>OX122943.1:3795000-4185000 GCA_944738685.1 Synanthedon myopaeformis
CGTGTTTCCACTTGGGTATGTATGGGTAGTTAGATAAAATAGGAATATATTTTTATTAATGAAATAACTACAATGATAAAATAGATAGTCACTAAAAGATGGACGTTTTGTCGTCAATATTACGATGTCAAATAGGAAGAAGTTACAGAGCGAATAAAAAATCAAGTTAAGTGTTTAGTGAAGATAGTGAAAAATATGTTATTATTTAAGTTTTATAATATAAAAAAAGGTGGTATAAAAAAAGGTGGTATAAATCTATACTTACTTCTGTATAAAGAGAAATGATTTGTATTTTTGTATGTTTGTAATAGTAGGGGAGCCCAAGAGGGGATTTTGCTATTTACTCGAGCGCGTCAGATATTGCCAATGTATATTCCCCACGTGTCTCCGATAACGGATATTTATTAATCTGCCCGTTTGGATGATGGGGTTGGTGGGGGTTGGTGTAAAAATTTAAATACAACTCGAGCGCGTCAGATTTTCACAGGGGATGTTAAGTGAACCCAAACTATGCTCCCATTTAAAATACAGACGATTCGTATGTAACGCAAGCTCGTGGCAGCTTTTTGAAAACGCAAAAAAGATTTTTGGCGTTTGCCATTTTGTAATACTCGAGCGCGTTAGATTTTCAGACAGACGATTCAGCCTGAATTCCTGTTCGTCCTGATTCTTAATCTGACGATTATTTTGAGGATTTTTTTTTAAATACAGCGTTTACAAACTTTTGAACGCCTGTAGATGGTAACCCCACCGTTGAAAAGGAAAACATCATATAACCTTTTTTTCTTCCTACCATCTAATCTTCAAAATCCAATAGGTCCCCATTATAAAGTACTTTGTGGTCCCCACGACGCTCGAGTGACTCCACATTTAGCATCGTGGGCTCCCCTACCATAATGAATAAACTTAGAACTAGTGGACCGATTTTAAAAATTCTTTCACCTATAGAAAGCTACATTATCAGCGTGTAACATCTAGGCTATGTTTTACAAAAGTCACACGGACGAAGTCGCGTGCAACAGCTAGTATTTAATACGATCATGGTGAAATTTTGTATAATACCAACACCTAATAATACACGTTTTTGAGTTTATTCATTACAAACATAAAAATCTTCTCTATAAAATAAAAGATATAAGTGGTGGCGCCACCGTCGTCACGACGCGGCGATAAAGATGTCACGATATAACGGTCCATTAATCCATTTTATTTGATGGTAGGTGGCTTACCAACGCCTAAGGACATAAGCAACAACAGGGGTTACTGCCGCCACACAGTTAACAACAAATATCTGATTTGTTGCTCGTTTCAGTAATGTACTAATTAAAAAAAAAAAAAAAAAACAACTTTACCACTATCAGTCTAACTCCGCTCGTAAACTCTTCACCTTCTTGTCTATTTGAAGATTCTCCCATTTTATATTTTGTTTATTCTAAAAAAAAAATTAATACACAATATTTTCATACTAACTAAATTTCTGTTTTCAAAAATTTGTGTTTTCATATATTTCGATGTACTCTTTTCCGAATTTTTACTTTGCCTTTTTATCTTCGCCTATTTAAATTTTTTTAAATTTTATCAAAATTACACAGGTACACCACACACGTCCCTAATTATTCTTTTTAAGTAAATTGCTTCGATCAAAAACATTAAATACGTATATTATTCATATTAAAAAACTATACACAGTATTTCGTACGTAAATAAGATTTATAAAACCAAGTCTTTATTCTTCGCGGGCTTGATTAAACTGCCAACACTTGAATGTGAGAGCGAGAGTATAGTGTTGTGCGTTACAAACATCTTAAGTATCGATATCACGGTTGTTGCGAATTCAGAATATTCAACATCCGCGAATGCGAATTTTTAAAGTACCTATGCGGATGCGAATTTCGAGATTTTTTAATAATACTTTATTAATACTTATAAATCTAATATTTTTCTGCAAAAACCAAATGATCGAATATGTTAATTATATTTTTATTAAGTAATCAAGCTTAAAGTAAAAAAAATCGAAACAATTTAAATTGAAAAAAAAAGCTAGGAAAATCCTGGGGAAATTTGCCAGATTTAGAACTAGCTCCATATTAGCACCTGCAAAAGTATCACATGATTATTGCAGATGCGGATGCGTTTAAAACAAAGCGGAAGTTCCTCATTTGCGGATACGGATACTAATATCCGTAACAACCCTGATCGTATGGCGTGCAGTAAAGATTTTTTGGTGACGAGTAATTTAAATATTTGTTTACAAAGCAATACAAAATTATTTTAGACAAATTACAAAAACAATTCTACATCGATAACGAAACCCAATGAAAGCATCGATGAGTGATGCACATCACTACGAAACTGGTTATCCTTACCTCACGGCCGACTATGTGACCTACAACATTTTAACTAGGTTACGATTTAACATACATTTGTCGTTATTACTTAACCTTTCACTGTGATATCATAGACAACATAATAATTAAATATGTACATTATATCCTAATCCTAATAAATGTGAAAGTTTATATGTCTATAAGTTTGTTACTCAAACACGCAAGAACGGCTGAGCAGATTTGTTTCAAATTTGGCACACAGATAGTTTATTACCGGGATTAACATATAAGATACTTTTTATCAATGATTTTTTATTTATATAGAACAATGCTTTTTATACTGAAAAAATTGTAGCGACGCGCTTCCACCTTCGAACGGATGCAATTTTATTCTACAAATTATCCGCAAATTTCCGAAAGTAGATACCTACTTTATCGATCGTCATGAAATTTGGCATACATAGGGTACCTTTCATCAAGAAAAAGTACAGTTCTCGAGGGATCCGAGGCAAGTTTATTAAATAAATAACTGTAGCACGCGACTTCGTCCGAGTAACTTTATCAAATGTCACTGGCTGCTAAAATAGCTTTATATAGGTGAAAGAATTTTTAAAATCGGTCCAGTAGTTTTTGAGCTTATTCGTTACAAACAAAAATACTAATATACATTATACTTTTCTCTATATAATATTAGTATATAGATATAGATGACATACTACCTAGGTACGTCGGACGTACCTGTAATTGATAAATTAAAATTACTTCCGTGAGAATTTTCCTTTAGTAAATAAAACATAAATAACACAAAAAGTAATATAAATAAGATAATTATCTCATTTTTTGTTATACAAACCATTCATTTACTTTAGTTAGTTAATTAAATGATATACCAACTAGAAGAGTTATTTAAATATCTACGTACAAAGCGACTTCGTAAGCGATGTAGTTCGTTTTTTGAAAATCCCACCGGAACTTAACATTTTTCCAGGACAAAAAGTATCCTATATGTTAATCCAGGTAATCTGTATCTATACCTACTAATATTATAAAGAGAGAAGATTGATTTCTATACCTCCTAATATTATAAGAGAGAGAATAAAGTCAAAAACTACTACCGATTTTAAAAAAAATTTCACCTATAGGAAACTACATTTTAAGCGAGTAACATATTCTGTAGGTATCTATTTTATAAAAAAAAATTACGTGGGCGATGTCGTGTGCGACAGTTAGTAACTATATGTGTGTCATATAATTCGAATTCGAAATTTTGTCAAGAAGCTTTACCGTGGTCACATGACTAGGAGCCTGGACTTGATTATGAAGCATAAAGTAGTCTACGAGTTACCCATCGCCACAGTAACTTACAGCAGGGGGTGTTTGGGCTCATTAGAATGGGCTCCATAAAAATTCGGGGATTAGATTATAATTTTATATTTACTTATAATTTTTAAATAATTTACTCTCCTTAAAACATAAAAAAATATGTTGCTCTATGTACTGTCAGCTGTCAATGTCAAACATGGAAGGAAAGGAAGAAGAGGAAGGGACGTGAAGTCCAGCTGGAACTGACTCCAACATTTTATTTATTATTGTTTACGAAAAATTATGTTTTAAAATATTGTAAATAAAATGAGGGATTTACTCATTTGTCGGATATGTCTTGCGACGGACCTTAAGCTGTTTAATATACATAAATACAAACTGGTTGAGAGTTACGAGATGTTGACGCAGACCAAGGTTTGTTATTTAGAAAAAAAAAACAGTTCATTATTACATTACATTTTATTTCATATTAATTTATATAATCACGATATTTTTAGTTTACGTGTGTTCCTTAATAACAGCACATTTATGTTACTGAAGCCACTATATAAACATCTCAGACCAAATAAAAACTATAGACAGAATTTTGCGGATAACATAGTGAAGCGGTTTTATAAACGTGTGTGTAGGCCGCATGCATATTTATAAAACCCCTTTTAACTATCTTCTTTTAAACTGGATGCAGACCTAATCACCTTAACTCGCATAGCTAGCATATTTTTTCATACTTTTGTGCAGACTGCAAATAATACAATCTAAGTTACATGTGCTAATTAAAATAAGCAAAGCTAATTTAGTTGTGTATGTATTTTTGGGATTTTTTTTTTTCGTTTTTTTTTGCTGAAGGTAATATGTCTATAATATGATTACAGACCTTAAGATCGTCGATCTAAGACATATTTTGGAAAATAGAGTTGAAAAAGTTGTTATGTACAGTTAATTTTTAAAAAGCAAAAAGTATAGAAAAGTTTACTTTTGTTAATAGAAGAAGGAGCTATGTTCACTTTTTTTTTAAATTAAATAATAAAAAATTGTACAAGTGTTTAATAGCTATCATACCATTAATATTTTAGGTTGTTTACACAACTTTAAATCATAATTTAGTACAAAAATCAGTTCCTTGGTGACTTGTCTCAAATATTAAAAGTAAAACTTTAACCTCGATTTACTCAAAATTGGAATTAAGTGACTTATCACCTTCATCCACACACATCTTCATATCTTCTTGTGTGTGTGTGTAATTTTCTTAACCTATGCCACCGTGAAACCACAGTGAGATAACAGCATGTGTGCTGTTGTGTTTCAGTGAGTAGCCCTTCCCAATCCCTTATTAATTTATGCATACCGCATAAGTACCAGCAAAAACCTATTTCTTCTTAATGTCCTATACAGGTATCCAACTGTGATAGATTACCGCAACATATCTGCAGTTACTGTAGCACTCTGCTATTGAAAAGTGCACAGTTTAAAAGGAAATGCAATAAAACACAGGATCTATTGAAATATTCATTAACACAACAAGAAATGGTGAGATTTTTAAAAAAAAATTGCTTTGCATACTGTTTAGTGCTTGAATCCTTACATCTTAATATATAAAAATTATGTGTCACATGTTCCTCCGCGATGAATTCCTAAACTACTGAACCGATTTTGATCTATATGTAATTTGGCCCAACTTAAAAGATAGGATAGTTTTAATTTTGAAGCCGGGGAATGGGCCACTAGTATAGTATAATTTGAAGTCATTCTTTGCATCTGCATTTCTGTATATCCACTAATCTACTAAACCTCTTATCTACTAAACCTTAAGAGATACTTAAAAATGATGTACTAGAGAATTGTAGTCCTTCTAAAATCCTAAAGAAAACTCCACAACGGCATATCTCTATCTGTTAAGATTGAGTCACATTAACCATTTATTTCATTAAATATTTATCCCTACATATTATAAATCCGTTCTGTCTGTTTCTCCGCTAACTACTTCTAAACAATCAAACGTATTTAAACATGAATCGGGCTTGAACATACAAGATGACAAATCCCATTGCCTCATACTTAATTCTCATCCATAATCCTACAATGGTCGGCAGTGCAATTGCAGAATCTATGACATTGCTTCTGGTAAAGGCGACGATAGCCTCGAACCACCGTCCGTCAGCCTGCCTGAAGACTTTTACGTAAAACTAAAAGAAAACAAAAATCAGATGTCTACTCTTATTAGAGTGATCTGTATTAAGAGAATAATAAACTGGACTCTTTTTTTTTTCAGCCTGCATTCGAGTATTTGAAAACTATCGACCGTATTCATCAAAATTTAGTTTTGCCATACAAAACGGTTACCATAAATAAAGTTGACATAAATGTAGGCATCAGACTAGACAGTAAAATTAAAAATGAAATCGCAGACTGGAGTGACAAAGTCGAACACGAAGCTATAACAAAGAAACTGTATAATAAAACAAACAGTGATGATAATTTAAACGATTTTGATATATCTGTTAAAATGGAGGACAGCTTAAAAGAACAATCTAGAAACGATCAAGACAATACGGGTTTATTTGAAACTAATACGCAGTTCGATACAGAGAGTAAAGAATATGAGATTTTGGACTCCGACAGTGATACACAAGTCATAGTTTTGAATAAATACGAGCAGTTTAGTGATTCTGTGAGTATTTAAGCCACATTTTACATTTTTCACTCATATTCACTTCAGCATGCATAGTGAAGCTTAAATGCTTCGGCAGTTGTAATCATGAGTGACTCTGATGATGAATTCGACCTTTAATCATTTTAATAAGCACCTAATTATGTTCAACATCTTCTTCTTCTTCTTCTTAGGTTTAAATGGCAATGCGGCTCATTTTAAAATGGCCATTGTCTGCCAGTGTCAAGTTAATGTCGATTGTCGCGTTATGATTTTGCCAGTGTCATTTGTAAATATATCAATTTGTAATAGCTTTTTTTTTTTTTAAAAAGAGGCAAAATTGAAATTAAAATTGTACGGGCCTGTAGCACCCGCGCATTTGATTAGGCCTGGCTGTTATGGCTTACTGAGTGGGCAGGGCCTCCGGCTAAGGAGGGCTCACTGGTCAGCCGTTCGATGGTTAGTCGAGGAGGAGAGGGTTTGTATGTTCCAAAACAAGTTTGTACTGGTACAATGGTCTTTATTATGCCGGAGCAAGAAGAAGACTGATTATTTACAAAAAATGGCCTATCTATATTACAATATTTGCTTACAGAACTAGTGGCGGTTGTGTCATGCGTCGAACAAAGTTTACACAACCGCCCGAAATAATATGTATTATTAGTGTTTTCCGTTTCACTGTATCTGTCTCTTTCTAACACTATTTATCAATTTACATAATACACTAGTTCTATAAGTCACTTTTAATCACTATTCTATACATTTCATGGCTGTCCCGAACAAAAATCAAAAGTAGCAGATCCAGACACTAGTTAGTCAAGTCAAGTCTATAATTTTTCTTAGTTTTCCAAAACAGGTACGTCAAGTCTAAAGCAGTCAGGTCAAGTCCTATGTTCAACATCAAGATTAATTTTAAAAATTGACATCTATCTGTGTTTTGATTATATTAATTGTTAAATGTTTAATGTTTATCAAGTAAGATTTTTTTTAGTTCATATTTCTACAAGACTGAAACATTCAAATCTAGCTCGTTTTAAAAAATGGTGGCAACACTGGTTCTTCGATCACTAATAATGTGTCCCGACTTGGAAATATATACGTTCACAAGGGATCGAAGTTGCCATGACGTTGCAATGTTTCGAAAATAATTTATAAACAATTCGGGGTAAATGAATTTGTGTTCCCGCCAAACAGTCTACTAATCTGACCTAATATTTATACTTTAACACAAAATAATTTCCCTTAACCTAAAATTTACTTAAACTATTGTCTTAACACACAATAAAAATCACAAATATTCGCATCCTATCCATAATTAATTTCATGTCAAACAGTCAAACAAATGAAAAAATAGTCTGCCATAATATTATGCTATGCGCTATATTAACCAAATCTAGTCTCGTGAATGACCTTTGGATGCGTTCAATATAATTGATGTGCAGTGCACCTGATAAGTGTGGTTCCATACGACCAGTGATATTTTAAACAAGACAGGATGCGCCCCTAAGCAACGTATGTGACGCCTTCGCAATGTATCCGCACGGATACGTTTGCTTTCTTCATTTCTTGACGTGTTATAGTAGTCGGAGTTTGACAACTCTGTCGTACACACGTCTAGACCACTCTGAGAACCAACTAACCAATGAGAACACTTTACATTAACAGAATACTTTACAATAAGAATTAAAAATACGTATTAAGATGGCAATGAAAACAAATTATTTTTAGTAGACGTGCAAATAAAGGAGGACCGTTTTTTTGTCACTGGTAGTATTGTAAGGGCATTTTTAGTAGATGTGCAAATAAAGGAGGACCGTTTTTTTGTCACTGGTAATGTTGTAAGGGCATTTTTAGTAGATGTGCAAATAAAGGAGGACCGTTTTTTTTGTCATTGGTAGTATTGTAAGGGCAATTTTAGTAGATGTGCAAATAAAGGAGGACCGTTTTTTTGTCATTGGTAGTATTGTAAGGGCATTTTTAGTAGATGTGCAAATAAAGGAGGACCGTTTTTTTGTCATTGGTAGTATTGTAAGGGCATTTTTAGTAGATGTGCAAATAAAGGAGGACCGTTTTTTTGTCATTGGTAGTATTGTAAGGGCATTTTTAGTAGATGTGCAAATAAAGGAGGACCGTTTTTTTGTCATTGGTAGTATTGTAAGAGCGCATCCTGTCTTGTTTAACATATCACTGCATACGACGCTTGCAAATTCCAGACAACTATGCACAATGGAGCCGTACAAGGAGAGCAGTGATTTTATTGTTTTGAAATTTACTGTATTTCTCTTAAGAAAATCCAACGTTTTGAAGCCCAATATTGTGAAAATGTTGATAGTGAGCTACATAACTAAGTTTGTCGTCCAAAATTACGCCCAGGTCACGTATCAGATCAACCTCCAGTCAAAAGGGTCGCTGGTGAATATCCAGCGAACGCAAATGGTAGATCTCCCTTACGTGTGTACCGAGTGCCCCAAACGGTTTAAGACGCCAGCGAGATTCCAGGTAATTTGTACTTTACTTACCTGTTTTAATTTATACTATTATTACTTATCTTTATTTTTAACTAGCCGGTGCCCCCGAGTTCGTCCGCATTTGAAAAATAATATGCAAGCAATATAACGCTTGACCTCTTGTAACAAACTTTGGCCAAGCCAAATTTTTTTATGTCATTTATTAGATGATCCCTGGATAACAGTACTTTTTTATGGATTAAAGATACCCTATGCCCTTTCTTGTATCCCTGAAAACGTGTATGCAAAATTTCATGATGATCGGTTGAGTAGTTAAGGCGTGAAAAAGTAACAGACAAACATACAGAGTTACTTTCACATGTATAATATTAGTATAGTAAAGTATGGATATGGATGTGTAACATTGTTCCTATCACTTTCCTGCAATATGTCATATGTGGGGGTAATTTCGTGCAAAAGGGACTGACGTATGTAGCAGGAAGTCGAGAAAGCGCGCGCTATTTGATTTTTTTTTTTTTTTTTTTTTTCTTATATGCTCATCCCTCCGACACAGGGTCGTAGCCTATGTTTATTATTTCTCTTTCATTCCAGTTCTCGCATTTTTACTACTCGCACTTTCATTCTTCATACTGGTTCTTTCTTTTATTCATCTCACATTCATACTCTGCGGGTGGGATTCCCGCCTATATTTCCTATTCTTTTAATCCTATTCCTTTATTGCTAGAAACAATAAAGGAAATAGATTTTAAGGATAGATTAGATTCGCAGTCATTTGGGCAGCCCCACTGGCGACAGTGATCACCCCCTTATAGAAGTCCACCCTGATATTACAGTATGTGTGCTGTTGTGTTTCGGTAAGTGAGTGTGGGATGCCAGAACCCATTTTCCTATCTCCCCAATGTCTTATCCCTACTCCCAGTTATTTTATGGGTCTTGTGCAGGACAACGTCTACCAGGTCCGCTAATATTTTATGTAATAAACTGTTGCTTGTACAGATTATGTGTATGATGTGACATGTACCTGAACAGGATATTATTTTTTGACAAACTAGAAAAATATTTATGTAAACGTTTCATATACTACCTAACTTAATGTTGTAACAAAGTTATTCAACTTAAAGTAGATAGTGTGTAGTAATAGTTTAGTATAGTAGTATCTAGTATATCTTATATATGTGTAATAAGTATTATTTTGTACTGTAGAAATAAAAACCGAAATGCGTTGCTCTGAAAGAGTAATTACATTTTTTTATTAAACAAAATAATTTTACAATTTTTGTCTTAATACAATTTCACCATACTAAATTTAATATAAGTCTTACCTGACAGAGAAACAACATTAAAAGCTATTACTTCTATATTATTGTGTACTTATTTAAATGCTTTAAATTATTAATTATTTATTTACACGTCTCGTTTTACAATCCAATAAAATACCTCCGTGTTATTCCCGCGTTGTAGGTAGCCGCTTTTAAAATTATAAACAACTACCCTACTAAGAAGTTTACAACGCGGGAAATTCGAATTGATTGAAGTGAAACCAACTTCATTTACATATGTATATAAGACCTTGCCCAATGAGGCGACATGTCCCTAAGGGAAAAGCCTTAAATAAAGATTAAAAAAAAAAAAAACTTAAAGTAGATACTTTGCACTGTCGACCCTTATCCGATAAGGAAGGATAAAAGTTGCAATGTTTTACAGTCACACCTGCGAGTGCACACCGGAGAACGTCCATTTAGGTGTACTGACTGTCCGAAGGCATTCACTCTCGTGGACAGTCTGAGAAGACATAGTCTGGTGAGTGCTTCATTTTATGTGGATGGATAAGTGGAAAAAAAAAATCCACTTATACCACACCAGGGATACCTTAGTAGGGATAGGTGAAACTGGTGTTACTTGTTATCGCTCAATTTGGTGGGAGTAAAACCGTGAAAATGTAACGGAAATGTGTCACACTTGAAGCCGGGATTTTTAAATAAAACGCTATTCGATTTGACCAATGATCGCTCGTGAACGTCATCGCAGTCATGTTGCAAAAGTGAAATATTATTAATCGGTGTAAAGTTGCCGGCAAAAAATTAGGAGAATTTTTATTCGAAATAAAACAAGTTATCTTTCAAAGTTTTTATCTTTTCAAAGTTTTAGTGAATAGGCATCTTCTGGATTGAGAATGAGGTTCTTCACTCCATCTTAGGTCTCATCCTTGCTACACAGTTGATTGTTGGTCAAGAGCAAACACATCTTTTATAAAAAAAATTTATATCCTTTATAAAGTTTCATATTTAGACACGAACCAACAAAATACGATCTAGAAGAATGTGGCCGCTTTTCTTTGCCCCTAGCGGGATTCGAACCCGCGACCGTTTGGTTAACAGCTAGGGTTACTAGCCACTAGACCAAACATGTCGTCAAATCTTTTCAAAGTTCTCGTGAATAGGCATCTTCTGGGTTGAGAATGAAGTTCGCTCCATCTTAGGCCTCATCCTTGCTACACAGTTGGTTGTTGGTCAAGAGCAAACCCATCTTTTATAAAAAAAAAAAAAAAAAAAAAAAAAAGCGAGACAGCTTAAATTTATTTTCTCGCGCGTAGTTTATAATAGACGATAACACATAAGATATTCATTTAAATTGTACGGTATAATTATAATGTGTATGTGAAATGTTTTAAGGTATTAACGTATACTAATACTGTATTCGTCTCTAAATAGATTTTCAAAATACAACATTATAAATGTGTTCTTTGTTTAAGAAATTAGAATGTGTATAGTAAGCTGTCCTTAAAAGATACAACAAATATGCGATCGCGAACTTTTTTGTACACCTATAAAAGAAAAAAAATCCCACCATACATTGTTTTGTTATATTTCAAACGGATTCGATGAAAGCTTCCAGAAGGCTTGATTTTTTACGACATCTTCAACAGTCATCGTCATAATATGTATGTCAACCAATTAACACAAAACCTTAGCTTCACTTAGCTACCGTCTAGCACCTGATCCTCCGTTTTATATATGAGAGGAGGCATTTGGATACACATTTTAATTTAACATTTTAACTTTTGCCAGTTGGTCGGGCCTCTCGTTATCCGCGATCCCCACATTAGTACACTTTCCCTCCGTCTTTATCGTGGCAAACGCCTGGATTGGTGTCGCTTCTTATCGGATAAGGATCCCTCTCGTATGGATAAGGACCGTCGACCCTTTTTTATTGGATAAGGATAAAAGTTGAAATGTTTTCACAGGTACACCTACGAAACCTACAAACCGGAGAACGTCCATACCGATGCACTGACTGTCCGAAGGCATTTTCATTCGCGTCCGGTCTGAGAACACATCGTCGCGTGAGTGCTTTATTTTTATTTTCTACATGTAATAAGATGTTATATAATATATATAAAAAAAAAAAAAAAAAACTTTATTTTCCCAGGTGCACACAGGCGATAAACCTTACGAGTGCGAAGTGTGCGAGAAACGTTTCTCCGAACATAAATCGTGTAAACTCCATTATTTCACTGTACACTTGAAACAGCCGGCGCCATACGAACGGAAGTCTCGCGTTAAAAAACCCAAAACCGATTCTGACGATGAAACTAATATGTATGAAGATGTCGAATCTGGCGAAACGAACGAATCTCAAGTAATAGACGAAGTTGCCGAAGTGGTAATGGACGAATCGGAAGGTATCGACGCTGTCAAGCACGTTGAAATAAACAAATATGAAAAAGATAAAAAAGTTCAAGACCAAGTAACCAAATACGAAATCGTAAACCCTAAATTTGAAGATGATGAGTATGAAGATTCAAATGCTAGTAACCAAATATATATCCCTAAAGTCAAATATGAAATCAAAGACGAAGATATTACGATCAAGGAGGAAGATGTAGATCATAATTTTATGACGGAAAACGTTACCTGGACTGGGCAAGCCAAAGACAGCAATGTCAGAAAAGTGTTTTTAGATAAAGATCACTTAAAGCAAACAAATAACGAGAATCTAATGAGAAAATCGGTTTTAGTTGGGGAAAATGAAGTCGCTTTGGATAACAGAAGATCGGTAGTGAAGAGAACGTATTCGCGCAATTTAAAGAAAAGTAAAGAGGTTGTACTGAATAGTGGAAATGCAATGAAATCTTTGAAAGACGACAAATTGTTTTCACTAAATAAAATGAATTCGCAAAAGTATAATGATGTTGTGGTTAAAATTAAAAAACCAGAAGAGATTGAAACGGTAAAAGTAGCTCAGCGTAACGTGGCTTTGATAAAAGTGGAGAAGAAGGAGCAAAAGAAAATAATTTTGAATGAAACTTTGTAACGATAACAATAGGGAAACGGTAGTGTAATTTTATAGTTGACTAGCCGTTGCACGCGACTTGGTCCGCGTAACTTCACTAGCCTAGATGTTACTCGCTGATAACGTAGCTGTCTATGGGTGAAAGAATTTTTAAAATATTTCCTGTTGTGATTGTGTGCAACCTATGCGCTTATCTTACCCCTAAAATATATCTCAAATATTAATAAAAGTATTATAAAAAGTATTATTTTAGTATTAAAGTTTTTGCAAAATACTTTTAAAAAAAAGTTACATAATTACTTTCCTGAAAAACATAAAAAACTTTTTTTTAAATTGAGTCAAGGTAGCTGTTAGAAAACAACAAATATTGGTTAATGATTAATATAGACTAATTTTTTAGATACAGATAAGTATAATGTTAAATATAAATGTTAGTGGCAACACTACTGTCATAGATATTAACAATAAGAAAATAAATGGTCGTCACGTTAAAGTATATAAAAACTCTTTTATTTTCTAAACAACAGTACAAATTATATAACTAATCCAACAGTAGCACTTGGCCACGATCTCACTTGATGTAAGGTGCAGATGTGGCCGAAGGTAAACCACGTTTACCCACTAAGTGCCCATTTACCCTAGATTTGAAAACCCCGAGGTTGTAATTTAGAGGAAACCAAAGAGTATAGTAATATATGAGGAAACACAGACGCAGGCAGTGAGTTCCACTCTCTTGCTCTATTTACTGTCAGCTGGAGCTGTCACTGTCAAACAAGGAAGTGACGTGAAGTCCACCCACTGACTTTGACTTTAGCATTTTATCATTATTATGTTTTGGTTATGTTTGTTTACAATAATTATGTTTTAAAATAATTATTGTAAATAAAATGAGGGATTTACTCATTTGTCGAATATGTCTTGCGACGGACATTAAGCTGTTCAATTTACATAAATACAAACTGGTTGAGAGTTACGAGATGTTGACACAGACCAAGGTCTGTAACAATTTTTTTTTTTAAATAACCTACATTTTATTTCATATTTATTTAAATACTCGTGATATTTTTAGTGTACGTGTGTTCCTTAATAACAGTACATTTATATTGTTCTTTTGAGGTGAATATTTGTTTGAATTTACTTCAAATCTGCTAGTTTTGGGGACACTAACTTACTGAAGCCACTATATAAACATTAAAGACCAAATAAGAAGTATATACAGAATTTTTCGGATAATATAGTGAAGCGGTTGTATAAACATGTGCCTGCATATTTATAAAACCCCTCTTAACTATCTTCTTTTAAGCTGGATGCAGACCTAATCACCTTAACTCTCATAGCTAACATAGTTTTTCGTACTTTTGTACAGACTACAAACAATACAATCTAAGTTACATGTGATAATTAAAATATGCAAAGCTAAGTTAGTTGTTCATGTATTACCTACCTACATATCTTTTTTTGTGTGTAATATTTTTTTCCTATGCCGTCTGGCGGCAGTAACACACCCCCTTACAGATATCACCATGTGTGCTGTTGTGTTTCGGTAACGAGTGAGGGATGCCAGAGCCCAATTCCCTATTCCTTCATAATCCCTTATCTGTCATCCTACTATGGTTAGCAGCACACTTGCATCACCTGTAGCATTGCTTGTGTCATTGGCGACGGTAGCCACCTACCATATAGTGAACCATCAGCCAGCCTTATGTATGTGTGTATTGAGTATTCATCAATGGAACCATCTTCGTTGTTATATTCATGGCGAGCGTTATGTCTGTCAAATGGAACTTCACAACACTATCAAAGCTTTTGTTTAGTTCTTGGTGTACATGGGACATATTTTTATTTTAGCTTTAGCTTAACTTAGTTTTGTGTCTGTATCCCGTATAGAGTCAACAAACACCCATGTCTTCTTAATGTCCTATACAGGTATCCAACTGTGATAGATTACCGCAACATGTCTGCAGTTACTGTAGCACTCTGCTGTTGAAAAGTGCACAGTTTAAAAGGAAATGCAATAAAACACAGAATCTATTGAAGTGTTCACTAACACAACAAGAAATGGTGAGATTTTTTTTAAATTTCCTTGCAAACTGTTCAGTACTTGAATCTGCAACATTTGAAGTCGCTTTTCACGATCAGTTTAGATAATAATTTTATTTTTAATCCACTATCGGTCGCCAGACCATAATTGGATGCTTTTTGGGATTTATGGCTTTGCAGGGAAAAGGTCAATGCCTTGATTCACTTATAAGACAGTGCTTAGCGTCAGTCTCCTAACATTGACTGTAATGTTAATAAGCTCTGCAGTGAGGGGATTTTTGTGAGATGTTAACCGATCCACGTCCAATTTTTTTGAACCTGTTTATCTCATAGTTGATTGTGGGCACGTTAAGATAATTGTGAACTTCGTCATTCCTAGTGTACCAAGGCGCATTCAGAATGGTCCTCAGGGCATAATTTTGTACGTGCTGAAGGCAGAATATGTTAGTTTTGCTTGCCACTGCCCAAAGCTGGATGCCATAAGTCCAGATAGGCTTAGTTACAGTCTTGTAAATAAGCAATTTGTTGTTCACTGACAACACGGAGTTTCTTCCCATCAGCCAGTGCAAGCTTTTAAACTTCTGATTAACAGCATCTCTTTTTGCCTTGATATGATATTTCCAAGTGAGACATCTATCAAGCAGGAATCCAAGATACTTTACGTGGTTTGTGTGCAATAGAGTGTCTGTTCAAATCCTGACTGGGGGACAGTCCTCCTTCCTTAAGGTGAAGGTAACGTGGTTTATTTCTGTGCGCTTACTCGTATTCGCCACTTACGTAGCCAATCGTCCATTTTGTCCAAGACAATCTCCAACTTTTCACTGGCCGCAACGGAGCTAATAATTCATGACAGATTTATATATTTTTATTTCAGCCTGCATTCAAATATTTGAACACTATCGACCGTATAAAGCAAAATCTAGTATTGCCATACAAAACGGATACCACAAATAAAGTAGACATAACTGTAGGCATCAGACTAGAAAATAAAATTAAAGATGAAATCGCAGACTGCAGTGACAAAGACGAAGAACCTTTAGCTATATCAAAGAAACTGTATAATAAAAGAAACAATGATGATAATGTAGACGATTTTGATATGTCTGTTAAAATGGAGGACAGCTTAAACGAACAATCTCCAATCGTTCAAGACAATACGGGTTTATTTGAAACTAATACACAGTTCGATACAGAGAGTAAAGAATTTGAGATTTTGGTCTCTGACAGTGACACACAAGTCATAGTTTTGAATAAAGACGAGCAGTTTATTGATTCTGTGAGTATTTAAGGCACATTTTCCATTTTTCACTTACTAAAAACTCATAACTAACTGATATCAGCATGCATAGTGAAGCTTAAATGAAAATATTTTAGTTTATAGATTAATTGAAGCTATTGAAAGAATTCGTTAGAACTTTTCAAGCTTTTAAATATAGAACTCTGCTGTAATACATTAAATATGTATGGACGGATTTCATTCGATATTTTATTTTACTGAGAGCTACATGAAGCAATAACTGTTCAACGAGTTACTGAAAGGTTATGGCTCTGAATATGGCTCGAAAGTATGAACAGACGACCTGATCTGGTCCTATTGGAAAAGTATGAACAGACGACCTGATAAGAACCAAGGTTCGACTAGTCCTTTTGGGAAAGTATGGACAGACTACGTGATAAGAACCAAGGTTCAACTAGTCCTTTTGGGAAAGTATGGACAGACTAGGTGATAAGGGCCAAGTGTTGACTGGTCCTGTTAGAAAAGTATAGATAGACGACCTGATAAGAACCAAGGTTCGACTAGTCCTTTTGGGAAAGTATGGACAGACTACGTGATAAGAACCAAGGTTCAACTAGTCCTTTTGGGAAAGTATGGACAGACTAGGTGATAAGGGCCAAGTGTTGACTGGTCCTGTTAGAAAAGTATAGATAGACGACCTGATAAGAACCAAGGTTCGACTAGTCCTTTTGGGAAAGTATGGACAGACTACGTGATAAGAACCAAGGTTCAACTAGTCCTTTTGGGAAAGTATGGACAGACTAGGTGATAAGGGCCAAGTGTTGACTGGTCCTGTTAGAAAAGTATAGATAGACGACCTGATAAGAACCAAGGTTCGACTAGTCCTTTTGGGAAAGTATGGACAGACTACGTGATAAGGGCCAAGTGTTGACTGGTCCTGTTAGAAAAGTATAGACAGACGACTGGATAAGGGCCAAGGGTTGACTATTCCTATTGGGATAGTATGGACAAACGTCCTGATAAGAGCCAAGGTTCGAGTAGTCCTATTGGGAAAGTATGAACAGACGACCTGATAAGGGCCAACGGTCGACGGTGGTACCAGGCTGTTTCTGACCGCTATTTTAGGAAAATTGTGGGGGAGGCCTATGTCCAGCAGTGGACGTCCTACTGCTGATATGATAATGATGATATCCAGCAAAAGGCGATACTTCTAATTTAGTATGACGGCACGACTCCATCGCTCATTGTTACCAGTTTCAAAATGGATTTTATAGTAAGCTCATGTGTTGCGTTACTAGTTGTATGATATAACGAGGAAGAAAAACAGTAAGGAAAGAGAAAATTAGTCGACGAATGGATTTCGCCAACTTCCACAGGTTCGATAGATGTGAAGTTTGGCATACTGTTGGTTCGGTGGTATTTTCATAACATGATTATCTTGACTTCACACCCAATTCCTAAAGCAAATTACAGCAAAAATGGCGTGTTTGGTCTCATTAGAAAGTCGGGTGTTAGGTTATAATTTTAAATATAGCTTGGGTACAAGTGTCAGTTTCGATTTCCAGTCAAAAGGGTCTCTGGTGAATCTCCAACTAACGCATATGATAGAACGCCCGTACGCGTGTACCGAGTGTCCCAAACGGTTTAAAATTCCAGAGAGATTACAGGTAATTTGTACTTTACTTACCTGTTTTAATTTAAGTTATTGCATTGTATTGTGTATATATATAATTATGTTACTTAAGGTATTGTATATATATTTTTATATTTTTTGATGTAAAATAATTGTATGGACCAAAGTCTGAAATAAAGAAATATTATTATTATTATTATTATACTTATTTGCCCGCATTCATTTGCCCGTTATCTAGTGCCGGCGACTTTGTCCGCGTTGAGAAATAAAAAAAATATGCAAACAATATAACGTTTGACCTCTTATTGCTATAACACTTTGGCCAGGCGTTAGTTTTTTGGAGTTTACTCCTTAAGAATCTCTTTTTTTTTATATTATATATATAAGCTCGTGGTATGAAAATTTATGGGAATAAAAATCTATATTTTCACACGGTATGCGTTACGTTCAATTTTTGAATATTTTAGTATATCTGAAGTTTTAAATGTTGTTGTTCTTTCGGCATGAAAATTTATATGTACTTTATTTATAATCTTTCGTAATGAGTAAACTCCAGTCGTACGCCGGTGCTGACACAAACACATTTTTTTTTATAACGGTTTGATAATTCCTGGGGACCGGATCTTTTTTCTGGATTAAAGATACCCCTCTGTCCTTTCTTGTATCCCTGAAAACGTGTATGCAAAATTTCATGATGATCGGTTGAGTAATTAAGGCGTGACATAAGAAAGTTGCGAGTCGGACAAATTTGCTGACGGGTCATTGTCGTGTGCTCGGAAATATTGCGCGTGTTTCGAATTATTACGCCCATTTTCAGTATTTGATATGGATGAGGATTTAGGACGATAGTGATCTACCTAATGTTAGCAGCTTGTGCTGTTATTATAGTTAGATCCTTCAAAACACGTGCCACCGGCAAGCTTGTTTATATGAGAGGCCTTGGTACTTTTAAATAATATATTGGACTACGCCAGGGTGGGTGTCGTTGCACTGTCGGCCCTTATCGGATAAGGACAAAGGTTGTAATGTTTTTTAAAGGGACACCTGCGAACGCACACCGGAGAACGTCCATTCGGATGTAGTGACTGTCCGAAGGCATTCACTCTCTCGGCCGGTCTGAGAAGACATCGTCTGGTGAGTGGCTCATTTTATTGATGGATAAATTAAATAGATATCTCTACTGGTAGGGACGTCATGGTTGTGGACTTTTTTGTAGACCTATAAAAGATAAACATTGTTTTGTTATATCTCAAACGGATTCGATGAAAGCGTCCAGACGGCTTGATATTTTACGACATCTTCAACAATCATCGTCATATATATGTTAACCAATTAACACAAAACCTTAACGAATTATGCACGTGTACCTTACCCCACTTAGCTACCGTCTCACACATGATCTTCCGTTTTATATACGAGAGACAGGGCATTTGTCTAATTTGGATACACATTTCAATTTAAAAGCTCCCTTTCGCCCCTCTCGGGCCTTTCGTTTTCCGCGATCCCCACATTAGTACACTTTCCCTCCGTCTTTATCGTGGCTAACGCCTGGATTGGTGTCGCTTCTTATCGGATAAGGATCCCTTTCGTGTGGATAAGGATAAAGGATAAAAGTTGAAATGTTTTCACAGGTACATCTACGAAAGCAAACCGGAGAACGTCCATACCGATGTACTGACTGTCCGAAGGCATTTTCACTCGCGTCCGGTCTGAAAAGACATCGTCGCGTGAGTGCTTTATTTTTATTTTCCATATACATGTAATAAAATGCATATAATAAATAAATAATAATTTCCCCAGGTGCACACAGGCGATAAACCCTACGAGTGCGAAGTGTGCGAGAAACGTTTCTGCCAATATAGATCGTGTAAACTCCATTATTTCACCGTACACTTGAAACAGCCGTCGCCATACAAACGGAAGTCACGCGCTAAAAAACCCAAAACTGATTTTGACGATGAAATTAATATGTATGAAGAGGTCGAATCTGGCGAAACGAACGAATCTCAAGTAATCGACGAAGTTGCCGAAGTGGTAATAGACGAATCGGAAGGTATTGACGCTGTCAAACACATTGAAATAAACAAATATGAAAAAGATAAAAAAGATCAAGACCAAGCAACCAAATACGAAATCGTAAACCCTAAATTTGAAAAGGATGAGTATGAAGATTCAAATGCTAGTAACCAAATATATCTCCCTAAAGTCAAATATGAAGACGAAGATGTTACCATCAAGGAAGAAGATGTAGATCATCATAATTATATATCGGAAATTGCAACCTGGACTGGGCAAGCCAAAGACAGCAATGTCAGAGAAGTCTTTTTAGATAAAGATCACATAAAGCAAACAAATAACGAGAGTCTAATGAGAAAATCGGTTTTAGTTGAGGAAAATGAAGTTGCATTGGGTAACAGGAGATCCTTAACGAAGAGAACATATTCAGGCAGGAAAAACGACAAATTGCTTTCACTAAATAAACTGAATTGCAATTAAAATTGGAAAACCAAAAGACATAGGAATGGTAAAAGCAGTACAGCGTAACGTGACTTTAATAAATGTGGACAAGAAGGAGGAACAAAGGAAAATAATTTTATAACGATAACAATAGGAATAAAACGGTAGTGGTAATTTTCAAGTAACGCGCCGAACGTTTTTCTGTGCCCTACCTAAAACTTACGTTACATTTAGGACCAAGAGTGTCAGCTGAAATACTCTGTGAATCATTATATCATAAATAATTTTAACACGTGTACTGTTGGTGTATCTTAATAAATTAAAAAAAAAAAAAAATAAATAAAAATAACCGACGGAGGAGGATTACTCGAGTAGAAGCCAGGAGCAGTCGTCCCAGACGTCTTCGTAATGTTGTCCACGAAATCCACGAGATGTTTCTCTCACGGCGTCCGGCGGGCAAATGGCCGACCGCCACTACGCGACCTATATTTATAACCTTCGCCGAGAGCGCATGCGTACTCGCGACTCGTGAAGCAACATCGTCCGTCTCACTCAACAAACAGTATTCTCTTTCACACACCGTCACGTGACCATGTAAATATTGTATAAAAATAGGGCAATTTTTAATAAATTTACATTCCTGTGCATACAACAATTGGAGTATCATTGAACACATAATCGCTAAACAAGTGACCATTTTTACCAACAAAAAGGGTTGTCAACTTGGAAGAATAAAATAGAAATGACGTACAATACACTCGAGGAATTCCCCTAAACTAGAGCGACGCGTCACGTGACTTCGCTTTACGACTGTTTTGTTTCAGTGAGTGAGTAAAGGTTTTCCAGAGCTCATTTATCTATGGCTTTCTAATCCCTTATCCTTAACCCTACTAAGTAATTTTAGGCGACTGTAAATAAAATTTATAATTAACCAACTAAGAAATTATATATGAAACTAGCGATGTCGGATATTTTATTTTACAATATGTACTATCTTACTATGGAGGACAGACTCTGAATTAAAAAGTGGTCCCAGAATAGCAGTTAAATAAGATGGCGCTAGTGTAGCATTGTGGAGTAAATTAGTCAAAGATAAATAGATTAAGTTAAGAAGATATTATTATGTTGTACTAGCGCCATTCTGGCCACTTTTAGAACCCGTATTTTATTGTTGGAGAGGACAATTTTTTCAGTTTGATTGTGATATGAATCGGTACTCTATGGTATTCCTTAAGTCTACCATGCCTCTACCCTCCATAGTAGTTATACAAATTGAAAACTAGTCTACTTACTATCAGCTGTCAAATTCTACATATTCTGTGACAGTAGATGGAACCACAGAATACTATAGTACACAAACGTTACTCTATGGTTTATATTTTACCATATTTTTTTATCCTACGTCATGAGAACGAGGAAGGGACGCTCCATCCAGCATTTTATCATTGTTTACAAAAATCATGTGTTAAAATATTATAAATAAAATGAGGGATTTACTCATTTGTCGGATATGTCTTGCGACGGACACTAAGCTGTTTAATTTACATCAATACAAACTGGTTGAGAGTTACGAGATGTTGACGCAGACCAAGGTTTGTAAAATTATTATATTATATTAAATTTTATTTCATATTTATTTAAATAATCATGATATTTTTAGTGTACGTGTGTTCCTTAATAATAGAACATTTATAGCGTTTTTTTTTTTGTAATATCCTATACTTAACATTCATTAGATCTATTTTACAATGTTTTTGAATGTTTAATCTAAGTAATGAGAACAAAAATTCTCACTAGATCCATTAACGGATCTGGTGAATGGATCTAGTGAGCATGAACCTTTAAGTATAAATTTTCATTAGATCCATTTTTTTTTTTAATATTGTTTTTCAAAGATGGATCTAATGAGAACAAAATTTCTCACTAGATCCTTTGTGGATCTGGTGAATGGATCTAGTGACAATGAAACTGGAAGCGAATTCTCATTAGATCCATGTTGATTATGGGTTCAGATTTATGCAGAGTTAAAAACGTAAAAGTAATTTTTATTAGAATTTATATTCACTTGAAATACAGAGATGCTATTATAACACATAACAAAAGACGAACAAATATATTTTTTAAAATGACAATTGTACAATACATATATTTTTAAATAAAGAATCAAGAGAAGAATAAACAAATATGTAAAGTACTCTGTTGTATAAAAGTGTTCTGAGTGAATTATTCCAACAATCCATTTTTTAACTGTTTCTCAAAGATGGATCAAATGAGAACACAAATTCTCACTATGGATCTGGTATTTGCACCAATGATGGCTAATGAGATCATGCTTTAGTTTAGTCGGCTAATGAGAGAGTATAAAAGCCAACAAACACTTATTTCTTCTTAATATCTGTAATGTAGGGTATTTAGTATTATTATGTTTACATATTAGGGTATCTAAATAGTTGTCAGTCAGTCATTAAATATACGTTAAAACATGAACAACGTTTTATTGCCGTCCGCACATAGTATAATATCTAACAATATCGTACACAGGTATCCGACTATGACAGCTTACCGCAACATACCTGCAGTTACTGTAGCACTCTGCTGTTGAAAAGTGCACAGTTCAAAAGGAAATGCAATAACACACAGGATCTGTTGAAGTATTCACTAACACAACAAGAAATGGTGAGGCTTTTTTTAAAAAAATTTACTTAGTACTTGAATTTGTAACATACTATATTTTCAAGTCTCTTTCAGCACCTGTATCCTGTCAGAAATAAAGGCTTTATTTATTTTATAATTTTAAGTCGCTTGTCTGTATATCTGCTAACTCCTCCTAAACCGAGCAACCTTTTTCACCATCAGCTAGATAATATTATATGAAAGATTCATTTATAAGTATAGTGGTTGAATGTATGTATAATAAAATATATTGTACTCACTGCGGGTGACGGTACTCACCGCGGTTCTGCAGTAATTTGGGAAGTCTGAGCACATCCACATCTTGTTGATATCCCTCTATTTTGGACCAAGCGCTTTAAAACATCTTTTATAATGCGCACTGCCAACATTTGGAACTCCTGACCTCATATAACCCAAATCTTTTCAAAGTTGGAGTGAATAGGCATCTTTTGGGTGAGCTCGCTCCATCATAGGCCTCGTCTTCGCTACACGTCTGGATGCTGGCCAAGAGCCTATCTCTAAAAATAGTCTTGTGACTGTGACCACACTCTTACAGAAGACCACTGTGAAATAACAGTGAGCAAAATAAATTGAGCAAAAAATTATTGCATCCTTGCGAAGCGTAGGCGGGTCTATAGTATAACATGTACTATACAGTATGAATGTTGTTAGCTTGAATTTATAAGACAAATCCTATTTTAACTACCTTTCCTAATCCAATAGCCTTATCCCTTCCTTGTTTAATTTCTTATCCTTAATCCAACAATGGACTGCAGCGCATTTGCAGCAACTGTGGCGTTGTTTGTTTTAAAGGCAACGGTAGCCACTTAACAAAAAGTGTACCGTTAAAAATTCAAAAAGGTTTCAGTCTGCTTGTGCGGACGTGGGGTAGCGGAAACCGTTCCTCATTTATTAGTGGACTTCTCCAGGTTCGCGCGAGCAAATTTCGGTCTGGAAAACGATATTGACATGAATCTAAGTGCAGATAATCTGCACAAAATTTTGGAAAATATACATATATAATTAAAAAAATTCTATACTTCTTCTGCAACAAAATGGCAACAGTGTCGATTAGGATGAGTAAAAATTAAATGGAAAATGTATGTGTGGTTAGTGATAAATTTTAATAGTGATGATAATATAATAATAATGCTCAACAAGTTCCCTTTGCTTATGCAAGGGGTATCTGTGATTTTTTCCCCCAATTAATAAAAAAGTGTACCGTCAGCCTGTCCGATGACCTTTATCTTAATAAAAAAAAAATCAGATTTAAAAATACAAAAATCAATCATGTACACTCTCATAGTGATCTCTATTAATACAATAATGAACTGTTTGTATTCTTTTTTTTGTCAGCCTGCACTCAACTATTTGAACACCATCGATCGTGTACAACAAAATTTAATATTGCCATACAAAACTGATACCACAAACAAAGTAAACATAACCGATGAGTCTGATGGCGGAGACAATAAAATTAAAAATGAAATCACAGACTCTAGCGACGAAGACGAAGAACCATTAGCCATAATAAAGAAACTGTACAATAAGAGAAACAATGATGATGTCGTTGACGATTTTGATATGTCTGTTAAAATGGAGGACGGCTTAAACGAACTGTGTCCAATCGATCAAGACAATACAGATTTATTTGAAACTATTAAACAGTTCGATGCGGAGAGTAAAGAATATGGCATTTTGGACTCAGACAGTGATATACAAGTTATAGTTTTGAATAAAGACGAGCAATTTATTGAGTTCAACGCGAGGAAATCTTCGTTGAACTATCTGAATTCGTTTTATAAGTGCGATAAGTGCTTTAAAGGTTTCATAACTGATGCCACGTTCAAGAATCACATGATCAAACACGACTCTGTGAGTATTTAAGACACATTTTTACACTTTATTTCATAATCATAAATAATTAATTAATAGGGTAATTGTTTTGTATTTATAATATGTATGTATTTATAATAAAAAAAGTAATCTATGTATAGTATATCAACTGTCTGGTATCTCTATTTAGGACCAAGCGCTTTAAAACATCTTTTATAATGCGCACTGCCAAAGGTTTGGAACTCCTGACCTCATATAACCCAAATCTTTTCATAGTTCGAGTGAATAGGCATCTTCTGGGTTGAGAATGAGGTTCGCTCCATCTTAGGCCTCATCCTTGCTACACAGTTGGTTGTTGGTCAAGAGCAAACCCATCTTTTATAAAAAAAATCCATATTACAAGCATTAGTTGCTTAATGTGGAACTAGATGGTGCTGTGTGTGGAATGTGTGACGACACGTTTGGTCTAGTGGCTAGTAACCCTAGCTGTTAATCAAACGGTCGCGGGTTCGAATCCCGCTAGGGGCAAATGTTTATGTGTTAACAATTTTTACCTTTGCACCTGAGTCATGAATGTTTTTTATTTATAATATGTATGTATTTACAAAAAAAAAAAAAATAGTAATCTATGTATTATATCAACTGTTTGGTATCCATAATACAAGCATTAGTTGCTTAATGTGGAACTAGATGGTGCTGTGTGTGGAATGTGTGAAGATTTATTTATTTATTTATTTTTTGACGACACGTTTGGTCTAGTGGCTAGTAACCCTCTAGCTGTTAACCAAACGGTCGCCGGTTCGTATCCCGCTAAGAGGCGAATGTATTGTGTTAACATTTTATAATTTGCACTTGAGTCGTGGATGTTTTTTTTTTATTTATAATATGTATGTATTTACAAAAAAAAATTGAGTTCTTTAATTGTGTTCGGAATTTTATTATTGTATATAAAATTCATCGCTTGAGTTCGAATGAATTTTTTTTTTAAATTTATTTCACTCAGACGAGCGGCAACGAAGTTTGCGAGATATGCGCATGTCGTTTCACAAGCGCACGCACTTTGCGGGCTCACACTGCGACCACGCACGAAAGGAAATACGTTTGCAAGAAGTGCAACCACGTCTCCAAGACTGGGTATGTTTCTTATGGGGTCTTCATGGAGGTCAGCAGACTGGCTTCACATGATGACCATGGGTGGGTGCCACCAGGATCGCCTGACCGAATCCCCCAGGGGATCCTGGTGAGCTCCTCCTTAAAATCATGATATTTTGACCAAAACATGATGATCATGGGTGGATTCCACCAGGATCCCCTAACTGAATCAACCAGGGGATCCTGGTGAGCTCCTCCTTAAAATCACTGATAAAATCATGATATTACATACATACATAGAGTTTTGACCAAAAAGTTTGGCCAAAGTTTGGCCAAATGTTGGCCAAGCCACGCCAACAGCTGGTCTCACCCGACGCCAAAAATCTTGTACTGAAAAAATGTTACTAAATTAATTATTTCTTTTTTTTTTCATTAATTCAATAATTTCAATGTATTGTTCGATTAAATTTTGTCAATTTGTATTATGTATGAAATGCGCCTAAAAATATTATAATATATTTTTAGGCACTCAGCGAGAGAGCACTCAAAGTGGCACAACGGATTCACATACATTTGCAAGATATGTGGAGCCTCTTTTGGGTAAATATTAATTAATTAAATTATAAATTTAACTATTGTTTTGTTGTTGTTATTTTAGATGATCCATAGGGAACAGTATTTTTTTTTTCTAGATGAAAGATAATAACCTTTCTTATATCCCTGATAACGTGTATGCAAAATTTCATATTGATTGTTTGTGTAGTTAGAGTGTGTTAAGGTAACAGACAGACAAACAGAGTTATACTTTCACATTTATAATATTAGTATATGGAATTAGTATGGACTAGACTTGCAAATTACAAATCTGTCAAACAATAACGGTTCGATACTCTTCAAAAGTCCAAAAAATTTTACTAACAAATAAAAATTTGAATCTCCTCCTTTTTTGAAATAAATTTCTTGAAGATATACGAAAGAAATTTCAATCTAAAGTAAAAGTTTTTTTCCTTTATTATGTTAATGTCGACAGACAGGCTGACGGTACACTTGATGGTAGGTGGCCACCGTCGCCTATTATAATAACACAAGCAATGCCACAGGTGTTGCAAGTGCGCTGCAGACCATAGAAGGATTAAGGATAAGGGATAAGGAAGGGGTGGGGTAATGGGCTCCGGCTTCCCTTACTCACTCACCGAAACACAAAAGCACATATATGGAGTGGTTACTGTCGCCAGACTGGCCGCCCAAAAGACTGTGAACCACCTTCTTATAGGAGACCACCGGTGTTGTATTTGAGTGCGTGCCACTGACCTGTAATATATACAAGTGGACAGGCTGCTGTGAAATTATTTTTATATGCCTATTTGAAAAAGTAGGCTTTATTGGCTATGGAGCGAAAGTAATTGGAACTAAAAATTAGTCATGCAATAATTAAAATTGTCTATAAAACATTTACATAATACACATTTCATCATTGTTTAAAAACTCAATCGGACACAAATAAACATAAACACTCCCTAAAAGACATCAACAAATAGAATAAAACAGATACTATTATATATACATATATCTATGGAATAAAAATACGCAAACGTCAAAATTAGTTCTCCGTACTTTCGTAAGGCGGCGTTTCAAAATGGTACAAAAAAAATTATCTGTCATTTGTATGGGACAGTCTGTAAAGTGGTATTATATTACAGGTCAGTGAGTGTGTGAATATGATATCTGAGACCAATCCTCCTATTTTGGCTTTCTGTGTGCTCCCCCCCTTTTTTTCTCTTAACATGGGGAATCTGGATACACCGCAGTGTAGGGGACACTGCGGCGTTGTGCCGGATTAGTACCGGCTAAAACCGAACGACTTTGTAGCTATAAGAGGGGTGGTTACGTTCGCCAGACAATAAAAAAGTGACGTTTCCATCGGACAGTAAGTCGACAAGTCACCTGACGCACATACGACTCCACCATCCGACAGACAACGCGTGCGACTTGTGCGGCGAACGCTTCATAGGCGAATACGGACTCAAGATGCACAAGAAGAAGGTCCACAGAGACAATGTAAGACGTTCACCGTTTACCGTCACTTACCATTTACCATCACTTACGGTACCTAGTCTCGGTTTACCGTAGTAACTTACTATTTTCTGTCACGTACAGTAACTGTGCTTTATCGTATCGTACCATTTACAATAACTTACGGTGGTCTTAGTTTACCGTAACTTAACATTTACCATCACATGTCGTAACCTCAGTTTACTTACCTACTATTTTCTATCACTTACAGTAACTGTGTTTTACCGTAACTTGCCATTTACAGTCACATACCTTAATCAAATTTCACCATCACTTATCATTAACTGTCACATACCATAACCGTAGTTTACCGTCACTTACCATTTACAATCACCGCAACCGTAGTTTACTGCCTTATAATGATAAGACAGATACGGTCACTTACAGTAACCGTGTTTACTGTAACTTACCATTTACCGTCACATGCCCACCGTAATCGTACATTACCGTCACTCACAACACCCGGATTTCGTGCTGCACTTTTCACACAAGCAAAGACACGGTAGTAAAAAAGTGATGGTAAATGATAAGTGACGGTAAACTGCGGTTACATTATTTGACAGTATATTTTAATTACATTAAGTTAAATACAATATATTATTAACATAATGAATGAAATTGAAAAAAAAAAAAAAAAACAATTTGCAGAGTATGAAGAAGATCGAGTACCGTTGTGAAGTATGCAACGCACGATTCAAGGGATTGGAAGCTCTCAAAAGGCACAAGGGAATGATGAAAAATAACCTCTGCGACGACCAATTAAGGTACATATTTCATTGAACTCAATCTATACTTTACTTTACTAATATTGTAAAGAGAGAATATTTATATTTTTCTATTTCTGTTTGTAATGATTAACTAGTTGGACCGATTTAAAAAATTCTTTCACCCATAGATAGGTACATTATCAACGAGTGACATGGGATATATTTTATATAGATACGCGGACGAAGTCGCGTGCAAAAGCTGTCTCTACTAATATTGTAGAGAGAAGATTTGTGTTTTTGTTTTTTTTTTTAGAATAAACCTTTAAACTAGTGGACCGATTTAAAAAATTCTTTCACCCATAGAAAGCTACATTATCAACGAGTGACTTAGGATATATTTTATAAAGTTGCACGGATAAAGTCGCGTGCAAAAGCTATCTCTACTAATATTGTAAAGAGAGAAGATTTATATTTTTCTATTTCTGTTTGTAATGATTAACTAGTTGGACCGATTTAAAAAATTCTTTCACCCATAGATAGGTACATTATCAACGAGTGACATGGGATATATTTTATATAGATACGCGGACGAAGTCGCGTGCAAAAGCTGTCTCTACTAATATTGTAGAGAGAAGATTTGTGTTTTTGTTTTTTTTTTTAGAATAAACCTTTAAACTAGTGGACCGATTTAAAAAATTCTTTCACCCATAGAAAGCTACATTATCAACGAGTGACTTAGGATATATTTTATAAAGTTGCACGGATAAAGTCGCGTGCAAAAGCTATCTCTACTAATATTGTAAAGAGAGAAGATTTATATTTTTCTATTTCTGTTTGTAATGATTAACTAGTTGACCGATTTAAAAAATTCTTTCACCCACAGACAGCTCACATTATCAGCGAGTGACATGGGATATATTTTACAAAGATACGCGGACGAAGTCGCGTGCAAAACGGCTAGTATTACATGTAAATGTGGTTTTTAATTATCAGGCCGTGCGTACACTGCGGTGACGGACTACGCAACGAGGACTCTCTGAAGGAACATTTGAAAAATCACAGAAAAGACTCTACGGTGGAGTGCGAACAGGTGAATATCACCGTAACAATATAAAATAGCACGTGTGCTGTTGTGTTTCGGTTTCACTGAGTGTGTGTGAGTGTTGTTCCAGGTCCCTATATCTCTTGAGTTTTAAATCGACTTCAAATGAGGAGGAGATTCTCAATGGAATTGAGAACATCCTCCTTTTTTGAAAAAGAGGAGATTCCCAATTCCATTGAGAACATCCTCCTTTTTCAAAAAAGGAGGAGATTCTCGATTCCATTGAGAACATCCTCCTTTTTCAAAAAAGAGGAGATTCCCAATTCCATTGAGAACATCCTCCTTTTTCAAAAAAGGAGGAGATTCTCGATTCCATTGAGAACATCCTCCTTTTTCAAAAAAGAGGAGATTCCCAATTCCATTGAGAACATCCTCCTTTTTCAAAAAAGGAGGAGATTCTCGATTCCATTGAGAACATCCTCCTTTTTCAAAAAAGAGGAGATTCCCAATTCCATTGAGAACATCCTCCTTTTTCAAAAAAGAGGAGATTCCCAATTCCATTGAGAACATCCTTCTTTTTCAAAAGAGGAGGAGGAGGAGATTCTCAATTCCATTTTTTTTTTTTTTTTTTTTTTTTCAAAAAAGGAGATTCTCAATTCCATCCTCTTAAACTAGTGGTCCGATTTAAAAACAAAATTTCACCCATACGAGTATACTCGTATGCCATATATGTTATATAATAAAGGCAGGCAAGCGGGCTAAGTCGCGTGCAACGGCTAGTGAATTAATAACAAGGGTTTCAACACACGACCGCCACGGTTATGTAGTTCATGTGGACTCGGCCTAATGCGGCCTTCAAAACACTACTCGGGGAAAGTACTACTCTTTAAGTATTCGCTTCGTCTCTGTCAAGTGAGAGAGTAGTGTGAGAGTGTGATTGTGCGTAGTGCGGTAGGCGGTTCGCACACGAGAGGTCTCTGTCTGCGCACGCGGCGCGCGTACACGCCGGACGATCGTCAGTCGCGCGTCAGCGGCCGCAGCGAGCGGTCGTGTGCGAGCTCTGCGGGAAAACCTGCATAGTGAGTTCACTTTCACAAATGTTTCCACAAATTGAGATTTTTTTTTTTTTTTTTTTTTTTTAACAAACGAGTACTGAGCATGTCTCGCATGTTTCCAATACTGACAGTTTCCACAAATTGAGGACTATACTTTGTTTTTTTTTTTTTTTTTTCCAATACTGTGACAAGAGTGAGATGGGTCATTTTGTTAGACGCGTTCTTTCTTCTTCTTCTTCTTCTTCTTATTGGATAAAACGGATTTAATGTTGATTGCGTGGACCAATAGCAATGCAGTGAACGTTTTTGTTACTCGTTTGTTAAAAAAATAGACCATAGTGACTTCCTAATTTGGGGCTAAGCGCTGGTGATTCTTTTTTTTTTTTTGCAAATTATCTGGTCAATAAAAAAGTGATTACGTTTTTGTACAGTCAAGTGCATTTAATGAAATTTTTCATTGGAGATATTAGGTTTGCTCTTGGCCATCATCAAGCCGTGTAGCGAAGACGAGGCCTATGATGGAGCGAACCTCATTCTCAACCCATAAGGTGCCTATTCACTCGAACCCAGACGATGCCTATTCATTCTCAACCCATAAGGTGCCTATTCACTCGAACCCAGACGATGCCTATTCATTCTCAACCCATAAGGTGCCTATTCACTCGAACCCAGACGATGCCTATTCATTCTCAACCCATAAGGTGCCTATTCACAGGAATGTGTGTGTGTGTGTGTGTGTGTGTGTGTGACAGTGAGTGTGTGAGTGACAGTGAGTGTGTGTATGTGTGTGACAGTGAGTGTGTGTGTGAGTGACAGTGAGTGTGTGTGACAGTGAGTGTGTGAGTGACAGTGAGTGTGTGAGTGACAGTGAGTGTGTGTGACAGTGAGTGTGTGAGTGACAGTGAGTGTGTGTGAGTGTGTGTGTGTGTGTCAGTGAGTGTGAATGTCGGATTTTTTCTTTGTGATTTGGTAGTAGTCTACACCATGAACCCAGAAAAAACAACAGACGGAGTGCTGTCAGTGTACAAAGTGAAGCGCAGTAAAGTGGAAAGTGACACAGGAACAACATTTCACGACGCAGGCGGCACGATTAAATAGTTCTGTCCGTTGTTTTTTTTGACGGGTCTACACATCGCATTGTGTGTAAGTTGACATACATCAGTCGGTGTGAAATTCCAGTCAAAAGCGTCGCTGGTGTACCACCAGCGAACGCACACGGGTGAACGTCCGTACGCGTGCACCGAGTGCCCAAAACGTTTCAGCGTCTCGCAGAGGTTGCAGGTAACATAAAAAAAAAAAATAAACATTAAATATTTATTAACAAAACATTAAATTTGATTTCGAAAATGAGACTTTAACTTTACACTTTAACTTTTTCATAATATATAGATAGATAATGCTACTTCACATTCACATTCACACACACACACTCACCCACACACACTCACACTCACTGCCACACACACACACTCACTGTCACACACACACTCACACGCTCACTGTCACTCACACACTCACTGTCACACACACACACACACACACACACACACACACACACACGCACGCACACACACACACACACTCTCACACACACACACACACACACACTCTCACACACACACACACACACACTAGTTCTTCTATTCTAAATTAGCCTCAATTATACTCAATAAGAAGGTCCCCTACGCACTTTTAGTACCTAGAGCTTAAGTGAATATCCAATAGTGAATATATAAACAAGCAAAAACATGAACACGTCACTAATGCACTGATATCTCTCGCAAAAGCTTCCGAGTGTTGTTATCGTATCGCTAGTTGTCGCAGAACTGTCTCTCTCGAGCGATCGCATCCGTATTTATACTCGCGCAGACAGCCCGGATGGTTTTAGAGATTGCTAGAAATTTAAAAGATGTAAACAGTTTTACGTTAAAGTTCTGGAATGCTATTGCTGTTATTGAAATGTGGACCTTATGTCGTGACTGTAAGGAACAATTTGCTTTGACACGGATCAAAAACAGTTGTTTTGGTGGTATCGTGGGGAGTGGGGAAGGTGTGTGGAATTTTCCATGCGCCCAGGGCTTTCGTGAATGATCCATGTGTAGTCGTAACAATATTTTATCTATCATTGTATTCGCATTCTTGTACAGATTTATTATTATTATTATTATAGTACGACTTACTATCTATCCTATACATATAGGATAAGAATAAAAGTGGAAACGTCTGTCTGTATACAGATACATCTAAGGACGCACACGGGTGAGCGTCCGTTCCAATGCACTCATTGTCCGAAGGCTTTTAAGCATAAAGCCGCGTTGAACAGACATCATAGGGTGAGTTCTTCTCACATCTCATCTTATGATAAATAAATATCTTCACACATTCCACACACAGCACCATCTAGTTCCACAACTAAGCAACTAATGCTTGTATTATGGATACAAGACAGTTGATATACTAAATAGATTACTTTTTTTTTTTTGTAAATACAATACATATTATAAATAAAAAACATCCACGACTCAGGTGCAAAGGTAAAATTTTGACACATAAAACGTTAGCCCCTAGCGGGATACGAACAAGCGATCGTTTGGTTAACAGCTAGGTTTACTAGCCACTAAACCAAACGAGTCGTCATGATGACCAGCTACTAAACCTAGCTGTTAACCAAACGATCGCTTGTTCGAATCCCGCTAGGGGCTAACGTTTTATGTGTCAAAATTTTACCTTTGCACCTGAGTCGTGGATGTTTTTTATTTATAATATGTATGTATTTACAAAAAAAAGTAATCTATTTAGTATATCAACTGTTTTGTATCCATAATATAAGCATTAGTTGCTTATTGTTGAACTATAATAGATGGTGCTGTGTGGAATGTGTGAAGATGTTTATTTATTTATATATTACTTATATTTAAAATATAAATATAAAGGATGACAGTATACCATTAATTACCAGCCTATGTGGTTATGTTTTATTAAAATTACGCGAACTAATTCGCGTGCAACATCTAGTGTTTACGTAAAACCAAAGAATACTACCCCATTCCCCTCTTTATCCCTTTTTTAACCTCTTTATCCCTTTATTTACCTCTTTATCCCTTTATTAACCTCTTTATCCCTTTATTAACCTCTTTATCCCTTTATTAACCTCTTTATCCCTTTATTCCCCTCTTTATCCCTTTATTTACCTCTTTATCCCTTTATTTACCTCTTTATCCCTTTATTCCCCTCTTTATCCCTTTATTAACCTCTTTATACCTTTGTTAACCTCTTTATCCCTTTGTTAACCTCTTTATACCTTTGTTAACCTCTTTATCCCTTTATTAACCTCTTTATCCCTTTATTTACCTCTTTATCCCTTTATTAACCTCTTTATCCCTTTATTAACCTCTTTATCCCTTTATTAACCTCTTTATACCTTTGTTAACCACTTTATCCCTTTGTTAACCTCTTTATCCCTTTATTAACCTCCATCAGGATTTTATTCCTTTACCCTTACGATTATCTTGTCCTCTTAATCTCAACAGATTTTCGTATCACTTACTCTACCTGTTACTTTATAAGTTTCTCGCGCAATTGAATTTGTACAAGTAATAAATTCTTTGTGACAATAAACATCTCTCTATACCTAACCTATTTTTATACACAGGTACACACAGGAGCGAAACCGTATGCGTGTACGCATTGCGGAAAAACATTTTCGCAATCGAACAGTATGAAAACTCACGTCAGAACAGTTCATTTGAAACTACCCGCACTGTACAGAAATAGAAAAATTAAAAATGAATAAATTTTTATATTGATACTTGTAGTTTTATTTAATTAGGTTTCACAAGCGATATTACTTTTCAGCAAATTCATACTAATATTATAAATCCGAAAGTAACTCTGTCTGTATGTCTGTCTATACTGTTCACGCCTTAACTACTCAATCGATCGTCATGAAATTTTGCATACACATAGTCAGCGATACAGTAAAGATAATAAAGTGTCTTTCATTAAAGAAAAAAGTACTGTTAACGAGTGATCGTCTAAAAATATAATGAACTAGTTGGTGCCCGCGACTTAGTCCGCGTTGAACGATGAAAGGTACCCTATGTCCTTTCTGGTGTCCCAGACAACGTGTATGTAAAATTTCATTGTGATCGGTTCAGTAGTTTTTGCGTGAAAGAATTACAAACTGCATACATCCAAACATACTTTCGCATTTATAATATTAGTAAGTATAGACAGAGTAAATAATTACTGGTTAAGTACTATTTACTCTATGTTATAGATTAGAACGGATTGGGCGCCACCGTAGTCACAGCGATAATCATGTCAGGCGTTATTATTCATATATTTTCTTTTACAACGTAGACGAAGTCGCGTGCACCAGCTAGTTGTATATATAAGAAAATTCCTCCTTTATATTATCATCGAAGTAAATGTTACACTCAATGGTTGCCAACCTTCATTAGATAAGAGAAGAAAATACTAATAAATTATTTTATAAGCAATATGTATATTTAATCAAACTTCGCACATATTATCATTATATTTATTGATCTTAATTATAACTAATTAAATAAATATATATCTACTTAAGAGACTAAAATTTGGCAATATTCCGTGCATTAAATTCTTTGAAACCAAGCTTAGACATTTTTTAAAACATAAATTTAAACTCGTGTCAAAGATTTTAAATTATAGCTAATAACACGAGTTTATTCTGTGAAGACATACACCATCGAAATAATATATCTCGAAGACACACATTTTTAATTCATAAAAATCCCATTTAAAATATTATATTAAAATTTAAAAATATAAATAAATATTGTTGGTAGTGGTAGCCAGTTCAATCTTCATCTGCCTTAACCTGTGAAAACTGAAAAAAAATAAGCACTTAAATATAATTTTCAGCATTATATTATGGTAAATAATATAAATAATCATCGAAGTAAACCTGGTTTACCGTCTGCCGTTAGGCAAGTATCCTTACCAATCATCCAACAGGTTCGTCAGTATAAAATTGACCCTCAGGGGATCCTGGTTAACTACTTGGTTCATCAGGATCCCCTCAGAAGATCGATTAATGTCAACCTGCTTTATGCTGAGTTAGAGCCGGTTTGTGGCAGGGGACGTTTGTCGTTTAAGTTTGTATATGTATCTGTCCTTTGTTGCAAATAAAATTTTACTCTATTCTATTCTATTCTACATTCATATTAATTTTATAGTTTTTTTTTTTTTATTTTGACGACACGTTTGGTCTAGTGGTTAGTAACCCTAGCTGTTAAACAAATGGTCGCGGATTCGAATCCAGCTGGGGGCAAATGTTTATGTGTTAACATTTTACCTTTGCACCTGAGTCGTGGATGTTTTGTATTTATAATATGTATGTATTTTAAAGTAATCTATGTTATATATCAACTGTCTGATATCCATATCATAGAGTAAATAGTAATTAACCAGTAAGTACTATTTACTCTATGCCATAATACAAGCATTAGTTGCTTAATGTGGAACTAGATGGTACTGTGTGGAATGTGTGAAGATATTTATTTTTTTTACCTAACCAAGTTATTATAAATCATCGTATATCGTACAGACAGACAATAGTTAAGGTTAATACATATGGATTCTGTGTGGATAGCAAACAACAGTTTGTACTTACGTGAAAATAATTCAGCCAACTGTTCTAGCTTCGCAGTATGATTATGACCAGCAGCCAATGCTGCAAGCACTGGAGTGCCTAATGTACCATCCGTACTGAAATAGAATCCGTACTAATATTATAAATGCGAAAGTATGTTTGGATGTATGAATGTTTGTGACTCTTTCACGAAAAAGCTACTGAACCTATCACCATTAAATTTTGCATACACTTTGTCTGGGACACCAGAAAGGACATAGAGTACCTTTTATCGTTCAACGCGGACGAAGTCGCGGGCACCAGCTAATAGAATAATATTTTATTTTTAGTAAAAGAGATTTAAGAACATACAATGTTACCTACATATATTAAGACAACAGCTCAACAGGGTAACATATATTCAACAGGCTCATCTAAACGGATTTTCTATGACTTGCGTTATTTTAAGTTAACTTTTAAGTGTTACATATTTTTAATTAATTATATATGTAATCAATTACATTGTTTAAAAAATAAAATTTTAAAAACTTACCCAGCTCCAAATATATCGAAAAAAGGGAAAAATAGAGGACGCGCTTCACTCAGTGCCATGAACTGTTGAAAAAAATTTAAATTGCTATAAATATAATATACTAGCTGTTGCACGCGACTTCGTCCGCGTAACTTAGGTAATGAAATATAGCCTACGGTACTCGCAGATAATGTAGCTTTCTATAAGTGAAAGAATTAATTAAGAATTAAGAAGAATCCCGTAGTTTTTGAGTTTATTCATTACAAACATACAAATCTTCTCTCTTTATAATATTAGTATAGTATACTCGTAGATAAGGGTTTAGGAAGGGCAATGGCATCCCTTACACACTCACCGAAACACACAGCACACATACTGTGTGTTGTGTGTTTCATTAACACATAATATAAGTAACATTATCATAATATTCTTATTTAATAAGAAAATTTTTAAAGTGTCTAGAATTGTTTCTAAAGGCTTAAAAAGAACAGAATACTCACATAAAACAACATGGCGACAAATAAACGCGGGAAAAGGAATTTCACTGGCGACATCTTGGATTCTTATTTCGAAAACATTTAACCGCATAACATGACACTTCAATAATTTATATAAAGTGAGCTCTATTTACATGCTAATAATGGTACCTTGGACTCGATACCTTACATTATAACATTGACCGTTACAAATTAGAGGACATATTATAAATAAACATTAAGTATAAGAGATTTTAAAGATATTGTCTGTTAGTATTTCCTGAACAAAACTAAACATACTTACTTATTGTTTCGTGTTGGGTACATGTCTTGGTTTTTAAGGCACTTTATCACTGAGACACGGCTTGTGGAAATCTTTTTTATATATACTTATTAGTAGCTGTTGCACGCGACTTCGTCCGCGTAACTTTATAAAATATAGCCTATGTTTCTCTCTGATAATGTAGCTTTCTATAGGTGAAAGGTGAAAGAATTTTCAAAATTGGTCCAGTAGTTTTGAATTTATAAACATATAAAAAAATTCTCTCATTATATAAAAAAAGTAAAGTTAGTTTGTGTACGCTTCAAAAACTCGAGAATGGTTACACCGATTTAAATTCGGTTTTCACATATGGATAGAGGGATAAACGGGGAATGTTCAATGATGGATATATGGTTTGAAAGCGTGACCATAATAAGACTAAAGACATGTTACTAAAACAACGTGAAATATAAAAGATATAGTATTGTAAGTCAGTTTCAGTGTTTTAACCATATAAAAATAATATAATCAATTAGGTCGACGGTACTACCATTTCACAGAATTTTAAAAAATAAAGCAATTTTTCTTTTTTCTTATTTTTGAATATATTATATTATAGTTTTTTTTATTACGATAACTATTATTTTATTTTGACTATTCGAAACTTGCCAATGCTGAAATATAAAACCTTGCCAATGCTGTTAATTGTACCTGTTTAATATATCCCATCGAAATAATATATCTTTGCAAGCAATAAGTCCTTATTTGCAAATATTTTTCAAATTTCGCGGGTTTATTAACATATTGGTTATGTTAATATACTCTTTGGTTTGAACATAGATTGCCTGTGTTTATATTCTCCATGGTTTGTATAGCCAAAACATTTTTTTTTTTCAATTAAAATTTTTATCTGCGGTTGTGTATATCTTATTTTATATGTTAGATTTGTTTTACACTACCAAAATATTAGATATATTAGGTACAGTTTCGTGATAAAAAAAACTAATCGCAAAAGTAAGTCATGCAAATGTTGCCAGTTTATGCGTAAGTAGTGGAAATTAAATAATGACCTAAAAGCAATAAGGCTGTTGATTATTATGTAAAAAAGGTAGGTAGGTATTTATTCGTGGAAGTTATTTTTTTACATTACTTTGTCTGTGATGGGCTATGAACCTAATTTATTAAGCATGAACACAATTAATGCAAACTTATTTAGGCGCATTATTGTTGAGGAGTAAAGGTAAGTGAACCGTCACGCTCAGGTCAGTGACGCTCAAGCGCGCTCAGATTGGTGACGTACTAAATCATTATACTCGGCTTACAATTTGTATTGCATTTCACTAATAGCAAAATTTTTATTTTGCATCAAAGTAAATTCTCACATTTCTTTAATAATATGAAGAAATTAGACATCAATTAGTAAAGTTATTATTGGAAATTTAAATTGGAAAATTATAAGTTTTCACTTCTATTGTGTAGTCATAAACACACAATCATTTTTTAATTTTTCACAATTAAGTAAAATTAGTAAAGTAAAATTTAAAATTTAGTAAGAGAAATATAATATAAACTGTAAGTGTGTTAACGGTTAACATGCTCATGCCACAGTATCACTTAGCGGTAACATTTATAGGAGTGTTAATGAATAGAATAAGTTAAATAGTAAAATAATATATAGCTTATAAAGAGAATGCCGTTAAATTGGAACATTAATTGAAATAGGAAATCAGGACTTAAATTCAAGGACATTCAGCAAATGCTCAATTTTTACGTCCTTAATTTTTACGTCCTTAATTTTTACGTCCTTGTTTTAGGGTAACAATAATATTAAGAAAATATTTATTGGTTCCAATAAATTTTACTAAGTGAAAAGTCTGGATCATAATATGTAATCTTGTTACTTCACAATCAGTCCTTAAATCTAAACTAGGCCGAGCTTGTATATTAAATGTAAACCACTTCCGATTACATATTATCTATTTAATATTTAGATACTATTTAATTAATATAATTACACTTCACAGTAAAAATTAAATGAATAGGTAGACAATTAAAAGTAAATTTAAAGTATTAAGATTTTTGTAAAACTATGCACCGTGCTAATGCAAGAATCTATGTGAGTGTGAATATTTTTGGCAAAGTTAAAATATAGTTATACATAATATATCATTTAATATATTTTTTAAAACCATATGCATTTTTTATCAACTTAAATTCATCTTTTCATTTAATTAAAACCGACGAAAATGTAACTCTACCTGGCAACTCTGGTTTCAAATTTTACTCTATGCTTTTGTTTGACATTAGTCATTACTCTATGGTAGGCGTCATTTTCGGGTCAACTCTGCGCGCGCGTGGGTTGGCGTGGTCTCTGCATTGTGTTATAATTATAGCACACTGCGTTCCTTCCTTCAATTGAATTGCGTCGTAGACTTGTGTATTGTAAAAAGATATCTGTGGCTGGAGTATAGTTTCTAAATATTATCAAAAATCTTTTATTTATTCTGCAAAATCAAATTGTTTTCAACAACTTTCATAAACAAACTATTTGAAAAATGGAAGAAGAAACGGAAACATACAATGTCGTCGAAGTAAATACGTTCAGCACAGATGACGACTATATGATCTGTGCTTGCGGCGAATGTTTTAATTCTGATGAAACTTTAAAGAAGCATCTAATAGAGAAACATGCCAACGGCGATTTTGTTGTCAAAAGCGAAGATGAGGTTGCCAAGCCGAAAGAGAATGTCTGCGAGTTTGTAAGTGTTGTTTTTACTTTATCCGACTATGATCTGTGTCATGATGGAATATAGTCATAGAATACCATTATTTTTTTCTTTTCTATGCTTGAATGTTTTCAGAAAATCTGTGTCTCCATTTAATTGGATGCCCAGTGTACAGTAAATTAATGATTGCTCAAATAAACACATTAACACAATATCAAACTGTAATAATGGCGGCTAAACGGGATAAAGCCAAGCGTCATAAATAGCGTCATACAAAACGCTTGACTTATAATACGAGTTTGTTAATGGCTATCGATATTTGTCTCCGTTGATTGGAATAAAGAAATCATTCGGCATTTTTGCATTTAGTTATATTTGCATTAAGTAACTAGGTACCTATCTAATCCTGCTTACCTACTATTTTTATCAGTGATCAGCGGCCTATTGCTATACTATACCTATTTACCTACGCGAGTAATATGAATATGCAAAATATTTTTTATTTAAACTATATACAATTGAAAACTGCTAGGTAACCCAACCAATTGCAGTTTATTATTACACTACCTAGCTGGTACACGCGACTTCGTTCGCGTAATTTTATAAAATATAGCCTATGTTACTCGCTAATAATATAGCTTCCCAACAGTGAAAGAATTTTTCAAATTGGTCCAGTAGTTTCGGAGCCTATTCAATGCAAACAAACAATCAAATCTTTCCTCTTTGTAATATTAGTATAAGATAGCATTCTATATGTGAAAGAATTTCCAAAATAGGTTCAGTAGTTTTTGAGTTTATTCATTAAAAACATACACAAATTCAAATCTTCTCACTCTGTAACACTAGCAACAATAATCATTAGTATGTTATGTATTATAAATTGATTTTTAACTTTATTTATTCATAAATTCCCCAACTTTAGTAATATTGGTGTTTGCTGTGTCGTGATAACAAATATACCTTAAAAAAATGAAACTATATTACAAGATACCTAAAAAAAAACTAACCCTCAGCTTTCTATTGAGTTCAAACAGCCTATGTTTGCTTAAAACCTACCTGAGGTTTGGGAGCAATGCCACAGAGACAGGTCACTGTCAAAATTATAACGCCCCTTAATTTGGGTCCTCCGTTCAAAACACAACCTTAGGAGATGTGTTGTTTTAACACTAATGTTTAAAGAAATTTCATTTTTGATCATACTTACAAATACTCCCTCCGTCTCTGCCGGTGTCTGCATTTCTTTTTTTAAAATTTTATTTAATAAGGTACACAAAACAGGACACTGACATGAAATACATTGAATAGATATGATCACATTGAAGTGAACTAGACAGAGGCCCAAAACACGATGTACACAGCATGTCCAAACAAAACAGTGTTTCTTACACATTACAGAAGAAAACAGAAAAGAGACGCACTTTCATTCAAAAGCAGGTTTAGTCATATTCCAAAAAAAGTCTCAACAAAGCCACAACAAAACAAATATAATGTATTAATATATAATTGTAATAAAATATTATCTATTGAGATTTCATTTAATGATGCTCGCGCTCACAATGGCTGTGATATTTTTTTTTTAATTTAGTTAAACTATTTTCGAATATGTCAACTTTACCGTTATGCTTAAGCAGGAGATCCTTGTATTGTAGACACATCCTGAAAAGGGGGTTTAAAAAAGAGTTATTATTAGTATGTACTTGTAAGGCAAAGGTATTGAAAAAGGATTTCGATTTCTAGGTTTTATATTGAAATTAATAAGCGACAAAAGATAGGATGAGTCAATTGTTTCTGAGCTCAAATAGCCCAAATGTTTTCAAAGTTCGAGTAAATAGGCATCTTCTGGGTTGAGAATGAGGTTTGCTCCATCGTAGGCCTCGTCTTCCCTACACGGCTAGATTGTGGCCAAGAGCGAGCCCATCTCTAATAAAAATAAAATAGAGATGAAATGGATATCCAGATTTCAAAATATTCAACCTATCCCATCCTAGTGAGAGCCTCTCACTCGAGGTGTTGGTCGAAGCTCTTCGCTTCGGGGTTTCTATCCTGAATTTCTTTCGGGGTTTCTTCTCAAGATCTTCATCTTGGTTTCTTTTCCGAAACGATCATAAGAGTTTCTTGGAGAAACATAATTGATAAATAAATATTTTGATTTTGATTTTATCAGATTGTTCGTTAAGATGACCATCGGGACGATGAATGTTAAATAATAAATAAATAAATAAATAAATATCTTCACACATTACACACAGCACCATCTAGTTCCACAGTACAGACAGTTGATATACTATACATAGATTACTTTTTTTTTTGTAAATACATACATATTATAAATAAAAAACATCCACGACTCAGGTGCAAAGGTAAAATGTTAACACATAAACATTTTGGACACTAGCGGGATTCGAACCAGCGACCGTTTGGTTAACAGCTAGGGTTACTAGCCACTAGACCAAACGTGTCGTCAAATTGTTGAATCGATTATTATTAGAGCCTTGTGTTCTTTTATAATTCCAGTGCAACAAATCGTACAATAATGTCCGCTCGCTCAACATCCACCGGACGCATGCCCACCTTGGTACCAAGCAAAAGCACACAATCGTATGTCCGGAGTGTGGAAGGTCTTGTTCCGTAAGTATATCAATTAATCATCATTTAATATACATTCTTTTATAGAGAAACTCAAATGGAGATGGACAGGTCGTATGACTAGAGATCCACATAAATAGGTCACACAAGATTATGCATTGGTACCTTAAAGAGGAAGACAGAATGGTAGATGGGAAGATGATTTGAGGAAGGTAACAGGATCAACATGGATGAGATGAGAATGGCCCAGAATATAGGGAACGGTGGAAGGACTTAGGCCTATGTCGTTTGACAGGCGATGAAGAATAATAGAGAGAAAATTTTGTTTAAATAATGTGGTTGTGGCTTGTTTTTTGTATTAGGACTCCTCGAAATTATAGGCTATCTAAGATCTTTATCTTTAATATACATTTTCTTCATCTCTTTTAATGTGTTTGCTCCATCGGATCTTCTCCGATCATTTTGTCCAGTGTCATTTGTAAAAATGGCAAAATTAAAATCAAAAATATCAGATCCTGAGACTAAGTCGGTCAAAATTTTTCTTTGAGTTTTCCAAAACAAGTTTCTCGAGTCGAAAGCGGTCAGGTTATGTCATGTCCTTCATTTAATATAATATACACACCTGTAAGTTTGCCTAAAATTAAAAAATAAAAATAAAAAGTCGGACAAATCCGACACGGGCGGTTAAACGGTTAATAAATGTTCAATTGAGGTATATTTTTTATATATTTCAGAGTCGTCTTGCGTTGGAAAATCACATAAGGACACACACCGGAGAGAAGCCTTTCATTTGTCCCGTATGCTCTAGAGGCTTCAACGCTAATCTACTCTTGCAGGTGATATATTATGTCTAGACAGGCTAGACAGGCTAGCCAGCCCTCTCTGGCGGCAGTGACCACTCCTCTTACAGATATTGATGCTCTTACAGTGAAATAACATCATCGAGTGAAGTGTTTCGCTTTCATTTGACCCCCTCTTCTTCACATCTATTGAATTTCTATCGTGTCCATTGGCGACGGTGACCGATCAAGTGGTCAAATTTAAAATATACGAGGGGTGTAATTTTTTTTTGGGGTGTTTTTTAAAAAAAAAAATTAAATGCATTTTTTTTTGGTTTTTAAAAAAAATTAAATGCATTTTTTGGTGTTTTTAAAAAAAATTAAATGCATTTTTTTGGTGTTTTTTAAAAAAAAAATTAAATGCATTTTTGTTTTTTTTTTTTTAAATTAAATGCATTTCTTTTTGGTGTTTTTAAAAAAATTAAATGATAGTTTTTTGGTGTTTTTAAAAAAAAAATTAAATGCATTTTATTTTTGTTTTTTTTTTTTTGTTTTTAATAAAAAAATAAAATGCATTTTTTTTGTTTTTAATAAAAAAAAATGCATTTTTTTTAATAAAAAAATTAATTGCATTTTTTTTTGTTTTTAATAAAAAAATAAAATGCATTTTTTTGTTTTTAATAATAAAATAAAATGCATTTTTTTAGTTTTTAATAAAAAAGTAAAATGCATTTTTTTTGTTTTTAATAAAAAAACTAAATGCATTTTTGTTTCTATTTTAAAAATAATGAAATATTTTCCTTATATTTGGGTAATTTTTTCTATCTTCAGTATTAAGAGAAATTATTATTTACCCATTAAAAATTCCCATCTCGTGTATAAACTAGCCGTTGCACGCGACTTCGTCCACGCAATATAATTTTATAAAATAGCTTTCTATAGGTTAAAGAACTTTTAACCAGGTTAAATGGGTCCACTAGTTTTTCGAGTTTATTACATTACAAAAAACAAAAATACAAATCTCTTCTCTCTTTTATATTATAATAAATATCTATAAATATAAATATCTTCACACATTCAACACACACAGCACCATCTAGTTCCACAGTAAGCAACTAATGCTTGTATTATGGATACCAGACAATTGATATACTATATACATAGATTACTGTTTTTTTTTGTAAATACATACATATTATAAATAAAAAACATCCACGACTCAAGTGCAAATGGTAAAATGTTAACACATAATACATTCGCCCCTAGTGGGATTCGAACCGGCGACCGTTTGGTTAACAGCTAGAGGGTCACTATTAGCCACTAGACCAAATGAGTCGTCATGATGACTACATTAGCTGTTAACCAAACGGTCGCGGGTTCGAATCCCGCTAGAGGCGAATGTATTATGTGTTAACATTTTACAATTTGCACCTGAGTCGTGGATGTTTTTTATTTATAATATGTATGTGAAAAAGAAGTGTGAAATTAAAAAAAAATTAAAAAATTTCAGATGCACATACGAACACACACAGGTGAGAAGCCTTACGTTTGTAGGTTATGCCCGAAAGCCTTCGCAAGTAGAAGCGGTCTCACTAGACACAAGAGGGTGAGTTTTTTTTCACATTTCACACTAGATTTTTTTGTTTTTTTTTTTTTTGCGGTAATAAAATTAAATTAAAAACAAAAATTTTTTTTCTCCCCCCCTCCAGGTTCACTCCGGTGATAAACCTTACGAGTGTGAAGTTTGCGAGAAACGTTTCTCACAATCGAACTCGTGCAAACTTCACTATCTCACTGTACATTTGAAACAGCCGTGTCCGTACAAACGCAAGCCGCGCGTTAAAAAACCAAAAACAGACGAATACGAGGAAATGAACATGTACGAAGTTGTTGACGCGGGTGAAACAAACGAAACGGAAGTGATACACGAAGTGGCCGAAGTTGAAATGGACCAATCGGAAGTAATAGATGCGGTCACTCACATAGAAATAGACGATTACGAAGAAGACAGACGGGTGGAAGAAGAAGAAGAAGAAGAAGAAGAAGAAGTGACACAATATGAAATTGTTGAAACTAAAGGTGATGAAGACGATTATGATGATACAGAAGTGAATTTGAACGATGATTATACAAGTGAAGTGATTTATGAGAACGACGATGAAATAGTGAGAATAAAAGAGGAGGTGGATCACAATTATATGAATAAAACAGCATCAAGAAGGGGACCGGCGAGAGAGAGCAACGTTAGACAAGTCGTTTTGGTCAATGACAATTTGAAGCGAACGAATAACGAGAGTCCAATGAGACAATTGGTTTTGGTTAAGAAAAATGACGAACAAACGAATGTGGACAACAATTTGAAGAGGAGCAAAGCGGTCGCGGTGAAAAGTGAAAACTCAGTGAAACATTTGAAAGTGAATAAAGAGTTAACAGCGAAGAAGCTAAAGTATAACGATGTGGAAATAAAAATAGAGAGAACTGACGACGAAGCGACGAACGAAAGTCGATACGTCGTTCCGGTGAAAGTCGAGAAGCCGTCGAACCAAAAGAAGATAATATTGAACCAAAAGAACTTCGTGCCGATAACGATGGTCGACAACAAGCCGCTGTACGTGTTGAAGAGGGGTCGCCTGACCCAGGAGACGCAAAATGTGGTCGTTTTGAAAAACAATGCGGTCATTTTGCAGCAAAATGTTAAACCCACTCTGCAATTGAGGTCTTTGCCGATTTTACGTAAAGCTGTACCTTTGAAACGGCATCCGCACAATTTGATCAGGTTGAAGTAGTGTTTTGAGTTCATCATCATCATCAGCTGTTTTAAGTTCATTATCAGCTTTTTTGACCAATTTTGAGTTCATCATCATCATCAGCCGTTTTGAGTTCATTATCAGCTTTTTTTGGCTAATTTCTGTTTTAAGTTCATTATCAGTTTTTTGACTAATTTTTTTTTTTTTATAATATGGATAGCCAACGCAACAATGTACATATAAAATTCAAAACAATGAATTTTGAAAAATTCAAAACAATGAAACATGAATTTTGAATTTATCATCAGCAGTTTTGAGTTCATCATCATCAGCCGTTTTGAGTTCATCGTCAGCCTTTTTGAGTTCATCATCAGCTGTTTTAAGTTCATTATCAGCTTTTTTTGACTAATTTTGAGTTCATCATCATCATCAGCCGTTTTGAGTTCATCATCAAATATTTTCAAAAAAGTTGCGAGTAAATAGGCATTTTCTGGGTTAAGTTAGGTTAGTCATTGAGTTAGCTAATCTAAACTAACTCAGAAAATCACTTTATAATATTAGTATAAAAGATTTGGGGAGCTTGATTGAGGGTAGTAAATAATTAGATTCCGAGTTTATTGCACACTAGCTGTTGCACGCGACTCGGTCCGCGTTACTTTATAAAACATAGCCTATATGTTACTCGCTGATAATATATAACTTCCCAACAGTGAAAGAATTTTTCAAATCGGTCCACTAGTTTCGGAGCTTATTCAATGCAAACAAACAAACAAACAAACAAATCTTTCCTCTTTATAATATTAGTAAAATAAAGTATAGATTATCGCGTTTTATTAGTAAGTTAGGTATTTTTTTTAATAAATAATTAGTATAAAGACATTGTTGGCCTATAAAAATGTAACTGTACTCTGTAATACGATTTTGACAGTTGACAGTGACAGCTGACGTCTTTCTATTTTATTTATTTCAATTTTAACATTAGTTTTAATTTAAAAATAGTATTTTAAGAAATTATAAATAATTTTAATAAAGTGTTTGTCTCTTTAAATTCTATTTTAAAGTTAGAATTTAAAGTGACACGATATAATAAAAAAAAAAGGTTTTTTTTTTGGGTAGTTTGAAAAGTTTTAATGGATTTTGTAAATATGTAAATAATAATAATAATTTCAAATAAAATAAAAAAAAATAGTTTACCAATTCAGTGGAAAATATTTTTGGGTTGCAAATGTATGGTCTTTATTGCAAATGTAGAATTTTACAGATTGTCCAAAAAAAGTGGCAAAATAGGAATCATTAAGTTAATCAGATGTTTAGGGCGTTTAACCCGCAGTTTAGCGATGGTGATCAACAAAATATTATTAAACGGCTGTTTAGATTTTAATCAGCTGTTTAAAACTAACCGTCTGTTGGTGAACTCGAGCCTTAATATCTTAGGTATGTCATGTCACACATTAACCCTTTAACCGCTTGCTTTTGTAGTTGTCGTGCCCCCAGAGCGCCTGACTCGTATTTTTTTTTATTTAAGAGAAAGCAACGCAATGATTTAAAAATAAACATTATACAAAGTAGAAAAGTAATGTGTCGTACATATACGACGACTCTGGCTAAATGGACACGAAAATAATTGTCGCATATATCCGACTCTGGCGACTAAAGGGTTAAATAGTTTAAAAATAAAATAAATGCTTATGTATATGTATACTGTTTTGAAAGAAATTTTGTGTTAACATTTAAGTGTATAAAATGGCTTAAGAATAGAATATATTATTACTATCTATGGTTAAGGAATGTTTTTTTTTTTAATAAATATATTGAGAATACAGTGTTTGTGTATTATTTTAATTCAAAGACAGGAATAATTGAAAGATTTTTATTTAGATTTTGAAAAATCATTTAAAAATATAGAATTGTGCATTTAAAAAGAAAAAATAGATTTCATATTTTTTTTCCTAACGCTTATAGCTCTCATGTTAGAGAAATGGCACATTATTTATTTATTACGTAAGAATGGCTTAGGTTAGGTTAGGTTAGGTTTAGGTCTAACTCGGAAATAAAAGAAACTTTTGAATAAATATTTTATTATTTATAATATTTATTAACAATTGCCAATAACATTTGGAGAACACAAAATATAAAAATCCAAACAAAATTTCTATATAATACAAAGAAATTCGCGTTTTTGAACAAAAATAAATATTTTCTTACAAAATAATATTAACTTTCATGGAAGTGGAATATTTCATACATACATTTCTATTACTATTAACAAAATCCTATACAGTGTACAGTGAATAGACAAAAATAAAAAACTACGCCAGTGATTCATTATCCTTAAAAAAAATACTTTTCAATGTTACGATTGGACCCTGACCACATGTTCCCATTTGTCCCTTTGATGGATTAATAAATAGATGCACGAATCGAAAAATGAGCCTCAAAAATAAAATACACGCGTAAATACTCGGTACTAAATATCAAATGAATCCCAATAAAATCCCAATCCATACAAGGAATAAAATCCCAATCCATATAGGGAAAAATAAAATCCCAATATTAAACAAGTGTAAATAATAGAGATAGTCGTCTCGACAAATATAATATTCAAATGGTTAAGTGAAGGAGACGACATTCAAACGAAACAGTAGGGTTATTCCCATTCCAACCCAGCGATGGTCTTGGGGGAGACTGCCGCCCGTCGTATGGTCCCCCGAGATGGCCGGCGTACCTTCACTTTCGGGTACGCCGAGGTTCTGACAGGGAGCACAGACCTCCACGGGTTGGATAGCCGTGGCGGGGCACCGAAGTCGTGTCACAACGTCCCCGCGACCTCGCCAATGAACGGCCGCGCTGATAGAAAGTCGTTGGGTTTTAGCCGGTAGGAATCCCCCATGGATTTTCCCATGTACTGTTGCAATAAATTACAAACGTTTTGTATCATACGTGTATTCAAGACGGTGTCCTTTGTGCAACTGAATCATAGTGAGTCCATTGGTCACAGTATATAAGGTCTATATTCGCGGATAGTTAGTCACTAATCTTTCCTTTTTTTTTGCTTCTATACGACGGTCTGTGTTGTATTTTTTTTTTATTAAATAAAGAAATTAGGGGGAAAAAAACAACGTCAAACGTATGTAAGAGCTCACTGGCGTAACTTTCAAACACAGAAACCACTTAATAAACCAGAACGCGCCCAGTCACAGTAAAAATTCAACAACCATACTAAAAATATCAACGGCCCGTATTTAACTATTCAATTTAATCCTAGTTTTATTTGTGTAAAGTAAATTTTACACATTAGTATAACAATATATATAAGAGAAATACGGTATTTAAAAAAAAATGTCAGTTATTCGTAGGACTTGTCACGTCACAAGCGAAAACTACGTCATCTGTTAACATCTTAAAAAAATAACGAGGTAATTAAGCGTCTGTTATGAACCAAATGAACCAACAAGTGCGCACCGATTCTGACAGATGGCGCTCACTTCATACGTTCAAACGTCACCGAGTGTGTCGATCGCAGAGAGTGACGGCGCGAGTTTTAATATAAGTATGGGGTATAAGCATAAGTATAAGTATGGGGCGAGTTCGCCCCATACTTATACTTATACGAGTAAGTGCCCAAACGCGCCTAAAGTTTGCACTACAAATATATATATATATATATATATATATATATATATATATATATATATATAATATGTATACAGTCAGGGTAAGAAAACATTTTTTTATCGAGTCGTAGACTAGACACTTAGTACCTTTTGTAATTTAAAGCACCAAGCACACAACTGACAGACCTTTTCTTTACCCCGACTGTACACACACACACATACACACATACAAATAGTCCATTCTCATATCTAATTTATTTATTATGTGTGTTTTATTTATTCCAAAGTATTAAGTATTAACTTAGGAATAAATAAATCCTTTTATTTTATTTTTATTTTTTTGGATTCTCTGTGTATTTTAAAAGCGCCCTCTGGTTTGTTACGTGTTCCGGTCTACAAACTGATACTCGGGAGGGGGGGAATGTGTTACTTGTATTAAAAAAAATCTTTATTTTAATAAATTTAAAAAAAAAAAACAAATATTTACAAAAAAACTCAATTGAGGGAATAAAAGTAATAATCTCTTTTTTTTTTATTTGCAAGGAACTCGTCTTGTCAAATTTATTATAATAGTTTTTTTTAGTATATACGGCGACGGATAGATGACGTTTTTCGGTTTGTTCGCTACTTGACCCTTATTATTATTATTATTAATATTATTAATATTATCTAAGGGCCTCATTCACCAACTACAAGTAAAGTGTTGATTAGTTTCTTTTTTTTTTGTTTTTTTTTAATTGAGTCAAGGCAGCGCTAGGCCGCGATCTCACTTGATGTAAGGTGCAGATGCGGCCGAAAGTGGACCACGCTTAAATTAGTAAGTGCCAACCCTAGATTTGAAGACCCCCGAGGTTGATAGTTTAGAGGAAACACAGACGCAAGCGGTGAGTTCCACTCCCCCCAGCGGTTCGGACAAGGAATGTGGAACTGTAACGCCTTGAGTCGCTTGAGTGACCGAGGAACATCAACCACGAAGTGATGAAACCCCCGTCCGTTTAGAAATAATTCTATGTTTTATTAAATTATGCACTCCGTTTATACTGCATTCTATTCGATAGGCGATTTTTTTTTTAATTATTTTCTTTTTAACGTTTCGGACTTTTAAAGTACAAACAAAGGTATATATCATCTCCTTCATTCCCTTTGACCTGTGACTTTAAATGGCGGTTAGCCTACTTGACAGTTTACTCAGAGATGGCGAAGGAGACCCTAATAATGATACTAATAAAATTGAAATGTCTGTTTGTAATGTCAAATAGGCATCAAAGTATATTCTATATACGATATTTATGAAAGAGAGAAGAAAAAAATATATATGTCTGTCTGTTGCAGCTAATCTCCTAAACGGCAAGACCGATTTTGACGCAACTTTCACTGGCCGATAGCTGATTTTGTGGAGTGCAACTTCGGCTACTTTTATTTTATTATTATATTTCATAATAATCAGCAAGTGTGACAATTTGTTTTGTGAATGCCTAAAGTGTGACTTCGTTTGTCGCTTGCGTCCTTTTTAAAATTCCATCAATTCTCAACACGATTTTTTTTTTCTCTATTATAAATTGAAAAGATTTTCTTTAATTTTTTCTTTTTAAATATTTCAATTTTCAATCTCGCGTTTTTTTATTAAAAAATATTGACAAGTTCCTTGTTTCTTCATTTGACAACAACAAAAAAAAAAAGAGTATTTTCAGTCTTCAATTTGACTTGGAATTAAAAATACACACACATACACACACACACACACGCCACACACAAGTGCGTCAATGTGTGCTGCTTCGTTCTTAACCGAAAAAAAATAAATAAAAAAAAATCGGCTTTTTTTTTTCTTGGTCGAATATTAAAATATTTTGGATTTAACTCTTATTAATTAAATGAAACATTAAAAAAATACATTTCAAAAATTCATTAATTTTTTTTTTATTATAAGTAAGAATTTAAATTAAAATTTTATTTCACTTTTAATTGTACTTTTAATATTCATTTGAAAGAAATACAAAACTTCTTTTATGTGAACTGAGGACTCCCAAAAAAAAAAAAAAAAAATTAATAAAGTTATATCCAAAATATTATTGCTTATATATACACACGATGTTTATATTATTTTTGAGCACCTATATCTTAATTTTGTTTTGTAAAAATATTTAAAATTTCGTCAAATATACATATAATATAATTATATCGAAAGAATAATTTACAAATAAAAATTTAAAAAAAAATAATAATATTAAAATTTGCGAATGTGAAATAAATTGTTAAGAAATTTAATATAGACTATTTAGTAATTCGGAATACAAAAGAAATCTAATCTAATCTAAGATTAATCCGATATAAGAAGACGAAACCTTAAAAGGAGTAAAATCCGGAATAAGAAAAATATGAATCAGTTTCATCCAAAATCCTTGGGAAAAAGCATGAAAAAATTAAATCCCTATAAGAAAAACACGGAAAAGTTTAATCCAGAATAAGAAAAAATGCAAAAAAAAATAATAATTCAAAATTAATAAATAATATATCATTAAATACTTTAAAAAGAAATTATTAAAATTAATATTTTTTAAAAACACATTATAAACATTGATAAAATTCATTAAAATTAAAATGATTATTATCGCCTATAAGCGAATGGTCGAAACTGTAAAAAAAAAAAACAGAAAATTCGAAAAAAAATAAAATATCGATAATAGATCAAATCATAAATAATAGCAGAATAGACACTCAAAAAATAACATTTCACTTTAGATAAAATATATTATCGCCTATATTTATATTTATTTACAACCAGTAATAACTACATTATAATATACATATACATATATTATATCGTACCTAATAACATATAAAAAACACATTTTCACCCAAATATATATATATTTATGTATGTATTTGAAAAATCAATATACATCAACATACAGTCTGATACTTTTTGAGATCACAAAGACTAACGGAGCATATTCAGCTAACGATTTTGGTTACGGCCGCCATTAGTCGAGGGGCCCTAGCCAAGAGCAAACGTACAGTCGTAAACGCTACGCTCAGGCTACGCTACGTTGGGAGAAAGCTTTCTGATTGGTCAAAATTTTATGTGGGCGTTACGACAACCAATCACCGGGCTTTATTTCTTTCGTGTCGTAAGTACGCAAAGGGCATTAGTTTGCATTAGTTTCGTTCTTGGCTGAGAGCACCAGGGAGAGTCGTTTTGGGGGAATTTTGATATATATACTCGTAAGTTTCTAGAATATAATTATGGTGGAAGAAATTTTCGAATACAACTTGTAAAAAGTTTAAAACAATATATATTGTAGGGAATATATTATAGGGAATTGGAATGATGAATGAGAAAAGCTGGAATCGAGCTGAATTAATGTACTCGTGTAGTCACTCCACTGTCATATGTTAATATTTAGTCAGACCATTTCATATTTTTAAAATTAAAAATTGGAATAAAATAAAGATGGCAACACTTTCGATAGTAAATCTCATTTGTGTAAAATTATAATAATAATAATAATATTAATAGTTATATACAATTTTGGAATGTGTTCATAGATTTTATCTTTCAAACTACAATCGCTGCAAATTTCATTTTGGAAAATGGCCCGATAAATATACATAGAACCAATAGAAACCGGCTATAACGACACATATCGGTTACAACGACTAAATGACTGTAGATCCCTGTAGAATCTCAACGAATGAGCATTGCTTATAAAAACTATCAGTTTATTACGACCAATTTTTGTGGTCCCTTGAAGGTCGCTATAACCGACTTTCACTATACATAAAAATTTCAATGTTCATTTGTTCGAAAGGGCAGAAGCATTACTGCTAAAAAGAAATCAAAATTTAATAATTTACGGGACATTTAAAAAGAATCTGCTCTATAAATGTAACTTTATTTCACAGAGGGGACATTTTCGGGACATTTTTAAAAAATAAATCTGCTACATAAACTTACTTTATTTCACAGAGGAACATTTTCGGGACATTTTTTTTTTAAATCCGCTTTATAAACATTATTTCAGAGGGGACATTTTAAAAAAAAATAATCTGCTCTATAAATATACTTTATTTCACAGTGGGAACATTTTCAGGACATTTTTTTTTTTAAATTCCGCTTTATAAACATTATTTCAAAGGGGACATTTTAGGGACATTTAAAAAAAAATCTGCTTTTTATAAACATTATTTCACAGGGGACATTTTCGAGACTTTTTTAAATAAATCCGCTCTATAAATATTATTTCACAAAGGGGACATTTTCGAGACATTTTTTTTAAATAAATCTGCTTTATAAATATTATATTTCACAGAGGGAACATTTTTTTTTTAAATAAATCTGCTTTATAAACATTATTATTGCACAGAGGGGACATTTTTGGGACATTTATTTTTATTTTATAAATAAATCTGCTTCATAAACATACTTTATTTCACAGAGGGGACATTTTCGGGACATTTTTTGTTAAAAGTATAAATTTGAGCGATTGCACTAATCAGAGATCACATCACATTCATTGCACTCAACGAGATTTGCCTTTTTGTAAAATATTTACAATAACAATATAATTTTATTAACAAATTTATTGAATTACGTCATACTATATAATAATTTAACAACTATTTATTTATTTAATTAATTTTATTACATATTTATTTTGTATAAGTATATATATATATTTTATTTTCATTAAGTACTGCTGTATTGTCGTGATTTGTTTCAACTGTTTAAAAGTGGATGAAAAATTTACACAAATCCCGTCGCTCGCGTTGAACGAGATAAACAGTTGACGAAACGGTTGATAAACTGTTGACCGTTTTTTTTTTTTCGTTTCGCAACACATCACGATAATAAAAGTGACAGACGATAATAACAATTTCGATTGACATGCGAGCGCGTTTTGATTGGATTTTTTTTTTCTGGTCACCGTCGCCATACTTTAATGACGAATTAGATTGTTGATGAAAAAATCAATTTTGAACACTAGACACGACCTTTTGTAATTAGGAATTTTTTTTTGAAGAATTAAAAAAATAATATTTTTTTAAAATTTATTTTAGAGGAAATGACAACAAAGGGCAATGTTTTTTATGTGTTATAAGTAAACATTAAAAAAAAATTCAACTTAAAAAGATACAAAATGCAAAAATTTGATATCACAGTCTTAACATTTCTCTCTGAGATGAAATCAAAACCAAAATAATAATTATCAAAACCAATGTTGCCATAATAAGGCAGAGTTTGTCCATTTTTTTTTTAAATTTTTATTGTGTCGCATTTTTATTATAAACATTTTGCAATTGCATTTTAATTATTTATAAAGTATTTATAATAAATGTACATATACACTAAAAAAATATGTACGCAATAATAAATAACGTATCAACTGATCATTGAAAAATAACCGTTGATCAACCGTTACTTTTTAACAGTTAATCGATACGTTCACGAAACGGTTAATTTAAAACGCTCGATTGTCAATTCGCAATTGTCTTTATCGTATTATTTTTATATACGCGTTAATTATTAATTAATATAAATTCAATATCGGTACGTCTTTATTTTTATTTTTTGTTCAGGCGTAACTGTTCGGTGACGGACCGCGACTTCCGGAACCGGATCCGGAATAGTTTCCGTCTAACCTGAAAACCGGAAAAAGCAAAACCTTTTCATCAATGATATATGAATTTTATATCTGCTGTATGTTTCTGAGGAGTTGGGGTTTCCTGCAGACTACACTAGATGCTGCTGCAGCATCAGATCAAGGTTACCACGTCACGGAGACACCATCCGAGTGACAGTATATGTATATACCAAATACACTTGTGGAAGTTGGTGAGTGAGATCCTTTCGTCGACTGGGAAACGAGCTGATGATCTTCAAACGCCTCAACAGATCTTCACAAATTATAGCTAAAAACGATCACTATTGTGTCAGCTTTTGAATAGAATTTTTTTTATCAAAATCGGTTCATCAGTTTGAGAGGTACGATGACACAGACAGACAGACACGCGCACTTCAAAATAATTATGTATAACACCCGGTCGTTATATATATATATATATATAGTTTCTTTTAGTTTTGTGGTAGACAGAATCGGTATATATTTTTTTTACACCGGTTCATATATAAAACTAGCTGTTGCACGCGACTTTCTCTACGCGTAACTTTTATAAAACATAACCTATATGTTACTCGCTGATAATAAGTATCGCTTCCAAACAGTGAAAGAATTTTTCAAATGAAACAAACAAACAAATCATCCCTCTTTATAATATTATAGTAAGTATAGATAATTATATAATATAATATTTAGATAAAACCAAGTTTCGCTCCGCGTGTCTTAATGTATACTTTTATGTATCCTTGACAATCTGTATAAAACATTTCACTGTGATCGGTTTTTGAGTTCATAGGGAACACACACACACACACACACACACACACACACACACACACACACACACACACACACACACATCGCATTTTATCTATAAAAAAAGAGATTACCTGTAATCATGATGTCTGTACAATGTGTAGTCGCGGTGGGGTCGCCGCGGACTAGATGTCCGCCTCGTCGCCGACCCGCCACCGGATAAACCCGACCCGCTAGACAAACCCGACCCGCTAGACAGACCCGACCCGCCCGACACGCCCGACACGCCCGACACGCCCGACACGCCGGTCGCGTACACCCTCACTTTAAAAATAAACCCAACCAATTATTATACTAAGCCGGTGAAAATATCCAATTGCTTAGTGAATATTATTATTAATGTACTACAACTGTCGATTTCGCACGACATACAAACAATACGCACTTTCTTCTTCTTCTTCTTCTTCTTCTCTTTTAATGTTTTGGCTCCATCAGATCTTCTCCGATGATTTTGCCAATGTCATTAGTGAAAATAGCAATTTGTTATAGCCTTTTTTTTTTTAATTGAAATTAAAATCAAAAGTAACAGATCCCGAGATTAGTCAAGTCAATAGGCACTTTATGGAACATTAAAATGTGACACGGAAGAAAATACGACTTTACGTCAACGCATTAGAGTTTAAAATGAATAGTAGAAGTTGTGGTCGTTACTAATACCTTTCACCATTGACTCCGCCATTATTCCGTTTTAGGCGTACTTGACATGTGCCGCTTTGGCATTTATATGTCACGCTAAATCCACACTTGTAGTAGAATGAAGGGTATAAATGGCAATTTTCAAAAAATAAAAAAATAATAAAAAACTGTCATTCGTAGGACTTGAACGTCAGAAACGAAAACTATGGAACATTACCGCTACTACAACTGTGTGTGTGTGTGTTTTTTTGTGTGTGGTGTGTGTGTTGGTGTGTGCGTGCGTGTGTTGGTGTGTGCGTGTGTGTGTGAAGATAAGTCCTATGACTGACAGTTTTTCAATGTAAACGACGTAGGAGTAGGACAAGCTGAAAAAGTTGAGTGACGTCATACGACCTAGACGCGACTGAGGAACTATACTCTAGTTTTTTTTTCACTGCATTGCTATTGGTCCACGCAATCAACATAAAATCCGTTTTATCCAATAAGAAGAAGAAGAAAGAACGCGCCTAACAAAATGACCCATCTCACTCTCGTCACAGTATTGGAAACATGCGAGAGACACGCTCAGTAACAACCTATTTGTTATCGCTCTTAACGCTGATGTAAAGCTCAGCTCTTATCGCTCAGTATACGTGTATATAATTATTCAATTAAAACTTACGCGAGTGATGATCATCGGGCGTGTGCATGTCGGCGTGTCTGTGCGACGACGATGATGATGACGACGTGGATTGCGGCGGAGCCGAAGGCGCCGAAAGGTGAGCGCTATTCGAGGCCGAAAGACTCGAGGGACTGGGCGAGCCGCGACTCGATACGGCTGAAACGTTTACACTATATTTAGGACCACTTTATGGTAGGTGGCCACCGTAGTAATAATAAGTGGAATAAGAAAAAACGAGTATCGTCAAGATGGCGGCGGACGGAGCATCAAATAAATATTAAATTTGCACACACGGCGGTCGCCACACACTGTCGCCAGACGGGATGCCACAAGTGAGGCGCTCACCGTGGGCGTGATGGGTCCTGTGCTGGTGGTGGTTGGCGGGAAGTGTTGCTGATGCGTTCCTTGGCCTCGGCGTTGGGGCCAACGCGACAGCCGGCGGGGGGCTACCGCGACCCTGACCCTGACCTTGACCCTGACCCTGACTCTGACCTTGAACCTGACCCTGACCCTGGTACGACGAATACGCTGAAACAACCGAACGACATATTTCATATATTAAATTTGTTACGACACGTTTGATCTAGTGGGGGAAATGTTTATTTGTTAACATTTTACCTTTGCACCTGAGCCATGGATGTTTTGTATTTATAATATGTATGTATTTACAAAAAAAAAAGTAATCTATGTAGTATATCAACTATCAGGTATCAATAATACAAGCATTAGTTGCTTACTGTGGAACTAGATCACACTGAGTATCTATCCTACAGAGCGACAGGTCCCTAGAAGCGTAAGTTTTATTATTAGCATATTCTTGTAGGGCTGTCACAAAACACAAAACACACAAAACTATTGCTTCTGCGTTCGCTCGCGCGCGTCCGACTCCCTGCCACTCACGTTTGTGTTCGTGAACACCCGTCGGTGAAAGGTCACGCACACATATTGTGCGCGCATGTAGTGCAGTACCTATACCTATACCTATACCTATACCTATACATACCGCCGCGCGCTTGTATGAAGCTGTTTCTCTGTACTACATAGATACTCGGTGACTAGATGGTGCTGTGTGTGGAATGTGTGAAGATATTTATTTATTTATATATTATATTAATATTATTTATGTAATACAAAACTAAGACAATTTCAGCTGAGATAAAATCCATAGTGATGTTTTTTTTTAAACCCTCCCCTCTGAGTAACCCGCTAAGATTTAAAATAATGTTACGCGGGCGAAGTCGCGTGCAATTGGACAGTTTATAAGTAAATATATAATAATACCTCTAATGACAGAGAGCTCTATGGCCGCTCTCAATTCGTCTTCGTCCGGACGAGATCTTGTCGTTGACAACTGAAAGCCAATAAAAAAAAAATTATTTCATTAAACTATTTTTTTTTTTATTTCGGACGAAGTCGCGGCGGACACCAGCTTTTATATTTTATATAATAAAAAAAAAACTAAAGAGTTTGTTCGTATGTTTGAACGCGTTAAATTGTAATTGCAATTTGTTGGTGAAGGTATGAATGAATGAGCTCATTTAGTTGAAGGTGAGAACTAATCGACTTTGACGAGGACAATAAATGTGTGACAAAATGTAACTTGCCTGATTTTGATCTCTACTGTGACGATTGGCGGCCGCGCGTTGCGCCCGAGACCCTGAAAGTGCAATATTCACGTTTCAGTCTTTTCATGTGAAACATCTTTTGCGTCGGACGATGTCGGCCGTTGGCGTAGCAACACTTTGGCCAACACTGATCAACGCTTAGGCCTACACTGTCATCAACACTTTGGTCAACACTGTCATCAACACTTTGGTCACACTTTGGTGAACACTTAGCTCTTCACTGTCATTAACACTTTGGTCAACACTTTGGCCAACACTTGGTCACACTTTGGCCAACACTTGGTCACACTTTGGCCTACACTGTCATCAACACTTTGGTCAACACTGTCATTAACACTTTGGTCACACTTTGGCCTACACTGTCATCAACACTGGTCACACTTTGGTCAACACTGTCATCAACACTTTGGTCAACACTTTGACCAACACTTTGGCCTACACTGTCATCAACACTTTGGTCACACTTTGGCCTACACTGTCATCAGCACTTTGGTCAACACTTCTTACTTGTAAGGATAAAAGCAATGTATCCCACATAGAAACATTTAGCTCACCTGGTCTAGGAGTGTGGGTGGCACCGTCGCCAAGATCCAATTGTAAAACCCCATTCACACCGCCGCTGTACTCTGGAAACCGACAAAATTCACATTATCCTTCGTCCACGAAAAACCTTCGTCAATTTTGTCACTTTATTATTCAGTTTTATCAATTTGTATATTCTTAGTACCTTTTGAAACACACAAACAAAAGTGACATATGCATGAACTCTGTCATATGTCATTTAAAACCAACCAAACGTGTGTCGTTTAAAGATTAAGTGTTTTTTTATGTGCCGCTTTGGCATTTGTCACTCAATATCCACACTTGTAGTACTTCGAGGCACTAAGCAGACAATTGAGAGACGTTTGTAATGTAAATATATTTACCCCACGGCGGCGCGTGTCTAAAGTAATCCCTGGCCGTGAGCAGATGAGTGTTGGCGTTGGGCGCCATCGCCACGTCGGGCACGGCGGCCGACAGCCGACCCCCGGGTTGGGCCCCACTCTGCCCACCGGTGGGACCGCCGGCGCCCCCCGAACGGGTGCGGCACGACGACCACTCGCCCCCCACCGACCACGTCGACTCCCTGCGCGTGCACACATTCACACTATCACTTTTATGTTAAGAGCATTTAAAAAATTGGTCACACTATTTTTTATGTAAATATTGACAAAAAGTTTATCACACTATTTTCTATGTAAATATTGACAAAAAGGTTATCACACTATTCTTCATGTTAAGATCGACAAAAAAAATTGTCATCTAATTTTTTATGTTAAGATCATAAAAAACATTCACACTTTTTATGTTAAGATCGACAAAAAATTGTCATCTAATTTTTTATGTTAAGATCATAAAAAACATTATCACACTTTTTTATGTTAATATCATAACAAAAAATATCACTATTTTTTTTATGTAAACACCGACAAGAAGGCTAAAACCCCCAACCCCCCCCTCCCCCACCGACCACGTCACTCCCTCCCTGCGTACACACATTGAGTATGACCATGCCTTTTGAATGAGTGTTTAAAATGAGATCAATCGCTTTTGTAGACTCACCTGTGATGCGAGACATCGGCTGGCCTCGGCGACATGTCTCGTCGACAGGTGCTCGATCGTGAACTCTCTGTTTGACCAAAAACGTTACGCCATCATTAATTGTGACAGCGTAAATAGCAGTGGCCGCTGTGTCCATGGCCACTGCGTTCATACTTTTACGGGGGCCCCTGGGGCTAAATTGGTTCAGTTATTGTTTTATTCCAAAGGCCCGTACCATGAACTTTTTTAATAAAGCATCATTTTTTAAGGAAGTTTTATTTCGAGCTTAATGTAACGTCATTATTGTTTTATTCATAGAGTGAACGAATGATATTTGCACGATTGTCTTATGATGCGACAGAGAACAACATAATATCATATTTGGTATGTACTGAAACATATTTTATTTAAATACGCTACAAAAGCAAGATATCATAAAAAAAAATCTATTTAGAATTCGTACCTATAGCTCTAACAAGTAATTGTTGCTTTTAAACTAATTAAAAAAAATAGTTGTTCTCGAATTTTGTACTTAGTGATTATTTTTTTTAATTTTTTATTTATATAGATCAAGTTTTTTTTTAAATTGTAAAACTCACCCAAGGCCAGATGCGATCTTAGACTACTTGTTGAGGCACATCTTAGAGATCCACTGCCACGCGATCTGTACGCATCAAAATATACTGCTTAGATGTTTACGCGCTATCGTTTCGTTCCTCAACACGAATTACACTTTACATACAATATTCGTCCCGTCCCCACAAATTGCCCAAGCCCACACGATGAACACTATTAACATGAATACCTGCAACAGTCGGGCTGCTGGTCCACCCAATGGTCGGACCTCTCCATCCGCGGAGACTCCCATTCGCCACCGGAACCGCTCGCGCTGCTCCTGCCGCACTCCCTTTAACACAATCACAATCATCCTTAACCCTTTAACTGCCGCACTCCCTTTAACACAATCATCCTTAACCCTTTAACTACCGCACTCCCTTTAACACAATCACAATCATCCTTAACCCTTTAACTGCCGACAATTATTTTCGTGTCCAAAAGGCATCACAACTACAAAACCAAGCGGTTAAAGGGTTAATTGCTCGACACAAACGTATACCGTAAAAAGTATATATTATTATAGATACGTGAGTGACGAGCTTAAAACTGTCTAATTTAATCGACAATGCTTAACTTCTACCTTCCATATAATACAGTCAACAAATTATCTGTGTGCCAAAATTCATATCGAACACACATCAACAAAAGTCAATTGAGCTGTGCGGAGTGAACCTGATTCGGCGTCACGTTGTTACCCCCCGAGAGTGACGGTTCACTTACGTTCACTCCTTTCCACTCACTTTTAAAAACACAATGTAATTATATAGAGACATGTCATTGATACCTGTCACTATTCGCGTCGTTATCGTTCAGCAAAAGTTCAGCGCAAGCGTCCGGCAGCGACATCTCTCTCACAGCCCTCAGAGCAATCTGTAAATGACGGCGATCTCGTATCAAATCTATTTGAGCTCAGAAATGGTACTGCTTCTAATAGAACCCATGCGATCGCAGTGCATCCACTCACTCGGTCCAGAAATGGTAGAATATTTAATTGAGCCGAGCAAAGCAATGGCAGTGTATTAAATTTAGCCTAGAAACGGAAGTGAATCCTATTAGAGCTGAGCAATGGCAGTGTGTATAATTAATTGAGTTCAGAAATATCTAATTAAGCTAAGCAATGATAGTGTATTTACTTGAGCCTAACAATCGCAATATATTTACTCGAACCGAGTAATAGTAGTGTATCTAATTGAGTCGAGCAATGGCAATGTATCAACTTAGCCTAATGAGAACGGTAGTGTATCTGATTGAGCGAAGAAATGATAGTATATCTATTTAGATCCACTACCATTTCAGGGTTCCAAGTTGATAAGTTTCTGGGCTCAAGTGAGCACAGAAATGGCAGTGTATCAATCTAGTCGAGCACATTAACATTTTGCTTATGTTGCCAGTGTTAGAAGTACTCACCTGAGTTTGAACCGGCCTAGCGTCCGTTGCGTGCAACGCTAGCGCTCTGACCGCGTTCGGCGCCGCCCTCAGTCTGCGCACGCGCGCCCTTAGCGCTGCGAGCACTCGCGGCGATACGCACGCCCCCTCAGCTCCCGGCCCCGCCCCCGCGACAGGCCCCGTCCCCTCGCCCGCCCCCGCCGCGACCATGTACAGAGTGTCCGGTATTCGGTGCACGTAGCGACCGCGTCTGGCGGCCATCACTTCGCACTCGGCCACCGTTTGGTGTTCGACTAGAGCCTGCAAGCAGTCGAACATATAAGCGCCATCTAAACAATATCACCGAAACTCGAATATAGTGAAAAAATGAAACCGACCTTAATCTCATCGAGATAGGGTAGGAAACACCTTGGAGGCCTCGCGGCTCCCTTTCCGAGCCATGCGTCTGCGGTCGAACCCCCCTCGACCATGTGCTGGGGGGGTTGCGGTATCAACCCTCGTCTTATCACCTGAATCAATATAAATATATATATATATATATATATATATATATATATATAGCATTACAAAACTGTTTTATTCTTCTCATACAAACTTTGATATTACTCTTTTATAAAAATATTTAGTGATCATTTAAATGGATACTTAAATGAAAATTTCAATATATATTTTTTAATGTGTCTCATGTGTTGAAAGTGTGTTGCAGGTACCTTGTAACAGAACGAGTCTAAGAACTGTCGTTGGTGGCAAGGTGAAATGATTCCCAAGAGTGACGCAATAAAGTCGAGTTTAGCACGTGGATACGAATTAAAGACAATGAATAATGAATCCAACTGTTCTCGGTGGCAAGGTGAAATGATTCCCAAGGGTGACGCAATAAAGTCTAGTTTAGCACGTGGATACGAATTAAAGACAATGAATAACGAATCCAACCGTTCTCGGTGGCAAGGTGAAATGACGCCTAAGCGTGACGAAATAAAGTCTAATTTAGCACGGTCGCTTACCTGCTGCAGAAGATCGTGATCGGGCGGCATGTGCTCCAGCCTCACGTGAGCAACAAGCGGCTGCAGCGCTTCTCTAAGCGCTTGCTCGCTCAGGTCTCTTCTGCGACCGCCGCGTCTAGCCGCTGAGTGCGCAGTGTGCCACACCACGTTCGGTTCTATAGTGGTAAATATTATCGCTATATCTGCTGTAAGTCGCTAAAGCATACTACTTATTATACTCTCCCCACCCTTGTGTAGAACTAATTCAGGTTCAAGATCTCCCCTTAATTAACATTTATAAGTTTAAACTTTTATATAGATAGGGTGTCATTGCATTAATTACATTTAAATTTTGTTTTCACTAGACAAATGGACACACATTTATATCTCAGAGAAATTTGTTGGTTTGTTCAAATGTTCCTTTCTTGTTTTCATTTCATTCATTCTGCGATTGCATTGCTTATTTTATTTATTTTTTAAGACAGTGACAACTTAGGCAGTTGTATTCAGTGTGGTATGTGATAAACTTATATATATATTATGTGTAATATGTGAAGACATGTCACTAAATTGTATCAATTTTTATTATTTCCATTGTACCTTTATTAAAAACCTCAATTGGCTGTCAGATATTTTATTGTTTTTGTCTGTAAATTGTATGTTGAGATTAAATAAATAGATAAGCGTCATCGACGACTCCTAAAGCGCTTTAACAAACTTAACAATGACTACACGTACCTCTGCTGTGCTGGTCCTGATTGGCCACAGCTCGCTCCGCCCATCTGAGCAACGCTCGTAGCGCGCTCGGCTCGCTCGCTTGAAGGAACGGCGACGCCAACGCTCCCGCCAACGCCGACCGCGGCAGGCGACTGCTCGCCGCCGACGACATGATCGCCGGGAACTCGTCGCGCAAGTATCTCATCGCTTGTCTGTGCGCGACAATTGATCACTTCATTATAAATGGCCAAACGTTAATAATGATTATAATTATTGTAAAATAGTTACATTATTAGAGGCGCTGATATCGATTTGTTTTTTTTTTTTTTTTAATGCAACACGGCTGCGGAAAAATTCTCACGAAAGAGCTAATAATAATAATAATAATAATAATCATCGATAAAAGTGATGTGAAATGTCACATTACGACACAAAACTAATTGAATTTTACAAAAGAAAAAAAAAAAGCCCCTCCCGCCCATGTAACGCATCGTAACCCCCAAATTGCGTTACGTAACCCCTCCTCACCTGTGCACCCATTGGCTGGCGTGAGGTGCCGAAGACCACCTCAAGACGTGGGGCAGGGTTTCCGCTGATAAGGCTTCGACGATGGCGTCTTCACAACCTTGAACCACTATCGGCATCTCGAGGAACCTGAAACCACAGAGTTTTGTCGAAAAAGTCACTAGGGTTCCGCATAATTATCTTAATTTTGGCTATTAAAATAAAATACATAATAATGCGGAACCCTCGTTCATAGTTAAATATTTGTCAAATCAAATATTTGACCATCGAAGTACTAAAAGTGTGGATTTTGCGTGACAAATGCCAAAGTGGCACATGTCAAGTACGCCTAAAGCGGAATAATGGCGGAGTCAATGGTGAAAGGTATTAGTAACGATCAACTTCTACTATTCATTTTAAACTCTTAATATGTTGACGTAAAGTCGCATTTTCTTTAAATGACGGATGACAACGAGACATTGCTTGTCTGTGCGAGTTTTAAACATCGTTCACATCTACAGACACGTAACGTAACAGACACAGACGTAAATATTCACGTCTATAAGCAACTAGTTCACAGACGCCGTCACTCGTCAGACGTCAGTACACGCGCCTACTTAGTAAAATGGTTAATGAACTAGTCGCGGTGGCAATTTTACTAAAGTGCAACAGATAAAAAGAAGATTTACTCTGTGCATCCGATGAATGTGAAACTAAACAAAAGAATGAAAATTCTAAACATTTATATAGAATGAGTAAATATGAGTTGGCGCGTTGGCACAAATCGCACCGACACGGACACAGACCCGCACCGGTCAAGACAGAACATATTAGCCGACAATGCCGGTCAGTGTCTGTACGGTTACGCTACACTCTACGATACGATAAATGTGTATACTTCTAAAACTTTTTTGTCTGTGCTGATATGTGTCTGTATTTGTGAATGAAGCTTTAGAGTGCAAACGCATGCACTACACTGACACTTATCGTGTGAAAGAGAACTTAGTGTCTCTTGGGGCTTATATTACTTTGCAGGATAATGAAAAAAAAAAAGACAATGTCACTCGCCTGGCAATCTCGTAGAGCTGGAAAGCGTCGTCCAACATGGCGGTGGTGGTTGGTCTCGAGCCGGAATTCCCTCTGGCCACACCCGGCCACGACTGTACACACACAAACACATCACACACACATCACACAACACATTTAATTAATTTTTAACATTACATTTTTGGATGAACAAAATTTTTTAGTAACTCACAGTGTTGCCACTTCCCGTGCTGTTCGTTGATGATGGCGACGAAGTGCACCTTCCGATCAGACTCAAATCCACCTGGAAAATTACAATTTTCTATTCATTCCCCGTATTGTGTGTGTATCCTAATGCAAATGCACAATTTAAGGGAGGTCAATTGACGAATCAAGTAAGTATCAAAAATTCCTCAACGTCTCAAAACAAAAGTTTTCTGCCAATGTGTGTTGCCAGTGATTTAATATGGCGCTTGAAATGTGGTCTCTACTATGCGAGAGGAATGAAGAGATCCGTAGACGGACGAGAGTTACCGACAAAAGCCGGAGCATTATTGAGTTTTTGTGTTTGTGTGAAACAAGGGTAGAGTAGGACGTCCATTTATCCATTTATTCCTCCCCAATATCCTTATATCCTTAAACCGACTAAGGTCTGCAGAGCACTAGCATCGCCTGTGGCTTCGCTTGTGTTACACGCGACGGTAGCCACCGTGTCCATGTGATGTGAGCATCACTTCTAATACATACCCCAAACGCGGTCTCGCATCCCTTCGAGAAGGTACGGGAGAGGGAGGGAGAGGGAGAGAGAGAGAGAGCGAGAGAGGGAGAGGGGGGGGGGTTATACCTGGTCCGTGTAAGCGGCGTGCAGGAGGGCCCTCGCGAATCTGCGCGGTAGCACTTTCTCGTCGACGCAGACGGCACCACCGCCGCCGGCGCCGGCCCCGCGACGGCACATCACGCTCCTGTAGAACGTTTCACAAACAATTATACACAGCCGTAGTATTTCTGACGCACAGATGATTTCTGTGTATTAGTGGTGACACACAATTGAGATAATCTCTCACGGAAATAATTCTCCCTGTATAAACAACAACGCAAAAGGTAATCTCTGTGCACGAGTGAAACACGGAGATAGTCTCTGTGTATGAGTGAAACATACAGATAGTTTTTGTGTGTGAGCGAAACACGGAAACAGTATCTGTGCATACAGATAGTTTCTGTGCACGAGTAAAACACGCAGGTAATCTCTGTGCACGAGTGAAACACGGAGATAGTTTCTGTGTATGAGTGAAACTCGCAGAAATTTTAATGTATTAGTGAAACACGCAGATAGTCATTGTGTATTAGTGAAACAAGGAGATAATCTGTTAGTGAAAAACAGAGATACACTCTGCGTTTCACTCATACTACATTACTGTGTATGTGTGTGACACAGAGATAATCGCTGTTAATACTTTCGAGTATGAGTGACACACAAAGAGCTAACTTCTGTGTATAATTGACACACAGAGATAATCATGTGTGCATACATCTGTTAAACAAAAACGTAATCTCTGTGTATGAGTGATGCACAGAGATGATTCCTGTGAAAAAGACATTAATCTCTGTGAACGTGTGACAAGTATCGTTTCGGCCGTCACCGCAATCACGTTTCGCAACCCCAGTTGCAAGCGAAGAATTATTTTCCTCCTTTGTTGGCAACTATTTGTAAAAGAAGAATATTTTACATTAAATTATAGCATGTTAATGTTATACACCTAGACTAGACTACCTAAAGGTATACCTGAAAAATCTACTCCTCGCAGCCAAGACAACCCGATGACATGGCAACTCGAGGGCGGTACGAAATCCGTATTGAGCGCCGCCTTCCACTCGAAAAGACAACCTCGCGTCAGCGTATTCACCTGAAAAAGTAACACATTGATCATAATTTAATACTTATATCTCTTGCTCGCAAGTTTGCACTCGCTGTAGTTCTATTTTACAATAATAGTAATATAGCACAAGTATTGGGATTAATTAAGCGAAGAGAACGAGCTTATTCTCACCAGAGTCCAATAAGTATCTCATGTCGTGATGCAGAGTGTCCAAAGAGTAGCCGAGGGGCTCGGCCAACCTTCGGGCGGCCGCTGCGTTCACTCGCGACCTTCCGCACACGCACCGAGACAGACTCCTGCAAGCTGCACAGACACACACCGATCACTTTACACTTTATCTCTCTTTAGAGTACAGCTGAAGTATTTATAGATAAGTATCCACTCACTGCCGGTGTTTTCAACGTTGATTATGTCTAGATCCACTTCGGCGTTACCACCGCGCTCCCATTCTGGAAATTCATCAGATTACCCGTATATCTATACCCATTTGACACCACCGAGCGCCTTAATAGAATGAACAAAACACTCACTGGCAGCGACGCACATGTCGCAAAGAGGCCTCCGGGCGCACAGAGAAGTCCCCGCGTAAAGGGCTCCCACGACGGCCTCCAGTTCTTCGCGGGACAGGCCTGCGCCGACGCCCTCTAGCGGCACACGGCCTGAGCCCCTGTAAAAAAGAAAAGTAACTGCTCAACTGTTGTCATGGTTACAGGGCTTGGTTAGATTTGGACACTCACGTGGGATGCCTCGCCAGTAGATCCCTGAAGTAGGTGGAGCGCGCGGCTAGCAACGCTCTGTGCGCGTGCAGCGAGAACCCCTTGCCGTGCAGCTCCACGTCGCAGCAGAGCCGCTCGGCCGACGCTCGGGCCAGGTCCGCGTGGAGCGCGGGCGCCGGCTCGCGAGCCAACTCCGCCTGCGTCACGAGGTCGCGCAGCGCGGCGCCCGCCTCGAGCGCCTCGAGCACCACCACCACTTCGCCCACGCGCCACCCGCGCACCACCGAGCGGATGTAGCGAGCGTGCTCGCACCCTGACCGGACACATTCACATTAACACCCAACACTATCATTACAAAATGGACCTTAACATATCTACATTAAGAACTCATTCACATTATCGCACAAAATTGTACCTTAACATCCTCTACACTATCGTTACAAAATGAACCTAAACACATCCACGTTAACAACTAATTCACGTTACTGTGATCCAAAGAATTTACCGTGCCCTAACCGATACAGAAAAATGCAACTTAATATACATCCACATTAAGGTCGCGTTTATAAGAAACTAACTAATGATTTCGTTTAAACAGACAGCAGTCAATCGTATATAACGCGAATGCTTGCACCCTGACCAGACATTACAAAATGGACCTTAACACGTCCACATTAAAAACTAATTCACATTATTACTCCCAATCCAGCGAATTTACCACACCAAAATGCACCTTAACAACAAAACATTAAGAAAGCGTTTATATTGCACCAATCATTTCGCACAGACAGTAGTCGGCTGGCACTCTGATTGATAAGCCAAAATGAACCTTAAGACCGCATTTACACAACACCAATTATTTAGAGCATGCTGGCATACTAAAATGGACCTAAACACAGTCATCAATCTCAATAGATCTTCACATCACTACACCCCGCCCTAGAGATACACCCAAAATGGACCTTAACACTTCAACATTAAGGGCGCTCTTATATAGCCTGAGCGAGGCCAAAAAATTATGGTCAGGCAGAGGATAATTTAGGTCTGACAGGTTGCCCGGAACGGGTATGACCAAATCATGCTTGAATGGAGTGCTGGAATGGTTAAGAGCAAAGTTAGCCTTGGCCGAAGGAGTGCACGAACACAGCGCCAAGCAGGAAGTCTGGTTGGTCCGCTAGAAATAATGTAATATATATATATACAATAAGAACTGACCTCTGTCCGGACGATTGTCACGAGGTCTTCTGGCCGCGGCTGCTATGCGACGGCGCAACGTCCCGAGGCCGGCGCCGCCGGCTTTCTTCTTTCTCTCCCTGTGAACACCATCATCATCATCTTCTTCATTATCATTATCATCATGTGTGATAACTTTTTTTGAACCCCCAACAAGCCGACGCTAAAGAGGGGTGTTATAAGTTTGCCCTGGATGTCTGTTCCGTTTTTAAGTGAAAACTTCTTTAGGCACATTGGGCACTTTTGGTGACCGTCACGTCACGTTCAGTGACGTTTAATGTTGAAGTGATTTTTCTTTCAAAAATGTGCAATTTGGAAACTGTCTTATATAAAACAACTTTGAAATAACAATTGATTGAACTTATTTTTTTGTTATAAAAACTTATAAAAATTGGGTTTTATTTTAAACTAAAAACCGAATAGAATAGTTGATACCTTATGACGTCAGCCATAAGGCACATGTTAGTTAGTCAATAGTGTATACCTTATGACGTCAGCCATAAGGCACATGTTAGTTAGTCAATAGTGTATACCTTATGACGTCAGCCATAAGGCACATGTTAGTTAGTCAATAGTGTATACCTTATGACGTCAGCCATAAGGCACATGTTAGTTAGTCAATAGTGTATACCTTATGACGTCAGCCATAAGGCACATGTTAGTCAATAGTGTATATCTTATGACGTCAGCCATAAGGCACATTTTAGTTAGTCAATAGTGTATACCTTATGACGTCAGCCATAAGGCACATGTTAGTTAGTCAATAGTGTATACCTTATGACGTCAGCCATAAGGCACATGTTAGTTAGTCAATAGTGTATACCTTATGACGTCAGCCATAAGGCACATGTTAGTTAGTCAATAGTGTATACCTTATGACGTCAGCCATAAGGCACATGTTAGTTAGTCAATAGTGTATACCTTATGACGTCAGCCATAAGGCACATGTTAGTCAATAGTGTATATCTTATGACGTCAGCCATAAGGCACATTTTAGTTAGTCAATAGTGTATACCTTATGACGTCAGCCATAAGGCACATGTTAGTTAGTCAATAGTGTATACCTTATGACGTCAGCCATAAGGCACATGTTAGTTAGTCAATAGTGTATACCTTATGACGTCAGCCATAAGGCACATGTTAGTTAGTCAATAGTGTATACCTTATGACGTCAGCCATAAGGCACATGTTAGTTAGTCAATAGTGTATACCTTATGACGTCAGCCATAAGGCACATGTTAGTCAATAGTGTATATCTTATGACGTCAGCCATAAGGCACATTTTAGTTAGTCAATAGTGTATACCTTATGACGTCAGCCATAAGGCACATGTTAGTTAGTCAATAGTGTATACCTTATGACGTCAGCCATAAGGCACATGTTAGTTAGTCAATAGTGTATACCTTATGACGTCAGCCATAAGGCACATGTTAGTTAGTCAATAGTGTATACCTTATGACGTCAGCCATAAGGCACATGTTAGTCAATAGTGTATATCTTATGACGTCAGCCATAAGGCATATGTTAATTAGTCAATAGTGTATACCTTATGACGTCAGCCATAAGGCACATGTTAACTAGTCAATAGTGTATACCTTATGACGTCAGCCATAAGGCACATGTTACTCAATAGTGTATACCTTATGACGCAAGCCATAAGGCACATGTTAGTTAGTCAATAGTGTATATTATGCTGACCTTATGACGTCAGCCATGGTGGGAGGTGCAGCTGGTAGTCCGGCACCCTCGCACGCATCGCCCTCCTGAAAAAGGGAATTCCCCCAAGTTATAGTCAAGTGTTCGGCCAGTGGTGGACTCCCTCGTTCCTCGGTGGAAGTTTGTACCTGGGGTTGGGAGAGCGCAGCGCCCATGTCGGCGTGGCGCGCCCGGCGACAGCACAGCAGCCGGCTCATGGGGCGCCCGACATCACCGCACTGACCTCGCCCCACGCCTCACTGTAACAATATATCTTATGCAACTGTAGATTTTTTTTTGTTTTGTTCTTAATTTGCCATCAGTCCTAAAACTGGTGTGGATGTACCTTATACAGCTCTAGTGCAGTGTCAGTAACTCAAACATTTCAATATTGCAATGGATGCAGAACATCATACTTAGAACAATTTCTCAGGCACCTCGGCTGGTCACCGATAGGGAAATTCATAAATATCTTAAAAATCGCGTATTGTCTATTTTTGACTAAATTGAATATGTATTAATTAATGTAAATGCATGCTATGGTAGGTAGCCCTTTAAATGTAATTTGTACAAGATAAACTGTAATATGCATTTGTTTTTATAACATATAATCTGTACACTATTATGTTGGCTATCCTTAATATAAATAAAAAACAAATTGCTACAGTGTAGGAAGAAATCATAGACACTGTTAGAAGGTACCAACAGCAGCTGGAAAAACATTCCAATATACTCGCAGCCGAACTGACACAAAGAAACTATTCAAAACTATTTAACACATTTGCCTTATTGATGGTGCAATAATTTATCAGTTCATTGAAAGGCACACTCGACCCTTACAGCAAATCTGCTTATGGTGGATACTGATTGCAGATGCCAGAACAATAATAATATCTGCAAATGTGGTCACACAAAAATTTAAATTTATTTTAACTAGTTGAACCCAGCCACACTTCGCTGTGGCTCAGTCAGCAATGTTCCATGGTTGCCATAACAATGGTCAACATATGAAAATTATGTTTTTTTATTAAAAAATCAGTATCTGTTGGAATTTTGGGAAAAAAAGTATATAAGATTATTCCTCTGTTTAAATGCAATGTTGTGTAAAAATTTCAAGTCAATCTGTCGGCTAGTTTTCGAGTTTTTGAGTAGTTAAAACACAAATCAACACAACATATTTATATTTTATATATTTAATAGATACAACTGAAATTTTATATTTCTATATATCGGAAGCAAACTATCCTATAGCAAAATATTCAGTATGCAAGATAAACATCTGAGTGTAAGCATGTAGAACTTGTAACATATAATTTAAAAAAATATATACTTAGGATAGTATACCTCTGGAATACAGATTTATACAGATTACAATCCCAAATTATCTCTATATAATCAAATAAATTTAAAAATAAAATAAAATATATTAAATTTAACTTCAATTAATCACCTTTTTACAAAACATTTGCGTAATTTTATATTGAATTTAACAATTATCAAACTAAGCTCTTTATTTGCACTTTTATTGTATAAAATGTTTTGTTACATTAATCAAACTGTTTAAAATATAAATACTGCATTCTATAAAGATATTATATCTGTCTATTCAAAAAGATCTAGGGCTTTGAAGACATTATGTTGACAGAGGTAAAGAGGTTAAGGTGGTACCTGTCCCGAATATGCCTTCCAGACCCATCCCCATGGCCTCTTTGCTTGTCCTAGTTTTCCAAGCTAAGGCAGTACATTACCACTGACCAGATCACAGCTCGCGAAAGTGAAGGTTCTCGGGGGGTGAGGCTTAAGGGGTTCGGGGTCGGCAGGGGGTGCTGTGACGTCACTGCGTGCGCATCTAACCCACTAGCACCTGACCCAGATTCCTTGTGCGTCTTGCGACATTTAGCGTCGAAAACCAAAATGTCAACAGACCCGCCATTCGACACCTATTGACTAATAACCGATACAGGCCATGAAACATATTCCGTGGGTGATATTCGTATGAAATTTTATTGAAAAACATTTTATTTTATTTTTTTCAATCGAGGAAAGAGTATCGAGAAAAATATCATAAGTGGGTTGTGAAATTTGCAAAAGAATCATATGCCAGGTTAATATAGTAGCGTAGCAGACGACACTTACCGATATTCGCACGCATCTTAGCGAGAAAAACTAATTGGTGTTTTAGCTAAACAAACATTTTAGCCCGATGGCAGTCGACCGCCATTTAAAAACATACATGTCAATTTATTATGCATAAATACTGTAATCGTCACACGTTCATCGCGCTTTTATTAAAAAAAGGCGAATAATATTAATAATTAAATATTTTCACACCACTATATCACTCGATAAAGTTAGTAATTACACAAAAATAAGGAAAAAACTAGATGATAAACACAGTAAAATCGTTCTTTCCCTTCGTGCACAGAGTAAACTGAAACTAGAACACCAGAACAGTGAACACTATATATAATTCATGAGTTGTGTTTCCAGTGTTGATTAGTAAGACAAGACAGTAGAACAAATTAAATACATTTGACAGCTTTAAGACTACAGCCATTGAAAATAGAAGGACTATATACATAACTTTATAATGGTTTTAAATAAACTGAAAAACTCAAGCTATAACCATTAAATATATTATAAGTGTTCATTATATTAACCTGTATAGCGCATTTGTACTCCAATGCTAATAAAGGGCTTCCTATTTAAATTCCTATAAGAGAATCTGGCCCTCCTATCAAAGTACCCAAAGGCCCCGGTCGCCAATGCCATCCAGATACTATGAACGGTAGTAGGTATATTCTAAATCTATGATCACAACGTAGGTATACCTACTCTGCTGACTGGCACAAAAATCTCTTTCATTATCATGTCATAGTTTTAGCCTTGTTCCTTTACCTTGAGTTATAATGACCGCACTCGTTAACGAGAGCGTAAAACATTTATATGAAAAACTGTCAACTGTCAATGTCAAATTGACAATTTTCCATATAAAAATTTTACGCTCTCGCTAGCGAGTGCGGTCACTATAACTCATGGTAAAGGTATTGAGGGCCTAGTGCGAGTTTTACAAACGCGTAAACGTGAATTTGTATTGAAAAGCAGACCTACACGTTAGCCACTAGGTGGCAAATTTATGTTTACGCGTTCGATCGAGTAAAACTCGCACTAGGCCCTCAACTCTGTTAAGTATGTATTTACCGATTCTTTTTCAAGCCAATAAATATGTAACTATGTCGTATGACTTCATGTCAACACTATGACTTTTGAACACATTATCGCCATCTCTTAACAAAATATTAATTGCTTATTATGAAACAAGAAGTACGTACTAATTCGGGTAGATGGCGCTTATTTCATACAATTAAAGTTACTGAGGGTGTCGCTCAGAGACTAACGGCGCGAGTTCAGTGTTTTTACACCAAACCGAGTGTTCAAAGCGCCTAAGGAAATTTCACCCCAAAAAACTACGTGAAACTTCTTTACCGATCTAATTGTCATGTGATCGTTACAGAAAATTCAACTTTGAAATTATTTAGTAGTGGCAGCCCGTCTGGCGGCTGTAACCACCCCCTTACAGTATACCACTGTGAAATAACAGCATAATTATGCGCTGTGTTATGGGACCAAACCGTCTCGGTAAGGGATGTCAGATGCCAGGGCCCATTACACGATCCCTTATTCCCATTAATGCCTGTCATCGGCGACGGTAGCCATCTACCATCAGGGCTGTCAAACTTAACACTTGAAAAATTGTGCTACGATTGCGAGGTGAGTGAGGAATGAAACAAAATCCATTGATATTTGATCTATTAATTGATTTTCTTTTGCTTTTTGTAAAGCTTCTTGCCAAGTCTGTGCACCAATTTGGTGTGTGTGTACAGAGCAGCGGAATGTTTGAATGTGTCTCCGCATTCCGAACACATGAATGGACGCAGATCCGAGTGAACTGAGTAGTGCTTTTTTAGTACTGTACGATCCTGCAAATATAACAAGCTATAAGTGATTAATAGTTATTCGTTCAGAGAGTGAGCAAAGTTGTTTTTTGCCCACTTTTAAAACACATAACGACTTTAAAACGAGCGAGATAGTCTCAAGCTCATGATTCTAATGTAGTCTACATTAGAATCATGAGCTATGTCAATTGAGCAAAGTGTGGCGGCAGTAACCATCCTCTTCGTTGAGTAAGGGATGTCAGAGACCATTTCCTCATCCCTTCCAGAATTACCTTATTCTAAAAATTGGCCGTCATCCTGAAATCTGGTAATGTTAATGAAAACGTGACATCGGCAGGTTATGACGCGCTATCGTTTCGTTCCTCAAAATCCCATACACTTTTCATACGAGATTTCTATTCTTGCATAGTCAACGACAAATGTCGCTCTCGCTGCGCAGGCAGGTTAAAACGCGCTAACGTTTCGTTCCACACAAAATCCCATACACTTTTTACCTGTCTTTACTGTCTTTACCTCCAACCAAATTCTCTATACAAACCATATATAAAAAAAACAAAGGTTTCATTTCAAAAATCTTACATAAAACTTCTTGCCGCAATCGTTGCATTCGTAATTTCTTGGTTTTTTGAGTCCATGATGTATCCGTTTATGGTCCGTCAGACGCCACTCCGTTATGAATATCTGAAATAAATATTTATACACTTAGAGGTTACTGCTTCCTTCTCATAGTGAAATGCTAGTGGGACATATAAGAGGCAATCGTGATTTTCGGTTAGTTGTCATTTAATTATAATTATGTAAGCAAGACGTTTATCTGAACTGCTGATATGATGACTTAAAAATTCAATACCTCAGACTATTATTGAGCCCAAATACGCTAAAACTGCTCCAAGTTGCCGAGGAGTTGGTCATGCTCGCAGACTACTAGATGCTGCAGCATCAGATCAAGGTTACCATCATGTCGTGGAAATACCACCGAAGTAATATTGCAGCAAATTTCTATTCAATCGAAATTAGCGAGATCCATTCGTCAACTAGGAACCGACTGGATCAAGTCAGCTTTCAAATAAAAAAAAAACTTTAAAGCACGGTTTAAAGGTTAAACGCGGAGCGTGAAGAATTTCGTACATTAACCTGTTATCACCTGTCTCTGTCGCTCTCGTCTAAATGTATTACCGTCTCGCTCGCACACGTGTAATCACCGAAGTCTTAAGGGATTGCAAACCTTTTTATATGCGTAAGTGATTTCTGTTATTGCATGTTAACGCATGGCTTGCGTTGGAGTTGAGTCAAGGTCAAACAATTAATATAACGAGTCGAAACAATTTTTATTTAAATAATCAGTAACCATTTTGATTAGATTTTTTTTTTCACTTTTAAATATTTTATATAAATTCCCACTCTATACAAAAAAGTTTGTGACCACTGTCAGTAGTTAAGTAAGTCATTGTACGAAATTCTTCCTGCTCTGCGACAGACACAATCATATTCTCTCGCTCGTGGAAGTGGCTCCTTAAGATGCACTTCGGATCTTAGCCGTTGTGGCTATGGAGGCCGTGACCAGGCGACTACAGTCGCCTGTCGCCTGTCACCTGGCGACCCCTTTCTTACAATTCTCCGCGACTCAAGAGCACAACCAAAACTGCTAAGTGTTCTTGCACTCACTTTAGTAAAGAGTTCTTACGAGCATTTTAGTCGGACCTTTTAACTACGAATAGAGAAAGCCCTCAGGGTGACAACGACAACTTTAAGAGTTATTATTCGGCACCTATTGAAAGATGATATCATATAAAAAGCATAAAGATCGACTCAATTTTCACATCGCGACGAGAAGAGATGAATTATCAACTAATTCTATCATTATTTCGTCCAGGCTGAAAAAAACGCCGCTATTGGGCCACGGTTGCCAAACAACTCTCTGGCCACACACACCGCGGTCGCGGGTCACTGTCGCCAAGATCCGAATTGCACCTCTAAAGGTGGGTCTCAGGTTAGGTTATTTTGGCTCGGTAAGTTAGCTTATACCGAGCCAAAATAACCTAACCTAAGACCTAAAAGAACTCCAACCTGAGTTAGGACTTGTTCTAGATATAACATACCTTATTACACTCGTCGCATTTATGCTCAGATTTCTTGAGATGGTAAAAATTGTAATGTTTCTTCCGATAAATTTCAGTAACAAATTGTTTATCGCATTCAGAACATTGAAGTCTGCAATGGAAAATCGAAAAACACTTCAGTTAAACTGAACGCGACACTACTTGCTACATCCAAACCAGGGTTAACTATGAAAAACTATGTCCTGCCCCGGAATCGAACCCGCAACTCCTTAGACATAGGGTTAAATTTATTTTATTTACTCAAAATTCACAGCTCTCACCATGCAATTTACAGACAAAAAGAAAAACATACCTAACAGCCAATTAAGGATTTTACATTTGTACAATGAGAATAATAAAAAATAATAATAATAAGAAAAAAATTTTTTTTTAAACATGCTATACAATTAAGTCACATACCATCACATATTACATATAAATACATATATACCTACATACATACACATACAATGTACACATATAAGTCTATCACATACCACTCGCATACAATGCTCATTGTCTTAAAAATAATAACATAAATATGTTTTATGTTATTCTTCTTCTTCTTCTTAGGTTTAAATGGCAATGCGGCTCATTTTAAAATGGCCATTGTCTGCCAGTGTCAAGTTAATGTCGATTGTCGCGTTATGATTTTGCCAGTGTCATTTGTAAAAATATCAATTTGTAATAGCTTTTTTTTTTTAAAAGAAAAGGCAAAATTGAAATTAAAATCAAAAGTAGCAGATCCAGACACTAGTTAGTCAAGTCAAGTCAAGTCAAGTCTATAATTTTTCTTAGTTTTCCAAAACAGGTCCGTCAAGTCTAAAGCAGTCAGGTCAAGTCCAATAAGATGCGCGGACATACGACAATCGACATCGACCTCTCTTCGCTGACGCAGACAATGGCCATTTTAAAATGAGCCGCATTGCCATTTAAACCTAAGAAGAAGAAGAAGATCTTATAGTTGGAATTGTAGTTCTGATATATCTCAAGTCGTGCATTAAAAGCGTTTTGGGACTGAACATAAAGTGGTTTTAATTAATGTATCCGAAGCAACGACGGTCAAAAGCCTTTTTTTTTTTTTATTTTATTAAAGATGGGTTTTGCTCTTGACCAACAATCAACTGTGTAGCAAGGATGAGGCCTAAGATGGAGCGAACCTCATTCTCAACCCAGAAGATGCCTATTCACGAGAACTTTGAAAAGATTTGGGTTATATGAGGTCAGGAGTTCCAAACCTTTGGCAGTGCGCATTATAAAAGATGTTTTAAAGCGCTTGGTACGAAATAGAGGGATATCGACAAGATGAGGATGGTAATCATTTGTACGTCTGTATGTCCGTTCGAAGAAAGGGTAAGACTGTATGAGTTCACGAGCAGCTCTTGAGCACACTCTCCGAAGTACATCTTATAAACAGCCGACTGCCCCACTTGATTGTGTGTGGCCACCGTCGCCACGCGACCACACAAATGCACTCACCGTTCCTTCACGTGACTAGCACTAGATTTGAGATGATCCCTGTAACCTTGTACACGTTTGAACTGTATGTTGCATATGTCGCAGTAGGACAGTCTCTTCGCTATGTTCGCATCGTGGGTGCTCATGTGCACTTCCAACTCGGATTTGCTTTTGAAACGCTTTGAACAGTGATCGCAAATCAATTTGCCCGTCTGCGAGTGCATTCGTCTGAAAGAGATTAATCAATTCACACACACACACTCACACACACACACACACACAGATCACAGCAATGAAGTAAATGAAATGTTCAATTAATGCAAACGGTCATAAATGTCCATTTGTTTTTAGAAAGATATATTTTTTTTTTAAGAATACTTGGTAATGTAATGTAATGCGTTAGAATGTACAATGTACAGTAAGCGTCATTTAATATGGCACATCGGAAACAAGAGCGAGATGTACGGCTAAGAACGGTAATATTCGGTTTTGTAGAGCGTTCTCTCTGTCGCACAATGAACAGTCAATCTGTTTTTAAACCATTTATGTTATTATAATAAAATATTAAAAAAAAAAATACATTTTAAAATCACATTTCAAAGCAACTACGCGGCTGAATGGTTTCTCCATGTCTGTCTGTCTGTCCATCTAATCATAATCCGATCGAGGTTTATTAAATTAAACATTTTATTTAAGATATATGGTTTAAACAACACTATATATATATATGAGACTGACTTGTGTTGTGCATTGTGCGACAGAGATAACGCTCTACAAAACCGAATATAGCCAAATATATCCGATCTTAGCCTACATCTCACTCTTGTTCCCGATGTGCCATATTAAATGCCACTTACTGTACATGATGTACAGATGTACATTATTTTTTTATACGTATTAAGGTCTGACGACCTTGAAATAAAAATAAAAGGAAGGCTAAAAGTTATTCCCCCATGATAAAAGTGCCCAACACTTAATTTTTACTTTATATGTCTCTGTAGCGAGCCTTTCGTTCTCGATGTATGGCCGCATATTTCACAAGAACTGTGTTCCAATTTCCAATGTCCAAAATATTCTTCAGGTGTCCTAAACCTAAAACAAAAGGATATCTTAAAAGGATTAGGGGGACATATAACATATATATTTAATTATTTTTTTTTATACACTTCTACAAAATCCTGACCTGTTGCATTTACGCCGGGACATCCCCCTTTATAATCTATACTTACTATTATAAAGAGAGAAGAAAATTTGTATTTTTACTCAAAACTCAAAAACTAGTGGACCGATTTTGAAAATTCTTTCACCAATAGAGAGCTACATTATTAGCGAGTAACATAGTATATATTTTATATAAGATACGAGGACGAAGTCGCGTGTAAAAGCTATCTGTACTAATATTGTAGAGAGAGAATATTTGTATTTTTGTTTGTAACGAATGAACTCAAAAACTAGTGGACCTATTTTAAAAATTCTTTCACCTATAGAGAGCTACATTATCAGCGTGTAACGTGGGCTATATTTTATAAAGATACGCGGACGAAGTCGCGTGCAACAGTTAGTTTTGAAATGTAAAAAATCCCGAGTTAAGTTGCTTTTGCGCCGTGACTGAGGCGATTTTGCGCATCCTAATTTATTTATAATAAATAAAAGTAAAGTAAGTATGTATGGATAGTCAAGCTTCATGCTTGAAAGTCAATACTCACGACGTAACAACTGGGCACAGATTGCAAATGGTCTGTCCGACCGGTTCCTTGTCGTGGTTCTTCTTACAGTGGGCGACAATGACGCACAGTTCGTACGCCCTGTATTGGCACAGGCGACATTCGTACTGTATGTAATGACGCTCGCGATGCTTCTGCGCCAAATATTTCGTCCTGAAGCGCTTCTTGCATATTTCGCAATCTCTGAGTTCGTCCGCTGGTGCGTTCTGCACAACATTTTTCCCGTATCAAGGAATGTACCCGTTCAAGGGGGGGGGGGGGGGGGGTTTGTCTTCAAAATACCACGCTTGATCACAGATTAATCATTAATCGAGCCTTAGGCTCGAGTTCACCAACAGACAGTTAGTTTTTAAACAGCTGTTTAAAATTTAAACAGCCGTTTAATAATATTTTGTTGTTCACCATCGCTAAAATGCGGGTTAAATGCCCTAAACATCTGATTAACTTAATGATTAATCTGATGTTTAGGGCGTTTGACCCGCAGTTTAGCGATGGTGATCAACCAAATATTATTAAACGGCTGTTTATATTTTAATCGGCTGTTTAAAAATAACCGTCTGTTGGTGAACTTGAGCTTATGTATCCTTAACTTGTAACTCACAAGCTGCCGCTTCACAGTGGTCACCTGTGAAACGATGGCTACTGTCGCCAGTTGGATCGCCCACTTTATGACCTCAAAAACAGTATATCTCATATGTAAGCGTATCAATAAGGCAAAAATCACTCACCAAATTATTGTAATCTATGTGTCTGTGTGTACTCTTTATGTGTTTATTCAAATTTTCCTGCGTTGTAAAGCCTATAATACAAAAGTCGCATTTGTATGTCACATTTTGAAGTTTGCTTCTCTTCTGTTCTCTTTTATTCAATACTTCCTCGTCAGTCAATTCAGTCACCAAAATTTTCTTCATAACTTCGTCGGGAACTTCCAAAAATCTGTTTTCAGCATCGAGAAGGGATTCACGCTTTTTGGTCCATGTGATTTCTGGCTTCTCTTGAGCATTTTCTGTTTCAACTTTTAAATCAAAGTTTATTTCAACATCCAACATACTTTTGTCATCATTCTCATCTTTTGTTATATCTTTTTCTAAATTTTCTTCAACATCATCATGTGTATTATAGTTTATTTGCTCGGTATCATCGTGGTACATTTCATTATCTGTATTAGAACTAAAAACTTCTTCTTTAACACTTATCGTTTCCTCGGAATCTTGTTCTGAGATCTTGTCGTCAATGTGTTCGAATTCATAGAGAGGTTGATGTCTTGAAAATTCCAATGTGCTTAGACATACAATGTCATCATTCTAGAAAAATATACTTAAATTTTTTTAAGAAAAATAGAAGCATGGCTGGTTACTGTTGTCAAGTTTATAAACGCCACCTCGCGAGGTGCATTGTGAAGCTATGGAAAGTAGTTTAAATAAAAATAGCTGGTGCCCGCGACTTTGTCCGCGTTAAAAAATAAATACTATAATATAATAGAATTTTTTTTTATAAAGAAAGCACAAAATAATGTCAAGTAATTAATTAACTAGAAATAAAAGTTTCCACGTTATTACTCCGCGATGTTTTATTTAAGACTCCAGACAATAGACTGATTTTAAGACTCCAGAGTGTTATAACAAAATCTATACTAATATTATAAAGAGAGAAGATTTGTTTTTATGTATGTTTGTAATGAATAAACTCAAAAATTCCTTGGCCAATTTTAAAAATTCTTTCACCTAGAGAAAGCTACATTATCAGCGAGTGACATGGGCTATATATATTTTATATAAAGTTATGCGGACGAAGTCGCTTGCAACAGCTAGTAAGCACTTTTGGCAGGCATTAGTTTTGTTTTATTTTATTAATTTTATATGATCCCACGGTAACTGTACTTTATTTGGATGAAAGGTACCCTATGTTCTTTCCTATGTATAGTGTATGCAAAATGTGTATGTTGAGTATTAGTTAAGGCATGAAAAGGTAACAGACAGACAGAGTTACTTTCACTTATATAATATTAGTATTAGTAAGGATTAATATTAGTATAATAAATTTAATTATATTATAATAAATTATATATTAAACTCACTTGTTGGACATCCATCAAAATTCCTTGGGCTGTAACCGCTTTGGTTATGAAATTGCTGAACTTTAGTACTATGTTTCCACATTCCCAACACATTTTGGCTGTTGTCTAAAATAAATGTTGTAAATCCTAATAATAAGATTCAAAAGTATTGTTTTGACGTTATTTTATTCAAATAATAATATAAATAATATTATAGTTGTGAATTTATTGTCTGACGAATTGATATTGTTGATAGGATTAAATTGTATTGTTGGATATTGCTCTCACATGTAACCTATAATGTAATTAATTGAATTGACTTATTATAATTTTTTTTTATTTATTTTTTTCTAAATTTTTAACAGAGACAACATGTAACATATTATTATAGCTGTAGATACTATAGTAATTGGTACGCAAATTTTAATGTAAACGTGTTTTTATAACTAATGTATGTGACTTGGTTAATTTTGATGTGCTGTTTGTATCTCGATTAAATAAAATAAAATAAAATAATACACATAAAACTTTACTGTTTTTTTTTAATGTTAATGTTGACAGACAGGCTGACAGTCCACTTGACGGTTAATATCGCCTATAACACAACTTCCACAGGAGCTGCAAGTGCACTTCCAACCATAGTAAAATGCGTTTCACAGTCATTTCGGCAACCTGTCTGGCGGCAGTGACCACTCCATTACAGAAGACCACTGTGAAATAACAGCATGTGTGCTTTTGTGTTTCAGTGAGTGAGTAAGGGATGTCAGAGCCCATTACCCCATCGCTTCCTTATCCCTAATCCTACAATGGTCGACAGCACCTGTGGCGTTGCCAGTGTTATAGGCTACCGTCAAGTGGACTGTCAGATGGTCAGTGGACATTTCATTTTTCTTTAGATTATTAGCAATCAGCTTCCACAGCTATAATCTGATTTAATGTTTTTTAGAATGCTGTTGATGTTCCTGCGAGTGTCACCCCAAGATTCAACTTAGACGGTCCAAATCATAGATTTGCCATCTCTTCAGTCGAATGACTTCTCCATTTTTGTCTAGGAGATTTTTGGCCAATTCGTTACTATGTTTTCTCAACCTAATATATATATTTTTAAAAAAATGTAATGACGAGGCATGAAAGATATTATATTTTTCAACTAGTGATGCAAGGATAAATACAGGGCACAGAAGAAAAAAAAAAACATAACAGAGACAGAAGAAAGACACCCTGACAAGAAAGAAGTGGCACTAAAAAGAAAAAAAGACCATTGGTGGAGTAGTTTTGGTGCTTGCCTTAGAGCTCTGATTCAGGGTCCTGGTTTCATCCTTATCCTACTATGGTCAGCTCAGACTTATCCTTATCCTGCTATGATCAGCAGCACACTTGCAGCACCTGTGGCGTTGCTTGTGTTATAGGCGACGATAGCCAGTGAACCATCAGCCTGTCTGACGAGTTGACTTTAACATTAAAATAATATTAAAAACAGTGGCACTCCGGGAGTGCCGACAGAAGTGAAATATACGTATTTTTTGAATCGTCAGGAAAGTATACAGAGTATACTTATATACAGAGGTGACAGTTACGGTAATAGTGTCGCGAGTTCAATGGTTTTTTCCCCATCTCAAAAATGCCTAACGCGCCTAAAGAAGTTTTCACTTCAAAAAAAACGAAGAGAATATTTTACGTACCGGCAAGAAATTAAGCTGTATTAATGGTGAAAAATTTGTTATCGGATATAATCGACGATCCAAACTTAAACAGGTGTGACAGATATATGCACTATTCAAATCCATTTTGATCATCGATGTTTTAAATATACTTGAGTCGTACGCGAACGACCGAGCCTCTCCAGTCTCCCTATATATTACTATACTCTTTGCCGAACCGTCTTCTCTTTATTGAATTATGTCGGTCAGCCTGTGCGGTCAGCTCAAAAATCTCAACAAAACGGCCGGCGAGACCAACTAAACTATTTTGTTTTATGTCATCCATTCCATAAATACATATATTCCATATATCCAAATCAATGTAAACAAAGAAATGTCATTGTCAAAGTGATGTTCCAGGAATTATCTATATTTTGTGTTCACCACAGAACATTTATGAACATTAGCCCAACCGTAGAGAGATAATAAACTAGAGAAGCGGTGAGCGTACACTGGAAAAGGATGGAGACAAAATACATACGAACTCTGGGCTGCCACATCATACACTTTTTACCCTGTTTATAAAATATCAAACAGGCTTCACTCGCGTAGATTAATTATAAATCATAAAAATATAATCTAAAACAGTTGTTAAATGTATAATTAGATGTAAAAGACATAAATTAGATGTTTACTGAACATGCATGCAAAAATTAAAATGAGGGGTTTTTCATTTTAGCTTTAGGGGTAAATATTTTTGAGAGTTGGTAACACTAAGTATTTGTTTTGTGTGGTTTACGTTTTTGTTCAATCAATCGAATAAAAATTCACTGTATATTTGTTTGCTACTTACCTACCAAAATTTTATGTTTATGTTATTTAAATTTTTAATACAATTAAGTCAATTAATCTAAAACACTGACGTAATACTCATACAAAAAGATTTTCAATAAGGAAGTCACAAATTTTTACAAGCAGGCAATATGTAAGCGGTTTGAATTCAATTTTTAACTGAATCCTTTAACATTTACCTAAAGTAAGATTTTTAATTTTGCTTTTAAATAAATCAGTTTTAATAAGTTTTTGTTTGGTTACATTACTTTTAATAAAAGCGCAGTATCATTCATACTCGTAGTAAAATACTTACGTACTTTATGAACAATAAAATAATAGTATATTTTACAGCACCTGTGACTGCTTGTGTTAATAAGCGACTGTAGCCATCTACCATCAAGTGGACCGTCAGTCTGTATGTCAAGCTTATTTAACATAATATATACAGATATTGATAGAATGCTTTTTTTTTTCAGATTAAGTCTCAATGAGCCAGTAATATAAATGTCATGTCCCACTCATGGATTTAATTCTAGAGTTGGGCCCTTTATCAAATGAACCAAATATTGAAGATGATTCAAGATGCTCTCATCCATCTGAGGCAGAAAAACGAGGAAACACAGAAGACATAGGGCCTCCGGCTAAAACTAAACGTTTGGATAGCTCAGACGATGAAAATGACGGCGCTACCTGCCCAATTTGCCTTGAACCGTGGACGACTTCGGGAACTCATGGACTAGTCTCACTCAAATGCGGTCACATATTTGGTTCGGAGTGCATAGAAAGATGGCTGAAAGGGCAACCCTCTAAGGAAAGATCTTGTCCGACATGCAAAAAGAAGGCTAACCTAAGAGATTTGAGATTAATATACGCGAGACGTTTAGTGCTCGCTGATAACTCGGAAAATACACAGTTAAAAATGGAAATAGAAAAGTTGAAAACTGAAAACATGAGGTTGAATAAGGAGCTATCATGTGCAAAAAACGAATTGTATAAAATTCAATTGATGGCACCTCGGAGAATCGACTCGCAGGAAAGTATAATCAAAAAGAATTGGAGATTTCCGTTGGAGAAGACTATAGAAATTTGCAAGGACGGCGGTTGTAGAGTCATGGCCTATAATTGTAGGACTTACGAGCTATTTATTTCCACCAAAAGCACCAATAGCCTATTTCCAGGTTATGGTGTCGTAAAAGCGAGTCTAATTGATAACATGCTGGGGCAATTTCATTATTTGCACCCGAAAGAAATCAGAGATTTGGCCTACTCTCAGCCACAAAACCTGCTTTTGACCGCATCATTGGATAAGACGGCAAAAATCGTCAATCAAGATATGACATCGGTTTCAAAGATACAACCAAAACAGCAAATATGGTCATGCACCTGGGATCACTATAGGCCCGAACAATTCTACTTGGGTTGCGCAAGAGGTACAGTATACCAGTACGATATGAGGAACACTGCGGAAGTTTTAAATGTGCTGTCAACGTGTGATATGTCACCGGTTATATCCGTACAGTCAACTTTAAACGGATTGGTCGCGTGTCTATTGAATTCTTGTTTAATTTGGACTCCATCCGTTGCCGGACAGTGGAAGTCTCAACAGGTTCCCGTCGAGGGACCGTTCAATTCGTTGAATTACAACCGCGAGTCAAATCGTTTGCTTATATCGTCACGATCAACCAACACGGAACGTTCTAAATTGAGTGTCGTTAAAATGCACGGTGAAACGGACGATGTCGTATGCGAAGTGGAGCAGACATTTTACGGTTCCTTAACTACTTCTTTATTGTCCAGGACTACTTGGGTTAGGGCTTCGGGTGCTGAATGGGTGACGGCATATTCGGAAAGTGATTCTATGCTATACCTGAACGGGATGAACGGTGTTAAAACTTTATCGTTGGTTGCAACAGATCCAGCGTTAGATTTATTTTCAGTAGAACTGAATGGGAAGTCTATCCTAGCGTCTTTGTCAAAATCAAAATTGAGGTTGTATAGAGCTATCGCCGTGTAATTATTTAGTGCCACAAAAAAAATTTTAAAATTCAATTGTGCATAATTCTCTCATTTTGTATTTTATTGTTAAAATTAGGTAATAATATTAAGCATTTTGTATAGAAACCTAGAATTTAAGACGAGTGAAATTTTGACTTGTGTTATGCTGTTTGTGTATATGACTAAAATAATAATTGAATGTGTGAGTTTTATAGCCCTCGGTTTAATAATGTTTTATATATTTTTGTAAAAATCGATGGTGAAATAATAAATTTAAATTGTTTTTTATTTTATCTTTTAATTAATTGAAAAAATACAGTTTAAAAAAACGTCGAATATATGTATGCCAAAGAAGTATGTGTATTCTCTAAAATTGTAAACACATTGGTTTAACTAATAGAAGTACTATTTACTCTATGCTAATAGTTATATTATCATTTATTTCTCAAAAATAGGACAACTCAAAAATATCACTTTTTTGAAGTTTTTTTTTCCAAGATTTATCAGCAATCGGCTTCCTGCTATAATCTGATATGGTATTTTATGTTTTGTTTTTTAAGTAAAAAATAAAAAATACTAGTTCTTAGAATTTTGTCTATGTTTGTGCATCTCAGAAACTGCTGATATATAGAATATATTATATCTAGTCGTTCAAGTGTGGAGGATTGGGGGAGAGACACGGAGGCACAGACATTGATAGTATAGATTAGTTGGTAATGCTCAAATACGGCCGGTTGTAGCCTCAGTTCGATTTACTCTGTGTGTGTACGTACTGTGTTCGCAGAAAGTCGACTTTCCAACTACCTACAATACAACGTCCTACATAAATAGGAGTTACGTATCCATAATATCCATATTTCGTTATCCATATATAATGTGCATTGTGGACCTCTCGCTCGACTCGTTTTTCCCTTTTCTAGATTGTACAAAAACTTAAACCTTATGTCAACAAAATTAAGCCTTAACGGTATAGTCCGAGTGCATGACATTGACGGTTTGACAGATTTGACAGTGACATGACAGTTGCTAAGTAACATAACGTAAATAGTTTTGTTTCAATTCAATGATTGTTCTTTTATTTTTATAAAATCCATTGTTTAATAATTGCGCGAAACAACTTTAAATAATAGTTTTCACTGTGAATATTGAATTTTTACAATTGATAGAGTTAAATAGAGGTTAATATATTTGTATTTTTCAATTTGTAGCCCATGTGTGGATGAGGTCACCGGCCTACGCACGTCGCATGTTTATTAATTTTGTTATATTAATGAAGGACTTTATCAAAACGAAAGTCTACGTTTACTTTCCGTTTGATTAACAGTTAAATTTATAGTTTTCAGTTGAATATTAAATATATTATCAAAATGGATCAAGTTTTACAGCAGGTCGCTCAGACCATGGAGAAACAACTGGATAATGAGATCGAAAGGTAGGTGAAACATTGATCATTTGTCTACTTGTGTAGTCATTAGCTGTTGCACGCGACTTCGCCCGCGTAACTTTATAAAATATAGCCTATGTTACTCACTGATAATGTAGCTTTCACCTATAGAATTTTCAAAATCTGTCCAATAGTTTTTGAGTTTATTCATTACAAACATACAAATTTCTCTTATAGTATTAGTATAGATAAGAATCCAATGCTTGATAAACGAATAGCAATGAAGATTTTATTGCTTACATTTTGCCAGGCTTTATTTTTTTTATTTTTTAATGAATGAAGTCGCAGGCACCAGGTAGGGATCTATAAGTTAGTATGAGGGATTAGATAACTATCCTTATCCTAACTAAGGATTTTAAGTTTTTTTTTTAATAGATTTAATTTTAACTATTAATTGTCACTTGAAGCTAAGTAACAAAATCAATCAAGAATAGAAAAAATAAGAGAATAAGTTATTGTTTCAGATTGGATGCGATGGATAGTAGCGACTTGGAAAGGATTCGTCAACAGCGTGTGGCCGAAATGAAGCAGCGGAACAAAATGAAGCAGGAGTGGCTTGCAAATGTAAGATTTTGCTATATATTGTTTTGTACGGTAAGCTGTCGGTCTATTTAATGGTACGTGGCTACCGTCACCTATAACATAAGTATATGCTGGTGCTGCAAGGTGCTTTTCCAATACTGAAAATGAGCACCAGTAGAATAGAATAAAAAAAATAGAATAGAATAAAATTTTTATTTGTAACAAAGGACAGATACATATACAAACTTAAAAGACACACACAAACACATTTGCCACAAACCGGCTCCAACTCAGCATAAAGCAGGTTGTAGAAACCTGCGCTGGTCTTCCGTTAGAGCCGATCGTGAGGTTACGCACTTATTAACAAAAAACATAGTACATACATAACATACATACAGTTAAAAATTAAATTATAACCTATAAATATATAATAAAAAATAAAAAAAACACATATTTATACAGACAAAAAAAAATACAAGAGAAAAAAAAAACAAAAAATATATTCAGAAGGCAAAAAATTGTTTTGTTATGTAGTGTTCACAAAATATTTGCACACACCGAAGGGTAGAATGTAGCGAGCCTTATTTCATTGTAAAATCATTGTAATTACCTATATTCAGCAAATAAATTATTATTATTGTTATTATTATTATTATTATTACTGGTGTCATTCCGTAGTTGCTCCTCGCTTCTTTGGTGCACGAACATAAATTTCTTTAATTTATTTCTAAAATTATTAGTACTTTGCAGTAGAGTGTTTTCCCCTTTTCAGGGTCACGGTGAGTACACAGAGATTGACGGGGAGAAGGAGTTCTTCGCCGTTTGCAATAAGAGCGATAATGTCGTGTGCCATTTCTATCGCAACGACACGCCGAGATGCAAAATCGTCGACATGCACCTCAAACTGTTGGCAAAGAAACACGTGGAGACGAGATTTGTCAAATTGGACGTCGAAAGAGCGCCATTTTTGACTGGTGAGGATATTTTTTAAACATTCAAGATATCGCTTGCAGTAATAGAACCGAACTCCGATCACTTATAATATAACAGTTAGGAACTTTTGTTTGAGTGTAAATATCGGATCGTTTTGATTTTGACAGGTAGATTGAAAATTCGCGTAATACCCACCATTGGTTTGGTAAAATCGAACAAGACAAAGGATTTCATAGTCGGATTCACCGATCTCGGAAACAGGGATGATTTTTCAACAGATATGCTCGAATGGAGACTCGCCACGTGAGACAATCTTTCTTCTTATTGTTTAATTATTTAAAACTAAAAGTTAGTTCCAGATAAATATGTGCACCTGCATGAATATTAATTTTTTTTGTTTTCTCTCTCATCTTATATTGCAATCTGTCACATAATGATAAGTGTTTTGTGATAATACTAAGTTGAGATATAATTTAATTAAATAATGGCCAATTATAATATCATTTAATAAATGTATCTATATTGAGTCATAGTTTGTGTACATATGACGTATCAATTCAGATAGATGGTGCTTATTTCATACAATCAAACGTCACTGAGGGTGTCGCTCACAGAGCGTTCACTGTTGTAGACACGTTTGGTCTAGTGGCTAGTTAACCTAGCTGTTAACCAAACGGTCGCGGGTTCGAATCCCGCTAGGGGCGAATGTTTATGTGTTAACATTTTACCTTTGCACCTGTCATGGATGTTTTGTATTTATAAAAAAAAAAGTAATCTATGTAATATATCAACTGTTTGGTATCCATAATACAAGCATTAGTTGCTTAGTGTGCAACTAGATGGTGATGTGTGGAATGTGTGAAGATATTATTTATTATTTTATTTATTTACTGTTCTTTCTCCATTCTAAAAGTGCCAAAAGAAGTTTTCATTTCGAAAAATAATTCTTCAAGCCATAATAATTGTTGGCACGTCAACTATTACACTCTCGACTATGGAGTGCATTAAAAAGGCAAAGAAGACAGACTCTATGTATTAAAAAGTGTTTGAAGAATAGCAGTAAATTAAGATGGCGCTAGTGTAGCATTGAGGAGTAAATTAGACACAGACCACTGACCTCCATATATACAAGTACTTGTATATATGGAGGTCTGTGACACTGACAGATAGATACACAAGCGCCATTGTGGCTACTTTTAGAATCCTTTTTTTTATTGTTTGAGAGGAGCATTTTTTCAGTTTGATTGTCTCTACCCGCCATAGTTGAGATAAAAATTAAAAATATACTCTTTCCAGAGGTGACGTGATAGAGTATTCTGGTGATATACTAGTGCCGCCAACAGAACGCAAACAAAAAGTACAAATACAGAGTAAAAGGACGATTCGCGGACGGAATGATGATTCAGATTCGGATTTTAGTGATTGAATCTGACTAATTTGAATGTCTATAATACTTATTTTTAATTAAATGTTGTATTAATTTTATTTCTTAATAAATATATATTGTAAAGGAGATTGGAAACTTTTTTTTTCCTTAAAGAAATTGTCATATTTACAAAAGTCTTCCAAAAACGTTCAGGAAAATAAGTAAGTAATGGAAGGACACAGTTTCGCAGTCGTTTGAGTCTGGCGTCAGTAACCACCCCCTTACCGTGAAATGACAGCACATGTGCTGTTGCTTTTCAAAGGACATTTTTAAATGAAATACAATTTTTTATATTTCTTTAGGTGAGTAAATAAATTAAATTTCATAATAAATATTGTGTAAAAGGATTTAAAAAAAATTACAACTGAAATATGAATCGATGCTCGCGTTACTGACACAAATGTATACAAATATAGTTGATGTGTCTGTAACTGACTTTATTTCCATTTTACAAAGTAAATAATAATCCATATCCATACTAGTCTATACTTTTTAATATTATAAATGTGAACTAACCATTCAACCGATCATCATGAAATTTTGCATACACGTTGTCAGAGATACAAGAGAGCATACCTTTCATCCAGAGTGATCATCTAAAATAAAATAAAAAACTAACGCCTGGCCAAACTAGCAACATGAAGAGGTCAAACGTTATATTGCTTATATATTTTTTATTTTTCAACGCGGGCACCAGCTAGTATCATATTTAAAAAACTGCCCAAAACACATACACTGTTTTTTTAAATATATTTAGCACGATGTAATCTACTCACAGAGCCAAAATATGTATGACGTATTCTGTGGCCAAATCACAGACAGAATCCTTTTGTCCTGTCCTGTGGTCACATCGGAATATTAAAAAAAGTACATACCAACATACATAATAACATAACCTATTGTTATTTTATTTACAAATGACGAATTTTTTAAACATAAATAAATAACGTAAACATAACATAACATAATTATTCGTACGGAAATGGATATGAACCAGAGTAATAGTCAAAACTATTGGTTTGTTCTACGAGAAGATCAAAGTAATGTAATTTTCACCACTACCAATAACTTCACCATTCAAAACCAACCAGGTACGAAATAAATATGAGAAAATCGCGCTATAGCCACTAACTAGCTGTTGCACGCGACTTCTTCCACGTAACTTTATAAAATAAAACCTTTGTTACTCGCTGACAATGTAGCTTTCTGTAGGTGAAAGAATTTTTTAAATCGGTTCGATAGTTTTTGAGTTGACTCATTATAAACAAAAATACAAATCTTTTCTCTTTATAATATTAGTAAAAGTAGATATGCGGCAAAGCAACTTAGTTACTTGTTCGATAGTAGCCAATGTATGGCCTCCCTTTAGTGTAAAACGAAAAAGTTGTTTGAGTTTTCCATGTATAACAATTTTTTTTATTGGTTGCAGGGGTGGAAGCGAGGTATGTCGTCGATACAGTCGATAATAAACAATACATTCAGTTCAATGAAAACAACTTAGCAGCACCTCAAGAAACTGACAATACCGCAGTCACAACGCAGGAGACAGTCGCCAAACAAACCAAAGAGGATAACAACTTTTGGGATAGAAATAAAATAAAATCCCTACTCAATCTATGTCTCGAGAATGTGACGAAAAAATTAAACGATAAGAGATTGGGCCAAGTGTGGACAGATATAGCGTCTCTTTTGGGCACAACATCGGAGGAATGTTGTAAAAAATATAAAAGCCTTAGACGGACGTACGTTAGGCTGTTGAAGAAAAAGGAGGCAGGGGTTGACATAAAATGGGTACACTATAAAAGTTGCGAGGAAGTTTTTAAAGATTACAAACTGACTCGTGCCGTTTTGGAGCCATGGGGAGAATCCAAAGTCAGATTGATGCTGCATCTCTACTTGGAGAATCACGACAGATTCAACGATCCGCAATGTTTAAAGAAAGAAGTGTGGGAAGACATAGCGTCCCAACTGAAGACCACCGGCTATAACTGCTATCACAAGTTTCAAAATTTGAAACGGACTTACTTGAATCAATTGGGGAAAACCGGTGACAATAGAAAGATAATGAAATGGCCATATCAAAATTATTTCGATAGGATTTTTTATGATTATCATCACACCAGGAGTCCTTGGGATAGGATTGCCATAAAAAGTTTATTGGACGCCTACGCGCAAAGAGCTCACAAATTCAAAAATCCAAAATACATAAAAAGAGAACTCTGGAGGGAAATTTCTAGGGAAGTCGGTCAGAGTCCTAGTAAATGTGACAAGAAGTTTAGAAATTTAAAACAGACTTACATAAAGCTAAGGCTGAGATCTCAGTCCGGCGGAACAGTTACTAAATGGCGTTATTATAGAGATTTTGAGAACATATACAACGTCGGTAATGTTGAAGATGGTGCGACGACATCTCACCACGATTATATAACTCAGCTTTTGACTTTTTATCTAGAGAACAAAGACAAATTTAGGAATCCGTTGACAAGAAAGAAGTGTCTATGGAAAGTGATTGGACGCAGACTGGATTTGTCTGCAGAGGAGTGCGATAAAAAATTTAGGAACTTGAAGCAAACATACATTAGACTTTTGGAAAAGAAAAGGGAAAAGGGTGAATGCGGCCGTTGGCCATACTTTTCTTACTTTGAAAGGATATTTGATGAACAAATACCGATTGAGTGTGCGTCTCTTGAAGATGTCAGGTTGTCGGAAATACGTAGAGCAGTTAGAGAAGTTAACGAGAGACGAAATAAAGATGAAAAATTCAGTAGACTCCTGCAGGCCATCGAAGAGTCCAATAATATTCAAAAGGAGAGGAATATAATACTCCAAGCGTTGTTAGAGAGGTCTCGAACGTAGTGAAATACCTTTGTGAAGAGCTCATCCCTATCCCATCCTAATCCCTTATCCTTAATCCTACCGTGGTTCGCAGCAACTGTGGAGTTGCTTGTGTTATAGGCGACGGTATCCAAGTCAAGTGGACTGTCAAGCCTTTCTGTGGACGTTAACATTTTAATGTTAAATAAAAAAGGTTTATTATTTTTTGATTTTCAGTTTTGTTAAAAAGTTTTTTAAACGCGGATTAAGGCGGACTCCAGCTAGGAAATAAATACAAAACGTAGCTTTTTAAGAAATTTTATTTTGAATTCTTTTATTAAGTGCATAGAGTTGATTTTAGTTTGAAAGTTTCTTCTCTGCTTATTAAGTACAACTAAGTTGTTTCCTACTCTTCATGTCCTCTTATCGCAAACTGTGCCTTTTATTAAATTACGTATGTTCCCTCTGAAACAAACCAAAATTTCATAACTTTGTATATATTATATTATATCCACATCTAAATTTATGTAACACTATCTGTCCCGCTTCAGACTTGGCCCGTTGTGATTTTTTTTCGTGTAAAAACCTTCCCTGATTATCCCTCTATCCATTGGTGAAAACCGCATGAGAATCGGTGCAGTAGTTTTTGAGTTTATCGCGAACAGACAGACAAATAGACGCGAGGACTTTGTTTTTTTTTTTTTATATAATATATAAGGATAGTAGTGTCTATGTAAAAGTCTATCTTAACTCTTAAGGTTAAATAAAAAAGGAATGTTTAAAAATTTCACTAAAATTGAAATATTTATTATATTATGTAAGTAGATATATCTACTTTATATACTTAATTATATATATAATATATAACTTGATATGTAAATTTTTTATATAGGTACAAAACGGTTTTCTTTTTTTAAAAATTCAAAATGACTTGTTATCCTGTCCCCGCACTTGACATTATAATATGTAAGTATAATAATAATAAATATAATTACTTATGAATGTAGTAATTGTATTCTTTTGGGTTAAGTCTGGAATATATAAAGTTAGGGATCTGATTCACCAGAACCCAAACGTAACCTTCAGATATCTTCAGATCTGCAATGAAAAAAAAAATTCTGTTTACAAAAACGGATATTTCTTTCGCTCAAAAATTGCATGGGACATGCACGGGAGTCATATTTTGTTCTAGCTGACTGTTGTTGTTTTATTAAATGTATGTTCCTTGGTTAAATGACTTTTAGTTTAATTCAAATATGTAAGTAAAAAACTCTCCAGACTCCTGTCATAATGACAACAATACAAGTGCGACGCCCTATGGCTCTGCTAAGAGTAATAGTGTTCTGTGCCCTATGGCCTATGTGCATTGAGCGTTCGTGCGCAGTCATAAGTGTTTGGTATTTTGTTATACCGACTGTTGAGGATGCCAACCGCAGCCACACTTGATTGTTTTTGCCTGCTTCTGTTATGTATTCCGTGCGTTTACTTATATGTTCTGTGTGTTTCGGTTATATATTCTGTGTGTATATTTCTTATAATAAAGATGTCCTGTGGGAGGCGAGGTGGCACTGCGCATGCGTCGGCGGCGGTCGGCGGCTATCGAATCGCACGCCACCTAGCGCCTTTTTTGTGGCACGGATCGATCGACATTCGTACGATTCAATGTCTACTTTTTTGTCATCTTGTCTGTTTCCAAGCAATAAGCAAGTGTGCTAGCCATCACGCCTCCCGGAACAAAACGTACAAAAGTATTTTTTTCTTTGAACCACCACTGTCACCAACACCGACGTACAGCAGTATGTAACATAGAGTAAATAGTACTTAACCAGTATAAATACTATTTACTCTATAGTAATATGTAGGTAGCATATTACCATAGAGTAAAATAAACTGTCTTACCGCCGTTTGTGGTTTCAATACATACGTATTTAACTTCAATACAATTTTGCTTGCTGTGGCGAGTGTAGGTATATATTTGTTATGTTAGTCGACAGACAGGCTGACGGTCCACTTGATGGTAAGTGTGGCTATGGCTACCGTAGCCTATAACACAAGCAACGCCATAGGTGTTGCCGGTGCACTGCTGACCATATTGGAATTGATAATAAATGATAGGGATAGGGAAATGGGCTGTGGCATCCCTTACTCACTCACCGAAACACGACTCTACTAAGAGGGTGGTTAGTGGTTACTGCCGCCAAACGGGCTGGCCAAATGACTGCGAAACGCAGTGTGCCCTGCAACTAGTACACAGTAAATATGAAACAAAGTTACCAGATATGTACACGAGCTTCTTGTGGTCCTGAACAACGATCTGAACATTCTCTGGAGACAAATTCGTATCTATGTGCCAACACAAGATGGCGTCTTGTGCGACATTGGCAAACAAAACGACTCTTGTGCTCGGGTCGAATGCGTGTGAACCACTTTGGGTATTTGCTCCTCTGCTTCCTAGACGCTGTGAAAGAAACGTAGCGTCAGAAGAAAAAGCTTCTTATAGTCCAGGGAAATTTACTTTCAAATCAAAATTTGAGTCGCTAAACTGCGGGTTAAACGTCCTAAACATCATATTAATCAAAGTTAATCAGATGTTTAGGGCGTTTAACCCGCATTTTAGCGATGGTGAACAACAAAATAAATTAAATTTAAATTTAAATTTTAAACAGCTGTTTAAAAAAAACCGTCTGTTGGTGAACTTGAGCCTAAGGGGAATTTTCGATATATACCTATATCGAAAATTCCCCTTACCTACCGGTAGGTATATTAAGTTTCTTGAATATTATGTACTTAATATAGATTTTTTCGATTCCAACCTGTACTCGTAGGAGTGGAAAAAAAATTCCTCACATTATACAAAAATTACAAAAAGAGTTCAACAAAAAAAGGTAAAAATTACAAAAAAAAGCTTCAGACAAATATTTTAGAGAATTTAATTTTACTTATTTATTTATTAAAACACTATAAAGCCGAAAACTCACTGACTGATCTAGTGACTTACATAGTTGTTCTCCTAGTTTATTTATATAAAAATGATTAAGTATATAACATTTTTTGCTAAAATGAAAATTAACAGTCCTAAGGTTAGAAGATAAGGAGTTGATAGATCATTTAAAAAAAATCCCAATGATCCAAAGACAATCAACCTTTTTCTTCTCAAACTTTGAAATCAAATATCAAATGAATCGTTTGAAATCAAATGAGACTAATTTTTCCTGGACTCATCTTCATAAAAATGTAAGTAAATAATTTTTTGGTTGCTAAAAAATATGTTTTTAAAAAATATTTTTTTATTAGAAATCATTTTTTCAATTAACCGTTTAAGGTTTAAGGTACATAGAACAATTACATTTTAATAATATAAGTATTTTGAGGCAATATTGATGACGATAAGGATAATGACTATAATACTTTCCACAGAAGGATGAAATAAGTAGAACACAGGTGGTCTGTGATATAGAATAACAGGTCGGATAAGACGAGGATAAAAGAATCTGTGGGTTCAACAAAGACTTAAATCGGGCGCAATGCTATTATACTATATATAACAGCACCAAAACTTGTACAAAACAAACCTTACGCGAACGTGATCATTTATATTTCCACCATTTTTGAACAATTCTGCGTCAACTAAGAACTCCTCGGTGGATACTAGGGGATGGTATAAGATAGATTTGGAAATGCTACCCTCGTAGCGTTCCAGGATTGTTGTACTGAAGACTCCATCTTTCCAGTTTATAACGTTACCTGTAAAATTTTAAATAATTACATTGATTCCCCTCAAATTTTGGAAAAAATAGCTTTAAGAGTACCCAGACCTGGCTCCCGTACTCCCGTTCACACAAACTTTTCTCTGTCCCCTTATATAAAACGGTTTACACCGGGAATAACTTTTTTAGACGTAGCGTTGACGCATGCAATAGTGAATTTATGGATGTGGATGTATTCCGTGGCAGTTTCACTAATTATAGAATTCAGATACGTAATAGGCTTTTGATGGCTCCTTGTATGTATTTATTGTGTTTTTCTTAATTTAAATTTTAATATTTTGATTATCTATTTGTATTTTGTATTATGTGTAGAATTTTGTTTCAGTACTGTACCTACATATGTATCTATTTTGTTTAATATTTATTTTGTGTATGGAACTCTTAAGTCTTTAAATATTTATGTATATTGTAAAAAATTATGTATAATGACTGTTTGTTTCCTGAATAAAGAGAAAAAAAAAATTAAAAAAAAAACTATGTTCAGTAGTGGCAGTGTAGTCATTCGGGCGGCCCGTCTGGCGGCAGTAACCAATGTGAAATAAAGAAATATATTATTATTATTGTATAATGAATAACTAATCATTATCCTTGAAAAATGTTAGGTTTTGTTAGTTATTGTCTAAAAAGTAAAAAACTGGGCGCCAATGTCGCCTTGGCGTCGCCACCGTCGTCACAGCGATAAAGATAAGAGGGCCTAGCCAAGTCAAGCGTGCTTTCTACAGTCGTTTACGTTACGCTACGCTATGCTACGCTATGCTACGCTATGCTACGCTATGCTACGCTATGCTACGCTATGCTACGCTATGCTACGCTATGCTACGCTATGCTACGCTATGCTACGCTATGCTACGCTATGCTACGCTATGCTACGCTATGCTACGCTATGCTACGCTATGCTACGCTATGCTACGCTATGCTACGCTATGCTACGCTATGCTACGCTATGCTACGCTACGATAAGAGCAAACTTGGTGATTGGTCAAAATTTTATTTTGACGTTACAATAACCAATCACAAAGTTTTCTCTTAGCGTAGCGTAAACGACTGTAGAAAGTACATTTAGCTTCGGGCCTTAGCCAAGATGCAAACGCCAAAATAAAATTTTGACCAATCACCAAGTTTTTATTAAATATTTTCACTTGTGGAAGTCTCCATATTCTTTAATTACTCAATATTTAAAATAATATATTTCTTGTTAGTAAACCACAGTTATTTTTCCATTCAACTACAATACAATTCGCTTCTATTTTTTACAATTAACAAAAACGTTACCAAGGTTACAAACCAAAGACAATAACAAGTATAAACCTCATCAGCTTTCTCTTAGCGTTCTCTCTTCGTTTCCGAAGTACGCAACGAAGCGTTTGCATCTTGGCTAGGCCACCAAGCGTTATATTCTCACTATTTAACGCGGATGAAATCGCGGGCACCAGCTAGTTTATAATATTAGTAGGGATAAGAATATATAAATAAAAAAAAAACGAACGAGCCTTACAGTAGTTGCATATAACGTGTATCTAACATCCGTGCCATGATCCTCCTAGTGACATCTATTAGAATTTGAGAAAACTCTTTAGAGGCGGATCGCGGTTCAACCGAAGCCTTTAGGTGCTTTCAACGAATCGCTAGGCCAAAATGAGTTTTTGAACGGACCATTTCTTTTTTCTGCGCCGAAATATTCCCATTGGTGTTCGAAATATTCCAATTGGTGTTCGAAATATTCCAATTGGTGTTCGAAATATTACAATTGGTGTTTTATCACTTTTCCTCACGCTCGCAACAAAAAGCGATTTTGCTGCGAGTTTTTAGGCAGTTAAAGCACCCTTTCAGTGCTGGAAATATTACACATAATTACTCGCACAGATTGCAGAAAAACTAGAGGAGAGATGTTACAAATCAGGGAATAATACTCACCAGAGACGGTGAAATTCAACGCATCAGGATTATGAACGAAGCTAGGATGTGTGACTCTGATGCTGTCTCGTTTCTTTAAAGAAAACACGATGACACCATTCGTTGCCAAGTCGTTTATGTAAGCGTAGGCATCTTCACAGTCTTCTGGTGATACATCAACTGTTATTGATGTTAGACCTAAGGATATATTTTGAACAAAAAAATATTATTAAACGGCTGTTTAAATTTTAAACAGCTGTTTAAAAATAACCGTCTGTTGGTGAACTCGAGCCTTAGGCTCGATTTCACCAACAGACGGTTCGCTAAAATTCAAAATCGCTAAGGCTCGAGTTCACCAACAGACGTTTATTTTTAAACAGCTGTTTAAAATTTAAACAGCCGTTTTATAATATTTTGTTGTTCACAATCGTTAAAATCGTTAAATTTAATGATTAATCAGATGTTTAGGGCGTTTAACCCGCAGTTTAGCGATGGTGATCAACAAAATATTATTAAACGGTTGTTTAAATTTTAAACAGCTGTTTAAAAACCAACCGTCTGTTGGTGAACTCGAGCCTTAGTTCTTACTAGACCTTTCTTATGATCCAATTTGAATTTATTTATTTATTTGAATAGGCTCACTAATTAAATACATAGGTACTTAATCACAATATACATATTATATATATATTTAGCCGCCAGAGTCGGATTTATCCTACAATTATTTTCGTGTCCATTTCACCTAGAGCCGGATGTATATACGACAAATTTTTCTACTTGTATAATGTTTACTTTTAAATAGTTATTGCTTTGTCTTAAAAAAAAATGACGAGTCAGGAGCTAGGGGCACGACAATTCCTACAAAACCAAGAGGTTAAAGGGTATACCTACCAATATGTGCCAACCTCCTACGAACATCAAACTTACCTGCTGGTGTCCTTTCATCAACCAGATCTGTCGCCTTTAATTGATATTTCAGAATGTGCTTATCAGTTTTCAAATCGTAAACCATTATTTGTGGTGGACGTATCTGTCTCCTTGCATCAGGTATCTCCAACATTCCAGTGTCCACCATCCACAGTCTGCCACAAGAATCCACTTTAGGTCGATAAACAGAAATTAAATCTTCCATTGATTGTCCGTTTGGGTAAGGTTTCAAGTGTGGTGATTTCTGGGATTTTCTGACGTAGTTTAGAGTTGATGGTATGCCTGGTAATTAATAATAATAATAATAATAAATTTATTTGATAAGTATTTCATTACACATACACATAATACATAATTGGAATATATAATTTATAAATACTTATTCAATAATTTCATTTAGTTAGGTTGAGTACTAGCGTCTAAACTAGGCCGAGCCTGTATCTTAGACATTAGTTTCTTCCAGTGACAATAGTTTCACTTATGACAAAAATCCATTGCATTTTATACCTGTATAAGTAGACATTTTTGATTTTAAGAATATGAGGGTAATTTACAAAATTTTAAATAAAAATATCAGGTATTACAAATTATGGAAGAACGAAATACCCTCAGTTCTGAACAATAGTTAGGTTAGAAAATTATGGTGGTTATTAAAAAAAATGCTATGAAATCTCAGTCATCACACATTTAAGACGAGGACTTGGCAGGAAAGCGTTATTTTCGTCGCCTAATTTGACTTCTTAGAGTAATTTTTAGTTAAGGTCACCAGACAGACTGACGGTCCATTTCATGGTTTGTGGCTACCGTCGCCTATAACACAAGCAACGCCATAGGTGCTGCCAGTGCACTGCCGACCATGGAAGGATTAAGGATAAGGGATAAAAAGGGATGGGGATGGCTTTGACATCCTTTACCCACTCACTGAAACGCAACAGCACACGTGCTGTTACTTCACGGTTGTCTTCTGTAAGGGTGATTACTGACGCCAGACTGGCTGCCCAAATGACTGTGTGAAACGCAGTGTGCCCTGCCACTACTAGACCAGATCCAAATCTAGACCAGTCAACTTTGAAAAGTTTATTTCTAAAGTTGATTCCGCCGATATACAAATCTGAGGCATCAGGTAAGCATCCCCTTAACACTCATCAAAAGGGTCGTCAAATAATTAAAACTTAGATAAAATACTGTGCATAATAGACGCCATCTATTAACATCTTAAACTTAAACTTAAACTGACGAAGTTAAACTTTTTATGAACCAAGAAGTACGTACCCATTCTGGAAGATGGCGCTTATTTCACACAATTAAACGGCACTGAGAGTGTCGCTCACAGAGCGTGACTTCACTGTTTTTTCCCCATACTCACAAGTGCCCAACGCGCCCAAAGATGTATTCACTTTAAAAAAAACATACCATATCTTCTCCTAGGTACAGTCACGAACACAAAATCCTTGTGAACTTCCATCCCTATCGGTACATTGTTATACTGGATGAAGAATTTCTCTCTGTCATCGATTTCGTCTTCGAAGTGAATTGTGTCAATTTTCTTTTCGAAATTTGTGTCATTTGTGTCTATAAATAAGACACATAATTACACAACAATCGCTTGAACAACATAAATATTAACTGACCAGCCGGTACCCGCGACTTATGTGCGCCCTGTAGTTCGTTTTTTTTTTAATTATCCCATAGGAACTTAACATTTTTACAGGATATTAAGTATTCTATAACTTAATCCAGGTAATCGTCAATACACCAGTGAAAACCGCATTCGAATCGGTTAAGCCGTTTCTCAGATTAGCGTGCACAAACAGACAAAAATTCTAAAAACTATTTTTTTAACCTCGATAACCTAGGTACATTTTTTTAAAATATATTTTACGTACAGATACGGCTCGTTTACGATTTTATTATTAGATAAAATCGTATTATAATATGTCTATTGGACACTCGTATTATTTAGCACATAGACAATTTAACATTTGGACGTTCATTCATGTTGACAGCCATGTTCTGGAACGAAATAAAATAACACAAGAAACGCCACAGATGCTACGCACTCACGGAAACACAAAAGCACAAGTCGCACGCTTAGTATTAAAGTGACCTAATTCAGAATAAGTCTTAAACGAGTTAGATAAACAACTTAAATAGTTTTCAATTCAAATTAAAGTTCTCAAATCTGTGTTTCATATTCTATATTTATGGAAAAAAAAACTAACTGTAAAACTAACATCTTGTGTTATTAATGTCCAAATAAACAACCCAACTCCTAATTACAAAACATTTATCAAAAAAGTGATTTTTTTAATTCGGTCACTTTAATACTAAGCGTGCGAAGTGCTGATATTTCACTGTGGTTTTTTGTAAGGGGGCATTTGAGCAGCCGCGAGACGTGCTGCTAAAATGGCTGCCATTACTTTCAGATCCAGACCAGAGCCAACTTTGAAAAGTTCATTTTGAAAATTGACCCCGCCGAGTATTGAACCCGGGGAACCTTAGAATCGAAAGATAAGTCAAGCACCCTAACTGTAACCACTCATCCAACAGGCACATTAAACATATTTACTTTAAAAACATTTTATTCAAAAAAAAAAAAATATTATTTTTAATTTTTCTCCCTAAATTTTTTTAAACAGGTTTTGTATTATTAATATTTACTTATAAATTATTTCATAAACTGTCATTTAATTAACCTTAATGTGACACAGTATAACGTTTCATTTAATTGTAAGTTATGTTTCATTATCGTTTGACAACACGTTTGGTCTAGTGGCCAGTAACACTAGCTGTTAACCAAACGGCCGTGGGTTCGAATCCCGCTAGGGCAAATGTTTTATGTGTTTAACATTTTACCTTTGCACCTGAGTCGTGGGTGTTTTGTATTTATAATATGTATGTATTTAAAAAAAAAAAGGAGTCTATGTAATATATCAACTGTCTGGTATCCATAATACAAGCATTAGTTGCATAATGTGGAACTAGATGGTGCTGTGTGTTGAATGTGTGAAGATATTTATTTATTATTTATTTATTAAAATATTTAACATTTCATCCAAATCATTCATACAATTTTGTATTTTCAAAAAAACTTACACAATACTCCGTCGATTTTATAACCAATTTGCTTCCAAGAGAACACGTTTTCCAATACTTGACTGCAATCGGGAATATAACAAAAAACTGTAAACGCTTGTAAAAAAACTAATTGGAAATAAATTGTGTTATTATTAAACATTGTGTTATTATTAAAACAACGATTTATTAATGTGAAGGTCGAATTTGTACTGGACTTAATTATTATCAGAACAAGTCGAACGGGTTCAAAGACTAGTGATTACTCGGTTAAAATATTTAAATGTCGATATGTCACGATTGTAGTGTTGTGGGTGACAGTCGATAGAATATATGTAGGATTTATTGGCAAAGATAAAATTGATTCATACTATGTGGTGGCCGCGACTTTGTCCGCGTTGAAAAATATCTATCTATTTAAGTTTATTTTTGAATTATAAATATCTACCCTCAGATCAATTAAGTATTCTAAAGTGAGTTTTGCAGACAACATAGTGAAGTTTTTATAAACACGTGTGCGTAGGAAATTTTACTCTTCTATTTGGATTTTTAATGGAAATGTATAAAAATACTAGTTGTTGCCCGCGACTTCGTCCATAATTAAAAAATTAATAAGCAATTTATGTTGCTTATTAATTATTGCTTATTATTATTGCTTGCGCTTGACATCTTTATTGCTATTACACTTTTGCCAGGCGTTAGTTTTGTATTTCAAATGATTCTATATCGCTGACGTGTATGTAAAATTTCATGATGGTCGGTTGAGTAGTTAAGGCGTGAAAAGGTAACAGACAGACAGACAGACAGAATTATATAGTCTACTAGACTAGATGGTTCCCGCGACACGTTGTACGATGAAAGGGTACATAGGGGAAAAGGGTACATAGGGTACATGTCCTTTCTGGTGTCCCAGACAACGTGTATGCAAAATTTCATAGTAATCGGTTCAGTAGTTTTTGCGTGAAAGAGTCACAAACATCCATACATCCAAACATACTTTCGCATTTATAATATTAGTACGGATAGTGTCGCCTAGAAGATAAATTTGATAGGGTACCTACAAATTCAATGTACAACTATATCTCGTCAGCAACTTACAGCATATATAGCGTGTTTGGGCTCAATAGAAAGTCGGAATAAGTTTATATCTTTTAATAATTATAGCTTGTATATTTATTATATTTAAATCTAATTAAAGAATCATGGCAATACCATCAATCTACTACAATTCTGGATTTCGCATGCCATACAAAACACTATAAACTTCTTCTTCTTCTTCTTAGGTTTAAATGGCAATGCGGCTCATTTTAAAATGGATATTGTCTGCCAGTGTCAAGTTAATGTCGATTGTCGCGTTATGATTTTGCCAGTGTCATTAAGTAAAAATATCAATTTGTAATAGTTTTTTTTTTTTTTTTTAAATAAGGCAAAATTGAAATTAAAATCAAAAGTAGCAGATCCAGACACTAGTTAGTCAAGTCAAGTCTATAATTTTTCTTAGTTTTCCAAAACAGGTCCGTCAAGTCTAAAGCAGTCAGGTCAAGTCCACTATAAACTTTATGGAACATTTAAAAGTAAAGTTAGACAATGCGTAGAGCATGTACTCTGTCATCTGTCATTTAAAACCAATCAAACATTTGACATTTAAAGAAAAAGTGACTGCGTCAATACATTGAAATTTAAAATAAATAGTAGGACTTGTCCTGACTGCTTTAGACTTGACGGACCTGTTTTGGAAAACTAAGGAAAATTATAGACTTGACTTGACTAACTAGTGTCTGGATCTGCTACTTTTGATTTTAATTTCAATTTTGTCTTTTTAAAAAAAAAAAAAAAGCTATTACAAATTGATATTTTTACAAATGACACTGGCAAAATCATAACGCGACAATCGACATTAACTTGACACTGGCAGACAATGGCCATTTTAAAATGAGCCGCATTGCCATTTAAACCTAAGAAGAAGAAGAATAAATAGTAGAACTTGGTCGTTACTACCTTTTACCATCGACGAGCGAAGGCAAGATTCCGCCATGATTCCATTTTAGGCGTACTTGACATGTGCCGCTTTGGCATTTGTGACGCAAAATCGATAGTTGTAATAGATCGATGGTCAATACAATAATTCTTAGGGCCTCATTCACCATGTGTCAAGTAGGCTATCCGCCATTTAAAGTCACCGGTAACCGATAATGAAGGAGATGATATACCTTTGTTCGTACGGTAAAAGTCCCAAACATTAAAAAGAAAATAATAAAAAAAATTCACCTATCGTAGGATGCAGTAAACCGAGTGCATAATTTAATAAAACATAAAATTATTTTTAAAAGTAACTAATCAACACTTCACTTGTAGTTGGTGAAAGAGGCCCTTAGTAATATTTTGGGTGTTTAATTAATTAATGGTCTATTTCGTTCCATTGAAGTGCTTCCTCCTTAGAGTCATCAAATCGTTGTTTCTGGAACAAAAAAAAAAATTGTATAAATGCCTAAACAAATTCGGTGACTGGCAGTTTTTATCCTAATCAAAATACGTTGTGTAATTTAGAAGGACTTAACAGCTTAAATATTTACTATATGTAAAGAAGATAATAAATATATAATTCTGATAATTAATACATTTTACTTTTATAAGATAGTATGCTAATTTAAGTTTCACGGATTCGATTCCTTACAAGATCAAATATAAGTTTCAAAATGTTAGAGTTTCAAAATGCCATTGCTAAATGGGTTTAAATAACAACATTATGTTTTGACATAAAATAACCCCCACTAAGGCTCGAGTTCACCAACAGACGGTTATTATTAAACGGCTGTTTAAATTTTAAACAGCTGTTTAAAAATAACCGTCTGTTGGTGAACTCGAGCCTAACTTACATTCCAGAATTCCGGGCTCCACTTCTCAAAGTATTTTGTGAATTCTTCAGTTTCAAATTGATGTTTGATCGCGTTCACAATCTTGTTGAATTTTTGCGTAGGCTGCGATGCATAATTCTGTCAACATAGTTTATTTCGACATAGACAAGTAGTGATTTGAATGGTATATAGGATCAGTGCTCGATGTACACTCGTCAATGCTCAATAGTCAATAGTCAATGGTGCATATCTACTTACGTGTGCTAAGGTGTAGCTCAATTTCTTCAAGTGATTGCTTGCTTGATTACCGATCCACAGATACAGCTGGTCTCCGGCATCCAAGATGTATACTTGGTCTTCGTGAAGGTCCTTTAATCAAACTATTATTCAATATTGTCCGTGATTTTCAAAAAATTAATACATTTTAAAATAATAAGTAGGTATTTTATGTTAAAATCCGGTTCGGGAGTCCAAATGCTATAGCAGGCTCTGAGAGTTAAAAGGTATGGCTTCAAATGATTTTGTGAATGTCCTTGGACGGTCCAAGAGTTCAAAGTAGGAATTCAAATGATTTTGTGAGTGTCCTTGGACGGTCCAAGAGTTCAAAGTAGGGATTCAAATGATTCTGTGAATGTTCTTGGACGGTCCAAGAGTTCAAAGTAGGGATTCAAATGATTCTGTGAATGTCTTTGGACGGCCCAAGAGTTCAAAGTGGGGATTCAAATGATTCTGTGAATGTCCTTGGACGGTCCAAGAGTTCAAAGTGGGGATTCAAATGATTCTGTGAATGTTCTTGGACGGTCCAAGAGTTCAAAGTATGGATTCAAATATTCTGTGAATGTCCTTGGACGGTCCAAGAGTTCAAAGTAGGGATTCAAATGATTCTGTGAATGTCTTTGGACGGTCCAAGAGTTCAAAGTGGGGATTCAAATGATTCTGTGAATGTCCTTGGACGGTCCAAGCGTTCAAAGTGGGGATTTAAATGATTCTGTGAATGTTCTTGGACGGTCCAAGAGTTCAAAGTAGGGATTCAAATATTCTGTGAATGTCCTTGGACGGTCCAAGAGTTCAAAGGAGGGATTCAAATGATTCTGTGAATGTCCTTAGATGCTCTGAGAGTTTAAAAGTATGGGTTTAAATGATTCTGTGAGTGTCCTTGGACGGTCCAAGAGTTCAAAGTAGGGATTCAAATGATTCTGTGAATGTCCTTTGTAACGTAGCGTTACTTATTTTATTTATTTTATTAGTTATATTACCTTATTTGTTTATTTATTTATTTAAGTATTTAAAAACTTATTATTTTTTTTTAAATATATAGAATTGCATTTGACGTTCAATATTCAAAATTTTCAGTCAGAGAGCGTTTTTTGTTTCTCTGTCGCTCGCAGAGAGCGGTACAGTTTTTGTGCTGATAATAGCCTGTATTTGCCAGTTCATTTTCTTTTAAAATTTTAATTATTCAGTTTTAAATATTTATGTAAAAAAACCCCGGTTTATAAATGGGTACGTATTTCATCTTATTTCTGATGATAGATTGTTGATTAATGTTTTTTTATTATAATTTGTGTTTTAGTTCATTTTAAATTTATTGTTAATTTACTCATTTAATTCTATTATCTTTTGCAGTTTATTTTTAATCCTTATGCAATTGTATTTTTTTATTTTACTCTTGTTTATTTTTGCCTGACCATTTATTGAATAAATTATTAACATTTAGGGATCTTATATCTAAATTTTAGATTCCCACGGTCAGGCACACATATTTTTTCTTTTAGATTTGTGTTTAATTATTTCTTTTTCATTTCAGGGTTTTTTTTTTATGTTTTGGTTTTTTTGTCATTCATGGATTTAATTAGAGATATATAATTAATATATAATGAATCCTGGGTTTTATCCGCATTTTACATTCTGATGAGCCTTCTTCATTTTTCTTTGGTGACACTGATGAGCAGCGTGTCTTTATTTTGCCGAGAAGGAAAACTATATTATTACATCCAGCCATTTATTCACATCCAGCTAAGTTTTTTAATTTTTATTAGCCGGGTTTATTGAATCAAATATTAAATTTCATATATATATATATAATAACGTACGGGCTTAAGGACCACCCCCTGTGTTTATTTTATTTTGTTTTGTTTAAATATATTTTAAGTGCTAACATATGATTTTTTTCATTTTTTAGTTAGCTGGCGCCCAATTTTTTAGTTTTTCTCTTATTTTAATTTCATAGCCGATAACGTTATAGTACTGCAATTATTTTCAACGTTTCATTGGCGCCCAACGTTTCATTGGCGCCCAACGTGGGGCTCGAACCCACGACCCTGAGATTAAGAGTCTCATGCTCTACCGACTGAGCTAGCCGGGCGGATATGTAACGTAGCGTTACTTATTTTATTTATTTTATTAGTTATATTACCTTATTTGTTTATTTATTTATTTAAGTATTTAAAAACTTATTATTTTTTTTTAAATATATAGAATTGCATTTGACGTTCAATATTCAAAATTTTCAGTCAGAGAGCGTTTTTTGTTTCTCTGTCGCTCGCAGAGAGCGGTACAGTTTTTGTGCTGATAATAGCCTGTATTTGCCAGTTCATTTTCTTTTAAAATTTTAATTATTCAGTTTTAAATATTTATGTAAAAAAACCCCGGTTTATAAATGGGTACGTATTTCATCTTATTTCTGATGATAGATTGTTGATTAATGTTTTTTTATTATAATTTGTGTTTTAGTTCATTTTAAATTTATTGTTAATTTACTCATTTAATTCTATTATCTTTTGCAGTTTATTTTTAATCCTTATGCAATTGTATTTTTTTAAATTTTTTTAAATATATATTTTAAATTTTAAATATATAAACATATATTTTAAATAATATATTTCATATTTTCATTTCAAATATTTTCATCTAGGCTCCAGACCTTTCCAGATGATTTGTATAATAATTATTTAGGTATTATAATACATAATATTATAATTCTTGATTATGTACATATTTACTTAATATTATTAATTCCTTAGTTATTCATTTATTTATTTATTATTTAATTATTTATCTAATTAGTTTTTATTATACCAACAGAGCGGATTACAACTCTTTAAACAAGCCCTAAAGTTCATAAACAGAGCGGATTACAACTCTTTAAACAAGCCCTAAAGTTCATAAACAGAGCGGATTACAACTCTTTAAACAAGCCCTAAAGTTCATAAGCAGGGCGGATTATTAAATAAAATAATTTAAGCCTTGAAGTTATCGTCTAGTTATTTGTCTGGGCGTTTGTTATTATTAACAATGTAGTTCCTTTTTGTTTTTAAGGAATCTATTTTGTTTAAGTATTCTTTGGTTGAATGCTTAGTTGTCTTGGCGTTTTGTTCGCTTGGTGTTAATTGTTTCCTCTAGTTAGGATTCAGTTATGTTAATAATTAATTATTTTTTTAATTTATTTATTTTTTCTTTTTCTTTTTATAGTCTTCCTCATTTATTCCTTAAACACTTCTGCTTTAAGGTCAGCAGTTTTATACTACTGCCCTATCTTATGCAAGTTACTTCTTCAAGAAAATATCTTGAATTAGTTTTTTTGAAAGGAAACATTTGAGTACCACAACACAGTTTTAATAACTAGTGCTGCAATTCTCACTGTTAATAGTATGGAAGGTTTTATTTTTTGAACGTAGGATGAAAGTGATAGCATTTGTGTATGGGCACAAAGAATTTTTTTTTTTATCCTAGTAACGGAAAAAAAAAAATTCTTCTGTAGGAAGAGGGGATATGTAACGTAGCGTTACTTATTTTATTTATTTTATTAGTTATATTACCTTATTTGTTTATTTATTTATTTAAGTATTTAAAAACTTATTATTTTTTTTTAAATATATAGAATTGCATTTGACGTTCAATATTCAAAATTTTCAGTCAGAGAGCGTTTTTTGTTTCTCTGTCGCTCGCAGAGAGCGGTACAGTTTTTGTGCTGATAATAGCCTGTATTTGCCAGTTCATTTTCTTTTAAAATTTTAATTATTCAGTTTTAAATATTTATGTAAAAAAACCCCGGTTTATAAATGGGTACGTATTTCATCTTATTTCTGATGATAGATTGTTGATTAATGTTTTTTTATTATAATTTGTGTTTTAGTTCATTTTAAATTTATTGTTAATTTACTCATTTAATTCTATTATCTTTTGCAGTTTATTTTTAATCCTTATGCAATTGTATTTTTTTATTTTACTCTTGTTTATTTTTGCCTGACCATTTATTGAATAAATTATTAACATTTAGGGATCTTATATCTAAATTTTAGATTCCCACGGTCAGGCACACATATTTTTTCTTTTAGATTTGTGTTTAATTATTTCTTTTTCATTTCAGGGTTTTTTTTTTATGTTTTGGTTTTTTTGTCATTCATGGATTTAATTAGAGATATATAATTAATATATAATGAATCCTGGGTTTTATCCGCATTTTACATTCTGATGAGCCTTCTTCATTTTTCTTTGGTGACACTGATGAGCAGCGTGTCTTTATTTTGCCGAGAAGGAAAACTATATTATTACATCCAGCCATTTATTCACATCCAGCTAAGTTTTTTAATTTTTATTAGCCGGGTTTATTGAATCAAATATTAAATTTCATATATATATATAATAACGTACGGGCTTAAGGACCACCCCCTGTGTTTATTTTATTTTGTTTTGTTTAAATATATTTTAAGTGCTAACATATGATTTTTTTCATTTTTTAGTTAGCTGGCGCCCAATTTTTTAGTTTTTCTCTTATTTTAATTTCATAGCCGATAACGTTATAGTACTGCAATTATTTTCAACGTTTCATTGGCGCCCAACGTTTCACCTTGGACGTCCAAGAGTTCAAAGTAGGGATTCAAATGATTTTGTGTATGTTCTTGGACGGTCCAAGAGTTCAAAGTAGGGATTCAAATATTCTGTGAATGTCCTTGGACGGTCCAAGAGTTCCAAGTAGGGATTCAAATGATTCTGTGAATGTCCTTGGATGCTCTGAGAGTTTAAAAGTATGGGTTTAAATGATTTTGTGAGTGTCCTTGGACGGTCCAAGAGTTCAAAGTAGGGATTCAAATGATTCTGTAAATGTCCTTGGACGTCCAAGAGTTCAAAGTAGGAATTCAAATGATTTTGTGAGTGTCCTTGAACGGTCCAAGAGTTCAAAGTAGGGATACAAATGTCCTTGAACGCTCTGAGAGTTTAAAAGTATGGGTTCAAATTATTTTGTGTCCGCGAACGCTCCGAGAGTTCAAATCAAATAGAACAAATAAATACTTACGGACTGTTTAAAATTTGGTATATCATGATATCGGTAGCCGTTGTTTTGGATTATGATTCCGTATAACTTCGGTTTAAGCGATTGTATATTCACACCAGTGTCTGTTACAAATAAAATTATTGTTTTAGAGGATTATTATTATAATTTTTGAGATAAACTTGAAGTAACCCATGCTAGCCACAATGCAAAGCTCATGCCTGTTATATCCACAATGGAAAACATTAATAAAATGCTTTCCGGTGATGCCAGTACCTATCTACAGACGTATACGTTGAGGTTTGTAATTATATACGCTTAAAATACCCCCGGGACTCTATAAGGCTAAAATCCTAGAAAATTACATCCAGTAGTCGATTACTCTAGATAGGTTTTATCTTTACAAAAATTGGATGACGTCATAACTGAAAAATATATCAATTGGTGGATGATGTTCACTCAAGGTATGTAATACCATAGAGTAAATAGTACTTAACCAGTAATTACTATTTACTCTATGGTAATATTATAAAGTGTTAAAGATTGTGTGTTTGTTTGTAAATTGGATGTAATCTTCGAAAGCACACATCTGATTTAAAAAATAATAATTTAAACTTCTAAAATCGTTTATTTTCTTAACTGACTGCCAAGTTTAGAAAGCTGAAATTTGGATATTAGCTTTTTTTATAACGTAAACATCCGGTAAAAAAGAATTTTTGAAAATTTCAACTGTATGCTTCTAGAGGTCTAATGTCCAAGTGTCAACAAGTCCAATTGTCTCAATGACCAAATGTGATTTCGTCAATAAGTCAAAAAGTCTAAAGGCCTCTTTCACCATGTGTCAAGTAGGCTAACCGCCATTTAAAGTCACCGGTAACCGGGAGTGATGGAGATAATATACCTTTGTTTGTACGGTAAAAGCCACAAACATTAAAAAAAATTCGCCTATCGTACTATGCAGTAAACCGAGTGCACAATTTAATAAAACATAAAATTATTTCTAAAAGTAACTAATCAACACTTTACATATAGTTGGTGAAAGAGGCCCTAGATGTCATAATGTCCAAATGGTAAAATAAATAAACAATGATTTTCTAAATATTTTTTTTTACAATAAAAATGTTTGATTATTTACACAAAGAAAATTGAAGGATTTGAGAAACCAAATTATTAAAAAAAAAAACAATCAAACTACAATTAGGGTCACCAGAAATAAAACAAGTTTTTTTTGGAAAATATAAAAAATATATAATTAATTTATGTAAAAAAAAACCATGATAATATTATACATGCATTCCATGCTTTTTATTATAGAAATACAAATCAACAACCACATATCAAACTTTGTATACATAAATTTTTATTTTAATTAAAAAATATAAGGCGCATCTGCAAAACAGAGAATTTATTAATTTTTTGGCACTAAAAAAGAGTTATAAATAAAAAAAAAACTGTCAGTCGTAGGACTCATTCGTAGGACGTCAGAAGTGAAAACTACGCCCTCTGTTGACATCGATATAAACTATTACTGAAGTTAAACTTATCATGTACCAAGAAGTACATACTAATTTGGGTAGATGGCGCTTATTTCATACAATTAAACGTCACTGAGGGTGTCTTTTTTTTCCCAATACTAAAAGTGCCCAACGCGCCTAAACGAGTTTTCATTTCTAAAATACAATTATAGAAACAAAAAAATTTTTTTAATTAGATATTTTTTAATTTTTGAAAATATTAAAAAATAAACTTTGCATATGCGCCTCATGGTTGCTGTATGGTGGTGAAAATGTATTTTTTTTTTTGACCGCTCAGTTGGTCTTACCATTAAGACTCCTGACGATTCTCGAGTGAGACATGCCAACGTCGCGCCAAGTGCTGAAATATTGTTTGAATATGGCCGGTTCGGTTCCCTGTGGGATTCTCGCTACGTGCACCTGGAAAGGCCGCATTTAGTTAAGCATTAGTGAAATTTGCATCAAAATTTCACTAATGCTTAACTAAGGCTTGAGTTCACCAACAGACGGTTAGTTTTTAAACAGCTATTTAAAATTTAAACAGCCGTTTAATAATATTTTGTTGTTCAAAATCGCTAAAATGCGGGTTAAACGCCCTAAACATCTGATTAACTTAATGATTAATCTGATGTTTAGGGCGTTTAACCCTCAGTTTAGCGATGGTGATCAACAAAATATTATTAAACGGCTGTTTAAACATAACCGTCTGTTGGTGAACTCGAGCCTCAATGACTAATCAAATGTTTAAGGCGTTTAACCCGTATTTTAGCGATGGTGATCAACAAAATATTATAAAACGGCTGTTTAAATTTTAAACAGCTGTTTATAAATAACCGTTTGTTGGTGAACTCGAGCCTAAATTGGACATGACTTTGCTAAGTTCAAGAGAGAGAGATAAGACAGAGTCGCCTTTCAGGATAAAGCCTGGCTGTTATCTCGGTCGCAAAGACCATAGCTGAGGATGGAACATTAAAGGGTTTATAGTAGGTATTATTTTTTTAAATTTATTAAGACACACCAACAGTACACGTGTTAAAATTATTTATGACAGAGTATTTCAGCTGACACGAGCACCAATTACAGGCGTATACAACATTAGCCACAGGAACGGTAACAAATAACAAAAATATATAATATAATAGTATAATACAAGACATAATTACTAGTACATATAACGTACACTGCATTACATTCAAGAGTTACATACAATGCAATGCTAGTCCAGGTCCATGGTGTCAGAACACCATCAATGTTATTTACCCTGGTGATTCCTACTTAGCTCCAATCGTATCAGAGAAGATGTCTAGGTCCCTAAGGCGGCTATTAGTATTACTGGGATTACTGGCCAGCAATGCCGAGTCTATCCCACACTACACCTCATCCTCATCCTCATCCCTCTATTTCAGACTAAGCGCTTTAAAATATACTATATAATGCGCATGCGCGCTGCCAACGTTTGCAACAACTTAGCTCATATAATCAAAATAGTTTCAAAGTTTTAGTGAACAGGCATCATTTGGGTGAGCTCGCTCCATCATAAGCCTTCATCTTCGCTACACCCTATCTTATCATTTTTTTTATTATTAAAAAAGAGTAAACCCATTTTAAATAATAAAAAAAAAATGTTTATTTCCAAAGTTGACCCTGCCGGGAATCGAACCCGGGAACCCTGGAATAGAGCGCCAGGGCAAGCACCCTAACCACTCATCCAATTGACTCGTTAATATAGCTTGTAACTTGAATCTATAATAATATTATAAATGCGAAATTATGTTTGGATGTTTGTGACTCTTTCACGCAAAAACTATTGAACCGATCACCATGAAATTTTGCATACACATCGTCTGGGACATTAGAAAGGACATAGGGTACCTTTTATCGTTCAACGAGGACGAAGTCGCAGGCACCAGCTAGTAATTAATAACTTGAATAACTCTTACCCAAGAAGGATACTGCTTAGAGGTTATGTACTGTTGAGCTTTCGACATAGCTTCCGACTTTTCCTGAAGTAATACAGTTCACATTAGCTTCATAACCAATATACTAAATCCACATTTAGATAATTATTAATATTATAAATGTGAAAGTAACTGTCCGTCTGTTACCTTTTCACGCCTTAACTACTCAACTGATTCCATCCCATCCCATTCCATCCCATCCCATCCCATCCCATCCCATCCCATCCCATCCCATCCCATCCCATCCCATCCCATCCCATTCTATTCCATCCTATTCCATTCTATTCCATCCCATCCCATCCTATCCCATCCCATCCCATCCCCTTCTATTCCATCCTATTCCATTCTATTCCATCCCATTCCATTCTATTCCATCTCATCCCATCCTATTCCATCCTATTCCATTCTATTCCATACTATTCCATTCTAATCCATCCCATCCTATCCCATCCCATTCCATGCCATCCTATTCTATTCTATTCCATCCTATTCCATTCTATTCCATCCCATCCTATCCCATCCCATCCTATTCCATCCTATTCCATTTTATTCCATCCTATTCCATTCTAATCCATCCCATCCTATCCCATCCCATTCCATGCCATCCTATTCTATTCTATTCCATCCTATTCCATTCTATTCCATCCCATCCTATCCCATCCCATCCTATTCCATCCTATTCCATTCTATTCCATCCTATTCCATTCTATTCCATCCTATTCCATTCTATTCCATCCTATTCCATTCTAATCCATCCCATCCTATCCCATCCCATGCCATGCCATCCTATTCTATTCTATTCCATCCTATTCCATTCTATTCCATCCCATCCCATCCTATCCCATCCCACCCTATTCCATTCTATTCCATCCTATTCCATTCTAATCCATCCCATCCTATCCCATCCCATCCGTTTATATTACATCTTTCGAAAGGCGATTTTTTAAATTATTTTCTTTTTAATGTTTGTGACTTAACGTACGAACAAAGGTATATATCATCTCCTCCATTTCCGGTTACCGGTGACTTTAAATGACGGTTATAAATGAGTCTACTTGACAGATGGTGAAAGAGGCCCATTACTTACTCGCTCCGTAGCTTGTTTTCCCACCCAAACGTATATGCTCCCACTGACTGTGTCCAAAATGTAGCATTCCTGCGAACGAGCAAACTAAATTAGATATACTACAAAAAACTCTGGAACTAATTATAAATTTATAAACTCGATATTCTCTTATAACATTTCGACAGACTGGCTGACGGTCGATTTGATGGTAAGTGGCTACCGACGCCTATAAAACAAGCGAAGCCACAAGTGCTGCAATAGTATAGGGAATTAAATAAATAAATAAATATCTTCACACATTCCACACACAGCACCATCTAGTTCCACATTAAGCAACTAATCCTCGTATTATGGATACAAGACAGTTGATATACTATATACATAGATTACTGTTTTTTTTTTGTAAATACATACATATTATAAATAAAAAACATCCACGACTCAGGCGCAAAGGTAAAATGTTAACACATAAACATTCGCCCCTAGCGGGATTCGAACCAGCGACCGTTTGGTTAACAGCTAATGTTACTGGCCACTAGACCAAACGTGTCGTCATTGGGCATTACTTACACACTCACCGCAAACGACAGCAGATATGCTTTTATTATGGTATGATGTAAGGGGGTGGTTACTGCCACCAGACGGGTTGCCCAAATGACTGCGAAACGCATTGTATCTGCCAATACTTTCCAAATTCAGATAGGAGCCAACATGGAAAAGTTCATTTCCAAAGTGGACCCTCTGCCGAGAATCGAACCCGGGCCGTGTGAGACGTTAGGCGAGCACCCTTCCCACTCATCCAATGGACTCATCACAATAGTTAGAATTTAAAAATTCCCCATAGAGCTTTTGATTATTCAAATCCTAAGGAAAATGAATGGACATGTAAAACGCTGAACTAAAACTTACCTAACGAGAGACAGAAGGAGATTCTCATTTATAATGAACTAGCTGGTGCTCGCGACTTCGTCCGCGTTGAAAATAAAAAAAAAAAGCAATATAACGTTCGACCTCGTATTGCTATAACACTTTGGCCGTGCGTTAGTTTTTTATTTTTTATTTATCCCTCGGGAATAGTCATTTTTTTCTGGATGAAAGGTACCCTATGTCCTTTCTGGTGTCACAGACAACGTGTATGCAAAATTTCATAGTGATCGGTTCAGTAGTTTTTGCGTGAAAGAGTCACAAATATCCATACATCCAAACATACTTTCGCATTTATAATACTAGCTGGTACCCGCGACTTCGTCTGCGTTGAACGATGAAAGGTACCCAATGTCCTTTCCGGTGTCACAGACAACGTGTATGCAAAATTTCATAGTGATCTGTTCACTAGTTTTTGCGTGAAAGAGTCATAAACATCCATACATCCAAACATACTTTTGCATTTATAATATTAGTAAATAAAGTAAGACTATAGCTGAAGTCGAGTCGAACGAAGTGGCAGGCAAAACCTATAAAAAATAATTAATAAAAATAATACCTGCGGCTTGAGCTGCTCCTGTCTGTACGGTTTCGTCAACGGTGTCAACTTTAAGGACCCTGAAGCGTCTGACACTTCAGACAATACCACAGACTGCTCTTCCTTCTTTTCGAAAGCCTGAAATTTTATATTTATATTAATCAAGTCATCACTTGATAACTTTTTGAGAATCTGTCTTTAAGCGATTCTGTCTTTTTGAGAATTTGTCTTTAAGCGATTTTGTCTTTTTGAGAATCTATCTTTAAGCGATTCTGTCTTTTTGAGAATCTGTCTTTAAGGGATTCTGTCTTTTTGAGAGTCTTTAAGCGATTCTGTCTTTTTGAGAATCTGTCTTTAAGCGATTCTGTCTTTTTGAGAATCTGTCTTTAAGCGATTCTGTCTTTTTGAGAATCTGTCTTTAAGCGATTCTGTTTTTTTGAGGATCTGTCTTTAAGCGATTCTGTCTTTTTGAGAATTTGTCTTTAAGCGATTTTGTCTTTTTGAGAATCTGTCTTTAAGCGATTCTGTCTTTTTGAGAATCTGTCTTTAAGGGATTCTGTCTTTTTGAGAGTCTTTAAGCGATTCTGTCTTTTTGAGAATCTGTCTTTAAGCGATTCTGTCTTTTTGAGAATCTGTCTTTAAGCGATTCTGTCTTTTTGAGAATCTGTCTTTAAGCGATTCTGTTTTTTTGAGGATCTGTCCTTAAATGCGAACAAACTAATTTTCATTGGCAACTACAATAATAATAAATAAATAAATAAATATCTTCACACATTCCACACAGCACTATGTAGTTCCACATTAAGCAACTAATTGCTTGTATTATGGATACCAGACAGCTGTTATACTATATATATATATATATATATTACTTTTTTTTGTAAATACATACATATTATAAATACAAAACATCAATGACTCAGATGCAAATGGTAAAATGTTAACACATAAATATTTGCCCACTAGCGGGATTCGAACCCGCGACCGTTTGGTTAAAAGCTAATGTTACTGACCACTAGACCAAACGTGTCGTCAAACACAAATTAACACAAATAACCAAGCTATAATTAAAATTATCAAATAACCCCAAACTTTGTATTGAAGTTTGTATTATCAAAGTTGGAGTCATTATTATGAATTTATGAACAGATCTTCATAAATTATAAAATACTTATTTATATTTTTAATTTTTAATTTTTTTGTATAATTTTTCGACTAAAAAGAACTAGTCTTAACGACTAGTCGACTTAAAACGACGAGATACTATCTTATTTTATTAAGAACTAGCTGGTGCCCGCGACTTCGTCCGCGTTGAACGATGTAAGGTACCCTATGTCCTTTCTAGTGTCTCAGAGACAACGTGTATGCAAAATTTCATGGTGATCGGTTCAATAGTTTTTGCGTGAAAGAGTTACAAATATCCATACATCCAAACATACTTTCGCATTTATAATATTAGTACGGATATAGTTTAGTATATAGATAGATAGATCATCGCCCCAGTACCAAGGAAATACCCTGTACCAAGACATCTAACGACTGATAATCGTCAATTTAGCGAACATAAAATTCATATAATTCATATATATAATTATATCTCTGAGTATAAGCACTTTGGAGCATTATGATTAGGTTATACTCTATAGAATCATATCGTTTTTTTTTTTTTTAAATTAAATTTAAGTTAAAATTGAAAATTGAAAGTTGAAGTGAAGTTTAAATTTATTGTTCTTACTACGGGCCACACATACAGGATGTAACAGAAAAAGTTGTTAAGTATATTGTATTATTCTGTAAGTCTCCATTTCAATCATCGGTTGTCATAGAGTCATAAGTTGTCTATGTCAAGTGTCATGTTGTGTGTGAAATGCTATAAAATAAAAAGGAGTAGGTAGGACTTGACCTGACTGCTTTAGACTTGACGTACCTGTTTTGGAAAACTAAGAAAAATTATAGACTTGACTTGACTAACTAGTGTCTGGATCTGCTACTTTTGATTTTAATTTCAATTTTGCCTCTTTTTTAAAAAAAAAGCTATTACGAATTGATATTTTTACAAATGACACTGGCAAAATCATAACGCGACAATCGACATTAACTTGACACTGGCAGACAATGGCCATTTTAAAATGAGCCGCATTGCCATTTAAACCTAAGAAGAAGAAGAAGAAGTTTATAGTGTTTTGAAGTTTTAGGTATATATACATCTTTATTCTCATTAAAGCTTAAAGCTACTTGCATTAGAAAAATAAGAAAAGACTTAATTAAGAAACGAAACATCAAACAGGCAGACAAAAATTATACAATATTTGCTCCTGATTGTAACAAAAACACATTAAAACATTTAAACATTTAACATAATATATTTCAACAGCTTTGATCTATATTCTGTAAAAGATTTTGCCTTATATATATGCAACGGTAATTTGTTAAAAAGTTGTGCTCCCTCAAAAGTAACAATTTTTTTTACCACATGTTGTTCGTAACTTTGGTAAGACAACATGGCTTGCTCGCCTAGTTATGCAATTGGAAATATCTTTTTGTTTAAGCAAGATAATATCAGAATGAATTTCCATAACACTATATAATATATTATTATAACAAAAGTGTTACCTGGTCATCACCTCCAGCACTGTCTTCGGGCACACTGTCCTTGTTGCCGGAGCCGAGAGTTGTGAAAAAGTTCTGCACATCTGTTTCGCTCGAATATTGATCTGAAAAAGGTGTTTTATTCGATTAATATACATTTAGAATACTAGCTTTTGTCCGCGACATCGTTCGCGTTGAAATATAAAACAATATATAATATAACTCTTGATCTCTGGCGAAGCGTTAGTTTTTTTAATTTTAAATGATCTCTCTGGAATGTCATTTCTTGTCTGATCTTTGACAACGTGTATGCGAAAATTTCACAATGAAGTTGAGTAGTTAAGGCGAAGCGTTTAAAGGTAACAGACGGACAGAGTTATTTTCATATTAAAGTATAGATTCATTAGTATCAATACAAAAGTTTTCGACCGAAAGTCTCCAACTATAGGCCTCGTGAGAAAGCTCAACGTCTATCAACGATCTATGGACAGAACTATGCTCGGGGTTAAACCAAGAGATCGGATCAGGAATGAGGAGATCCGTAGACGTACGAAAGTTACCGACAAAACCCGTGGTATTAGTAAGTTGAAGTGGTAGTCTGATTCTTTAATCAAATGAACAGGAAAAGGCGTATTTCCTGCGTCTGTATTTCCGAGCTCATATAACCCAAATGTTTTCAAAGTTCTCTTGAATAGGCATCTTCTGTGTTGAGAATGAGGTTCGCTCCATCTTAGGCCTCATCCTTTGCTACTCAGTTGGTTGTTGGTCAAGAGCAAACACATCTTTTATAAAAAAAATTATATCTTTTATAAAGTTTCATATTTAGACACGAACCAACAAAATACGATCTAGAAGAATGTGGCCGCTTTTCTTTGCCCCTAGCGGGATTCGAACCCGCGACCGTTTGGTTAACAGCTAGGGTTACTAGCCACTAGACCAAACATGTCGTCAAATCTTTTCAAAGTTCTCGTGAATAGGCATCTTCTGGGTTGACAATGAGGTTCGTTCCATCTTAGGCCTCATCCTTGCTACACAGTTGGTTGTTGGTCGGTCCGATTCTTTTGAACCGGCCCTTTTGAAAAAAAAAAAAAAATATGAGGGTAGCCTATGTCCAGCAGTGGACATACTCTAGCTGATATGATGACGGTGAGGGTTCGAAGTAGGTTATAACTCCGAAAGACATACCTATGGTCTCGACTCGGGCGCGCCCATTGTGGTCCTGATCCCTTATTTGGTTGGCCACAGATATGGCCTTCAGTTTCTCAACATTTTTCGCCTTGTCTCCAACGTACACATAAATGCTGTTGCCCACGTCCAGGATGAAGACATCGCCTTTGTTCATTGAAGAAATCAGAGGGTCTACCTGCAAGCGTTTATTAGGGGACTGCTTATGTATTGTTGTTCTTACACTGTGTGTGTGTGTCTGTCTCTCTCTCTCTCTCTCTGTGTGTGTATGTGTGTGTCTCTCTCTCCCTCTCCCTCCCTCCCCCCCCTCTCTCTCTCTCTGTGTGTGTGTGTGTATGTGTGTGTCTCTCTCCCTCTCCCCCCCTCCCCCCCCCCTCTCTCTCTCTGTGTGTGTGTATGTGTGTGTCTCTCTCCCTCTCCCCCCCCCTCTCTCTCTCTCTGTGTGTATGTGTGTGTCTCTCTCCCTCTCCCTCCCTCCCCCCCCTCTCTCTCTCTCTCTCTGTGTGTGTGTGTGTATGTGTGTGTCTCTCTCCCTCTCCCTCCGCCCCCCTCTCTCTCTGTGTGTGTATGTGTGTGTGTCTCTCTCCCCCCCTCTCTCTCTCTGTGTGTGTGTGTGTGTGTGTGTGAGTGATAGAGAGAGAGAGAGATAGAGAGAGTGAGTGTGTGTGTATTAATGACTAGCTGTTGCACGCGACTTCGCCCGCGTAACTTTATAAATTATAGCCTATGTTACTCGCTAATAATGTAACTTTCTGTAGGTGAAATTTATTTTTAAATCGGTGAGTAGTTTTGTGAGTTTATTCCTTAAAAACATATAAAACTTTTCAATTTAATTATAATATTAGTAATAGGTGTGCTGGATCGTTAAAAAAATGTATATCCGCGGATACGGATCTGAATACGGATATTTGGTGTGAAGATCTATAAAATACCAGTAAATGTCAACATCCTGTATATAAATAAAAACTTTTATATTAGTTTTTAACTGGACTTAATTAATTAAATTATTATACAAGGTCTCCAATAATATTTAATTATAATATTTAAGCTCGAGTTCACCAACAGACGTTTATTTTTAAACAGCTGTTTAAAATTTAAACAGCCGTTTAATAATATTTTGTTGTTCACAATCGCTAAAATGCGGGTTAAACGCCCTAAACATCTGATTAACTTAATGATTAATCTGATTTTTAGGGCGTTTAACCCGCATTTTAGCGATGGTGATCAACAAAATATTATTAAACGGCTGTTTAAATTTTAAACAGCTGTTTAAAAATAAACGTCTGTTGGTGAACTCGAGCCTTAGTTAAATATTTAAAAACTGACCTGTCTGACCCTAATATTCCTCTTTCCTTTGACCTGAAAGAGTCTCTTCTCTGCTCCAGCGTTGGTGGTGACATGACGGAAACCGGTGTCGACTCCGCCGTCCAAGTATCTTATAGCTACAACAATATTACACACTAGATGGTGCCCGCGACTTCGTCCGCGTTGAACGATGAATGGTACTATGTCCTTTCTGGTGTCCCAGAGACAACGTGTATGCAAAATTTCATCGTGATCGGTTCAATAGTTTTTGCGTTAAAGAGTCACAAAAATCCATACATCCAAATATACTTTCGCATTTATAATACTAGCTGGTGGCCGCGACTTCGTCTGCGTTGAACGATGAAAGGTACCCTATGTCCTTTTTGGTGGCCTAGACAACGTGTATGCAAAATTTCGTGATGATCGGTTCAGTAGTTTTTGCGTCATGATGATGAGTCACAAACATCCATACATCCAAACATACTTTCGCATTTATAATACTAGCTGGTTTTTTTTTAAACAGCTGTTTAAAATTTAAACAGCCGTTTAATAATATTTTGTTGATTACCATCGCTAAACTGCAGGTTAAACGCCCTAAATTTCAGATTAACTTAATGATTAAAAATAACCGTCTGTTGGTGAACTCGAGCCTTAATATAAGACTGAGCCACAGATAAGCGTTCAAGGGTTCAACTTAGATATTTTTTAGAAATTAGAACTCAAATATTTTTAAAAATCTCACCAGTCGGAAAGTATCCCGCGAACTGAGCGCTCTCGTGTCCCTCTGTCTCCCTGTGCTGTACAGCGGCCCCGTTGAACTTGTCGTCAAGTCCCACAGACAATATAGCTGCAGCTCCCGACTCGTCCTGTGTCGACTGGCTTCCTATCCAGAAGTGGATGTCGTGGGATAGATTGTTGCGTTTATCAGCTGTTGTCTGAAATTTATTTTTATTTTTCAATCAATCAATCAATCAATCGACCAATCAATCGATCAATCAATCAATCGAGCAATCAATCAATCAATAAATCAATCTATCAACCAATCAATCAATCAATCAACCAATCAATCAATCCATTTATTTGGAAAGAAAGTACGGCTTCGACGATTAACGAAGAAAGCTTAAAACTTACAATCAACCTTAGATACAATATCCATAAGGTTCATAATGGAATGCGCACTCGTGTAAGATGGCAAGCACGCTAACATGACGCCATCTGGCGACCAATAGCAGTATTGTAAAAAGCCGCGAAGGGTATGGATTGATCAATTTCCCACGATTTAAAAATTAAAGAAGAAAGCTTAAAACTTACAATTAACCTTAAATACAATATCTATAAGGTTCATAATACAATGCCGCTGTTAAATTTGTCTCACTCGCATGAGAGTAACCAGCCAAGTGGTGTGCCCTTTCGATTGCTATATACATATATGTATTTAAAAAGTAGCTTGTTATATATATATATATATATATTCTATTTCTAAAAGTTAAAAGTTATATACTATTTCTATGTTATTTCTAAAAGTAACTAATCAATACTTTACTTGCATTTGGTGAAAGAGGCCCTAACATAATTAAATCACGTGGAACATAATATATATGTCTTTATGTGAAACATATGAATATTTATGTGAAGAGTTTTATACCTTCAGAATATATATATAATTTTATTTATATATATATAAAAATTACGTGTCACGTATTTGTTCTCAATGTACTCCTAAACCACTGAACCGATTTCGATAAAACTTCGTAACTAGTAATTTTGTCCAACTTAAAAGATAGGATAGTTTTTATCTCAAGTTTAAGATAGGATTAGATTAGTTTTTAAGATAGGATAGTATTTTTTTTATTGCAAATTATTTGTTTATTATATGATAGAGTTATAAATTACCTTACACCGCCATCTGTGAGAATTTTATGGAACTCACAGATAACTTTTAAAATAAGTTTCAAAACAACTGTGAGTTCCATGAGTTCATAATATATATATGTCTTTATGTGAAATATATGAATAATTATATACCTTCAGAATAATATATGAGTCTCCCTTGTAGAATTTCCCGTAGTCCTTGGCTGTCACTGCTACCGGATCGAAATTCTGTAATAATTTTTTTTTTGAAAAACTGTATTTCTGGAAATTGTATTTTTGTATTTTCGTAAAAATTGTATTTCAAGAAATTGTATTTTTGTATTTTTGTAAAAATTGTATTTCAAGAAATTGTATTTTTGTATTTTTGGAAAAATTGTATTTCAAGAAATTGTATTTTTGTATTTTTGGAAAAATTGTATTTCTGGAAATTGTATTTTTGTATTTTTGGAAAAATTGTATTACAAGAAATTGTATTTTTTAATTTTTGGAAAAATTGTATTTCAAGAAATTGTATTTTTGTATGTTTGGAAAAATTGTATTTCTGGAAATTGTATTTTTGTATTTTTGGAAAAATTGTATTTCAAGAAATTGTATTTTTGTATTTTTGTAAAAATTGTATTTCAAGAAATTGTATTTTTGTATTTTTGTAAAAATAGTATTTCAAGAAATTGTATTTTTGTATTTTTGGAAAAATTGTATTTCTGGAAATTGTATTTTTGTATTTTTGAAAAAATTGTAATTCTGGAAATTGTATTTTTGTATTTTTGGAAAAAATGTATTCTCTGATTTTTCATTAAGCCACACTATTCCCCAGCTAGGTCTGTATTTCTTGTTAGGGTATTACAGAAGAGTTTTAGGACAAGTTTTCAGCTTGCCTCAAAGGCTCAGGTTCAGAATGTCCAAATTGTCAGAATGTCCAATGTTCCAGAATGACCAGTCTAACAAAATGTCTATATAGTCTCAGAATTTCCAGTGTCTCAAAATGTCTATTGTATCGGAATTTCTATAGTCCTAAAATGTCTAGTTTCTCAAAATGCAGTCGACTCTGGGCATGTATGGGAAAATTTAAAACCATCTCTCGGGTCATAAAGTTAACTCGACATTCATTGCCAGTTGAATAAGGCTCGAGTTCACCAACAGACGGTTATTTTTAAACAGCTGTTTAAAATTTAAACAGCCGTTTAATAATATTTTATTGATCACCATCGCTAAACTGCGGGTTAAACGCCCTAAACATCAGATTAATCATCAGATTAATCATTAAAACGTCTGTTGGTGAACTCGAGCCTAAATATATTAGTAAAAGCTTTAAAGTTATGCTTAAAGAAATTTAAGTTGAAGTTAGAACAGCTTAAGTTAGAACACCTCAATCCTCCATATCTCCACACCGGCCTGTCGACCAGCGTTTGCGAATGCAGGATGTACAGACGCCTTGCTCCTTGCGTCCTGAAAATATCATCATATTAGATAGCCTACGTTATAAAATATAGCCTACGTTATTTGATTTTGCTTTAGGATTTTTGTTGAAAAAAAAAAGCGATGTCTAGAACATTTAATTAAGTTAACACAGACGGAAAAATCAATGGAATATTGCGTCATTTTGGCAACGTGACGTCAGAATGATAAATGGTTGTGTAAGCACCATAAAGTCTCACGGGACAACGCCTCTCTGTTTAGAGGCCAGTGAAGCCTTCAGTTTATTGATTTAATTCATAATACGATTCGCTATACGAATAACTAAGTAATAACACGTTATATTTAAAAAAAATATAAACGTTTGACATTCTATTGAGCCCAAACACGCTATATCTTGCTGTAAGTTGCTGAGGAGTTGAGAGTTCTGCAGACTATTCGTGGTGCAGCATCAGGTCAAGGTTACGATGTCATGGAAATACCACTCAAGTAACAGTATACCAAATTTCAATTCAATCGAACACGTGGAAGTTAGTGAAATCCCTTTAGTCACTATGAGCTGATGATTTTCAAACACCTGAACAGATATCTTCATAAATTATAGTTTAGAACCATCTAGATCATGTCAGCTTTCAAACAAAAAAATTAAATGTGGGTATTGATGAGGAGTACTATAAAGATGTAGTACCAGTCGTTGTAAGAAAAGGTTATTCACCTTAAAGTGGACTTTTGTTTGCACCAAGGCAATTGTCAATCATGCAAAAATTTAATTTCAAACATCTGTCAATTGTTTTAGTGCTTTAGTTTCAAAAGGTACTAAGAGTCTACGACTTGATACATTAGTGCTTTAGTGATTTGTTTTTCTAGTATTAGGGAACTAGCTGTTCCACGCGGCTTCGCCCGCGTAACTTTATAAAAATATAACATGCTGACAAAAAACGTGTTATATAAATGCCACATAAATAATTATTATACAACATCAGAGTGTATATAACAGTATAATATCTTAATTTTATCGTATACTAGCTGTTGCACACGACTTCAACCGCGTAACTTTATAAAAATATAGCCTATGTTACTGGCTGATAATATTAGCTTCCCAACAGTGAAAGAATTTTTCAAATAGGTCCACTAGTTTCTAGCCTATTCAATGCAAACAAACAAACAAATATTTCCTCTTTATAATAATATTATATAATTATATAAAGATAAATGATTTAATTTGAATTTGTAAAAGCACTAGTGCTTACCTTATCAGTCAGCGAGGTGATGTGCGCTGTTACTGCCGGTTGCTGGTGCGTCGTGCGAGAATGCACGCACACGCATAATGTTGCCAACACAATAAAATATAATCGCATTCTGAAAAAAATATTAAAAAAAAATGAGCTCGGAAATACAGACACCGGAACGGAGTCAAGATAGTCAAGACATTTAGGAAAAAAAAATACAATTTTTCCTCAAATTTATTTCAACATATTTCTGGCATAAAAATACACGATAAAAAAATCAGGGTCACGACATTATGTGTGGGAAAGATAATTTTGTTTAGCTTAGTTTTAACGAAATCAATAATCACCTAGAGAATGTATTTATAAGATTTTAAACTTGCAAATTGTCCGTTTTCTTCAGTGAAAACTTCTTAAGGCACGTTGGGCACTTTTAATTTGGGGAAAAGAGACGTTTAATTGTGTCAAAAAAGGTCCATTTACATGAATTAGTAATTTAGTACTTGTTGGTTCATAACAAGCTTAAATTTGTCAATCGTTAGGTTGACACGTTTGGTCTAGTGGCTAGTAACCCTAGCTGTGTTAACCAAACTGTCGCTGGTTCGAATCCCGCTAGGGGCGAATGTTTTATGTGTTAACATTTTACCTTTGTACCTGAGTCATGGTTGTTTTGTATTTATAATATGTATGTATTTACAAAAAATAAAGTAATCTATGTAATATATCAACTGTCTGGTATTAATAATACAAGCATTAGTTGCTCACTGTGGTACTAGATGGTGCTGTGTGGAATGTGTGAAGATATTTAAGACATTTATTTATGATAACATATGACGCAGTACTCACTTCTGACGTGCAGTCCTACGACTGACAGTTTTTTTAAAAAGTGATTTTTAAACCCTCTATGGGTTTAAAGGTACGCGGACGTATTAATATTTTTTAAATTGTATTAAGTAATTTATTTAATTATTATTTTTTTTATTATAATTTAAACAAAAAATATTATTTAAATTTTATTATTAAATAATATTATTTCCTATAAAAATATTATAATATATGGGATATTAAGTTTCCTATTTACTTAATGTTCTAATACGAAAGTCTACTAAAAATCATTCAAATAGAGTTAGTTATATTAGTAGTTCAACTCTTTTAGTCGACGAAATATTACAAAATTGAGTTACATATAAATACACTGGACGTGTTTAAGTATTGAGCAATGACAGATGTACAAGTATTTTTTTATTTGTAATTTAAAAATAGAATCACAACTCAAAACTAAACGGCAACTTTCACAGGTGAACCCTATTTAATAATTAATGATAATTTACATAAAGTGTTGTACATACTCACATGTCAATAATATTAATAATTATAAACAAATATAAGAACTTAAAAACGATATTGTCTTGGAAGCGCTCGATCTTATACTAGAGTGGTTATGTAGTTCCTCCGTCGACTGGTCAGATGTCAGGCGAATCAAAATGGCGGATTATGAGGTCAATTCAACGGTAAAGACACGTTTACAATGTTAACATTTTATTATACACTAGCAACTCGGCATCGGCTTCACATTGAGTTGAATTTTTAAAAAATCCTTAGCAGACGTTTATGTATATAATAAAATAAAGATATGTTCTAAGATTTTTTGGAGATTTTGATTTGCAGTGGTATAACAATTTATGGGAGTAAAATCAAAATTGTCACACGAATGCGAGGACGAATGCGTTATGTGATACGTTATATAAGTTACGTTCTATTTTCGAACATTTTAGAATATTTTAGCATGGATAGACCATGCTTAAAAAGGTTTCGGGACCTTTGGACTCACAAGTTTTGACCAGCTAGTCATTTGTATGTCCCGTTTGACCAGCTAGTCATTTGTATGTCCCGTTTGACCAGCTAGTCATTTGTATGTCCCGTTTGACCAGCTAGTCATTTGTATGTCCCGTTTGACCAGCTAGTCATTTGTATGTCCCGTTTGACCAGCTAGTCATTTGTATGTCCCGTTTGACCAGCTAGTCATTTGTATGTCCCGTTTGACCAGCTAGTCATTTGTATGTCCCGTTTGATTAGCTAGTCATTTGTATGTCCCGTTTGATTAGCTAGTCATTTGTATGTCCCGTTTGATTATCTAGTCATTTGTATGTCTCGTTTGACCAGCTAGTCATTTGTATGTCCCGTTTGATCAGCTAGTCATTTGTATGTCCCGTTTGATCAGCTAGTCATTTGTATTGTGTGTCCCGTTTGATTACCTAGTCATTTGTATGCCCCGTTTGACCAGCTAGTCATTTGTATGTCCCGTTTGATCAGCTAGTCATTTGTATGTCCCGTTTGATTAGCTAGTCATTTGTATATCCCCTTTGATTATCTAGTCATTTGTATGTCCCGTTTGATCAGCTAGTCATTTGTATTGTGTGTCCCGTTTGATTACCTAGTCATTTGTATGTCCCGTTTGACCCGCTGTTATAAAAGGTACAGTGTAACTAGCATTTTAGTCGATATCAATAAAAAGTAAAAGGTAAGGGCCACCTTGTCCTTTTACCTTTGACAGGGGAGAGGAACGGGCTCTAAGACGTCACTTACGAATCACTTATTTTTCGTGCCCCGTATGTCAGTGTGAATACGGTCTTAGTTCACGTGTTGTAAGGTCATCATTTATCGGTTGTTTGTTAAGAGTTCTGCAAAGGCCTATTACGGTACAAGTAAGAAATTAGTTACAATCCGATTTGTGAAGTTTTCGAAAAGACAGGCTTTTTAATTAATAGGTATATATTTAATATTAAAAGTCTATTTATAGTATATACACATATATTTTATATTAAAAAATTAAATTTATATTTTATATAGAGAAACGAGACAAAGTCACATTAAAAAACACAGTGAAGCCTTAAGGCCATTATATTAAATATTTATTTCTTTGCTGTATAAGAAAGTTTAAATTTTTAATCGAGCATCTATTGAAATTAATTAGAACTTTTCATATAAAACGTTATAATGTTAATAGGTTATTCGCTACTAGATTCAGACATTGTATAGTAGTACCCAACTGATGGCTTACCGATGAACCTGCGCAGAAGACAAATTTTTAAAGTGTGGGTACTGCTATAGACCAATCCATACACTTCGCGGCTTTTTCCAGTACCGCTATTGGTCGCCAGCTGTTACACTCGTTACACTAGTACATGTTACAATCGTGTGAGTGCGACAAAACTAACAGCTGCATTGTATTATGAACCTTAAATATTGTACCTAAGGTTAATTGTAAGTTAATTTTTTTTGACACATTCCACACAGCGCCATCAAGTTCCACAGTAAGCAACTAATGCTTGCATTATGGACACCAGACAGTTGATGTCTAAATAGATTACTTTTTTTCGTAAATACATACATATTATAAATACAAAACATCCATGACTCAGTGCAAAGGTAAAATGTTAACACATAAACATTTGCCCATAGCGGGATTCGAACCGGCGACCGTTTGGTTAACAGCTAGGGTTACTAGCCACTAGACCAAACGTGTCGTCGAAGTTAATTGTCGGAGCCATTCTAGTGTGTACAGTGTATTAAGTAATACTCGTATTTCGCACTTTGACTGCGACGCAAGTCACGCGTTGATAACTCCACATTTTGTCTGTATCAGTTTCGTTAGTAAGTAGTAAATATTGATTCTCGGAACAACGGTACACTTCTAGGATTTGTGTAATTGACATAATAATAATGTGTTATTCTGTGTTGTTATTTTCCTTTTCTTGTTTTATTCCTCGAAAAAAAAAAGATAAGAAATAAAGTCTTTATATCTTATATCTTTATATATATAAATTTCGTGTCACGTTGTTTGTCCGCGATACAACGCGGACGAAGTCGCGGGCACCAGCTAGTCTAAAATAAAATAAAAAACTAACGCCTGGCCAAAGTGTTATAACAACAAGAGGTCAAGCGTTTAATTGCTTATTTATTATTAATTTTAAACGCCGACGAAGTCGCTGGCACCAGCTAGTATAATATAAGTTAATTATAAAATGAGATCATTGCATAGCGTACAGTCAACGCTAAAGGCATTTCCTTGTGAATAAGCTTAGCTAATACATTGTCGAGGAAAATGTCAGCTCATTGTTCTCTTTTAGATGACGTCATATAGATGCTAGTTAAGGCCTCAAAAAAAATTAGTACAGATAGCCTTTGCTCGCGGCTTCGTCCGCGTAATTTTATAAAATATAACCTATGTTACTCGTTGATAATGTAGCTTTCTATAGTTGAAAGAATTTTTAAATTCGGTCCATTAGTTTTTGAGTTTGTTCATTAGAAACAAAAATACAAAAATACAAATCTTCTCTCTTTACAATATTAGTGCAGATAGCTTTTGCTCGCGGCTTCGTCCGCGTAATTTTATAAAATATAACCTATATGTTACTCGCTGATAATGTAGCTTATATATTACTCGCTGATGTATTGTCGAGGAAACTGTCAGCTCATTGTTCTCAGTTAGATGACGTCATATTATAGATGCTAGTTAATGCGACAAAAATGTGCTTATACTGTGAGCTGTGACAAAAATGGACTACTGATACTAGGCCGATATTTTCAATATTACTAGATGTTGCAAGCGACTTCGTTTGCGTTAATTTATATAATGTAGCTTAGATAGATAATTTAAAGAATTTTTAAATTCGGTCCACTAGTTTTGAGTTTATTCATTAGAAACAAAAATACAAAAATACAAATCTTCTCTCTTTACAATATTAGTACACATAGCTTTTGCTCGCGGCTTCGTCCACGTAATTTTATAAAATATAACCTATATTACTTGTTGATAATATAGCTTTCTATAGGTGAAAGAATTTTTAAAATCGGTCCACTAGTTTTTGAGTTTATTCATTACAAACAAAAATACAAATCTTCTTTACAATATTAGTACAGATAGCTTTTGCTCGCGGCTTTGTCCGCGTAATTTTATAAAATATAACCTATGTTACTCGCTGATAATGTAGCTTTATATAGTTGAAAGAATTTTTAAAATCGGTCCACTAGTTTTTGAGTTTATTCATTACAAACAAAAATACAAATCTTCTTTACAATATTAGTACAGATAGCTTTTGCTCGCGGCTTTGTCCACGTAATTTTATAAAATATAACCTATGTTACTCGCTGATAATGTAGCTTTATATAGTTGAAAGAATTTTTAAAATCGGTCCACTAGTTTTTGAGTTTATTCATTACAAACAAAAATACAAATCTTCTTTACAATATTAGTACAGATAGCTTTTGCTCGCGGCTTTGTCCGCGTAATTTTATAAAATATAACCTATGTTACTCGCTGATAATGTAGCTTTATATAGTTGAAAGAATTTTTAAAATCGGTCCATTAGTTTTTGAGTTTATTCATTACAAACAAAAATACAAATCTTCTTTACAATATTAGTACAGACAGCTTTTGCTCGCGGCTTCGTCCGCGTAACTTTATAAAATATAGCCTATGTTACTCGCTGATAATATAGCTTTCTATAGGTGAAAGAATTTAAAAAAATAGTCCAATAGTTTTTGAATTTATTCATTACAAACACAAATACAAATATTTTCTCTTTATAATATTAGTATAGATTTTATTATACAGTCTGGAGTCTTAAAATCAGTCTGAAGTGTGGAGTAAATAAAGCTTCGAGGAGTAATGACGTGAATTTTTTTATTTCTAGTTAACTTGACATTATTTTGTGCATTCATTTTAAAAATATTTTATATTTTAATTAAAAAAATATATATATGCAAAAATTACAGTAAGCAAGTATTTTATTAAATGGGACAGTAGCTATAGGAAAATCTAGATCCATAAAAGACAGAGAATCTTTTATTATTTTTAAACACTTAACAAAATAAAATTACCATTTTGAACATCTTATTGAACCTTGGTTTTATTAAGGCACTTAATAAATTTTATTAATTATGTGAATATTCTAAATTTCACATAATTAATTAAATTCTAAAAAATAAATTTTATTATTTAAATAATAAATTTAATTAATTATTATTCTAAACTAACTTTGCCGAGTCAAGTCAAATCTGAGTCGTGACTCAGATTTGAAAAAAATATGTGAGAAAATTCATTTTTTTTGAAAAAATATTTTTCTTTTATTATTCTAAACCAACTTTTCTTAGTCCAGTCAAATTTAAATAATTTGACTCAGATTTGACTTAAAAATATTATTCACAAAACTGTACTAGCCCAGTTAAAACAAGCATCCTATAATAATGTAATATAACATGCTGACAAAAAACGTGTTATATAAATGCCACATAAATAATTATTATACAACAGCAGAGTGTATATAACAGTATAATATCTTAATTTTATCGTATACTAGCTGTTGCACACGACTTCATCCCGGTAACTTTATAAAATATAGCCTATATGTTACTCGCTGATAATATAGCTTCTCAACAGTTAAAGAATTTTTCAAATCGGTCCATTAGTTTCGGAGCCTATTCAATGCAAACAAAAATACAAATCTTCTCTCTTTACAATATTAGTACAGACAGCTTTTGCTCGCGACTTCGTCCGCGTAATTTTATAAATTTCAACAATAAAACAAACAAACAAACAAATTTTTCCTCTTTATAATATTAGTGTATAGATATTACAGCGGTGGTATTACTATTGTAAATTACTTTACAATGACAATAAATATACAATATTATTGAAATAGAAATTCCTATAGCTGGAGAGACTCTCCTTTTATATAAAATGTCGGTCGCTAAACAGGTTTAAGTACATTTCCACCAACAAAGAGTTTTATAAGTTGATTTATACTGCAAAAGAAAATGACAGAACAGCGGAACGAACTGATCTGTGGCCGAGTCTTAACTCGGCCACAGATCAGTTTTAAAATCTTAATTTTTGATGGCAATAAAGTCTGTAATGTATCCGTCCCGCTCGCAGTGGAATATTATATGAATATTATATGAATTTCCACTAAAAAAGACGAGCGAACAGGGCTACAATAGTAGCCCAATGATATGGCTTAGAGATGTACCTGCGCAGAAGACGAATTTTTAAATCGTGGGAAATTGACCAATCCACACACTTCTCGGCTTTTTACAATACAGCTATTGGTCGCCAGCTGGCGTCATGTTAGCGTGCTTGCCATCTTTCACGAGTGCGCATTCTATTATGAACCTTATGGATTTTGTATTTAAGGTTAATTGTAATTTTTAAGCTTTCTTCGTTAGTTGTCGGAGCTGTACTTTCTTTTCTGCGCGCGTTATCACGTGTGTACTACTGGGGGCCTAGCCAAGTGTGCTTTCTACAGTCGTTTACGCTCCGCTAAGAGAAAACTTTGTGATTGGTTATACAATAACACTCTACTCTACGAGATTACTCTTAGCGTAGCGTAAACGACTGTAGAAAGCACACTTGGCTAGGCCCCCTGGCTGGGCCCCTAGCCAAGATGCAAATGCTTCTTTGCGTACTTTGGAAACGAAGAGAGAACGCTAAATTTTGACCAATCACAAAGTTTTCTCTTAGTGTAGCGTAGCCTTTACGACTGTACGTAAGCTCCGCTCGCGGTGGAAACCCTGCTTAAATTGTTGGTGGAAATATAGAACTATTTTATGTAAAAGGAGTCTGTCCCGCTAGACATTTCTGTGACAATTCTTTCGCGTTGAAAACCCCCCTTAAGTTAGTTTAGTTATGTAGCTTAACGAACATCTTTGAAAGTTTTAGCAACATTATTTTAGACGATTTTAATTTTTAGTGTTACATCAATCAAATATAATTAAATTAGACGGATAAATATAGTTTAAAATAATATAATTAAAAATATGTGTCTAAGTGCCTCTTTCATCAACTACAAGTAAAGTGTTGATTAGTTACTTTTAGAAATAATTTTATGTTTTATTAAATTATGCACTCGGTTTATATTGCATCCTTCGATAGGCGATTTTTTTTTAATTATTTTATTTTTAATGTTTGTGACTTTTAACGTACAAACAAAGGTATATATATCATCTCCATTTATCCCGGTGACAGGTGACTTTAAATGGCGGTTAGCCTCTTTCACCATCTCCAAGTTAAGTGTCAAGTAGGCTAACCGCCATTTAAAGTCACCTGTCACCGGAATAAACCTTTGTTTGAACAGTAAAAGTCCCAAATATTAAAAAGAAAATAATAAAAAAAAATTCGCCTTTCAAAAGATGCTGTCAAAACCGAGTGCATAATTTAGTATAAAACATAAAATTATTTTTAAAAGTAACTAATCAACACTTCACTTGTAGTTGGTGAAAGAGGCCCTAAACCTATTATCAAATTAACATTTAAATATCTTAAGACCAATTCTGGAAATATTGTTTGAAGACAGCTGGCTCTATGCCTTCGGGAACTTTGGAGACGTGTACCTGAATAATTAAAAAAAAATAAGTTTTTTTTTCTATAAAAGACATTTTTATTTGTGTTTTTTTATATTTATAGGTTATAATTTAATTTTTAACTGTTTTATTTTTGGAGCTTTTATGTATGTACTATATTTTTTGTTAATAAGTGCGTAACCTCACCATCGGCTCTAACGGCTGCCTTATAATCTAACGTTAAACGACAGCAGACGACTTGCGATCGCGTGTGCTGCCATACAAAAATTATGCATTTTAATTTTATTTATTGTCCGTAAGAGGCCTTATAGTAAATATACACCTTTGTTGTGAGTTATGTGATATTGCACAAATTGATAGAAAGTTTTCGCCTGTCGCAAGTTGATCGCAAGTCATCTGCTGTTAGATAATAAGGCAGCGGAAGACCAGCGCAGGTTTCTACAACCTGCTTTATGCTGACTTGGAGCCGGTTTGTGGCAGGGGACGTTTCAGTTTGTGTGTGTCCTTTAAGTTTGTTGTGTATCTGTCCTTTGTTACAAATAAAAATTTTATTCTATTCTATTTTTGATTGAGTTCTAACGCCTTAACGCTCTGTCTCATGAGTTCCGGGTTCGGGGCAGGGTCAGCTTTGGAAATAAAATTTTCAAAGATGCTTCTAGTCTGGAAAGTAGTGCGTTTCGCAGTCACTTGGGCAGCCAGTCTGGCGGCAGTAACCACCACTTTACAGAAGACAATAGTTAAATAACAGCACGTGTGCTGTTGCGTTTCGGTGAGTGAGTAAATGGATGCCAGAGCCCAATTGTCCTTAATTCTACTATTGCAGCACCTCTGTCTTTGCTTGTGTTATAGGCGACGGTAACCACGTACCATCAAGTAGACAGTCAGCCTGTCTGTCAACCTTAAAATACTAAAAAAAGAGAGAAATACCAATCGCCTAATTAAAATAAATGGCAATCTTTTTCAAGTATATAGGTATGTGTGTGATATGTAAAGAAGGTTATTTATAAAGTTAAATAACGTTAAGTTAGTTAGTTAGTCAAACGCCCGAACAAATAATCATAAATTATAGCTACGAACCATCTCGATTATGTCAGCTTTAAAATAAAAAAAAAATGATCAAAATTGATCGTTCCGTTTGGGAGCTACGATGACACAGACAGACACACAGGTCAAACATATGACACTACTTTCTTGCGTCGGGCGTTAAAAATGTCGCAAAAACTTGTGAACAAATAGGATGGAATAGTATTTTTATTTATTTACGAATTTACGAATATTTTATGGGAATAGGTTTTAAAAAAAAATTACCCATTGCGGATAGTTATGTGCTTCCAAATACTGTTGTGCCTTCTTCATAGCTTCTGCTTTTTCCTGTTAACAAAACGTCTTTGATTACTATTGTTTAAAACACATAATATTTAAGTATATACTTAAGTAGTAAGTAAATACATAACACTTAAGTATATACTTAAGTCGTAAGTAAATACATAACACTTAAGTATATACTTAAGTAGTAAGTAAATACATAAGACTTAAGTATATACTTCAGTAGTAAGTAAATACATAACACTTAAGTATATACTTAAGTAGTAAGTAAATACATAATACTTAAGTATATACTTAAGTAGTAAGTAAATACATAACACTTAAGTATATACTTAAGTAGTAAGTAAATACATAAGACTTAAGTATATACTTCAGTAGTAAGTAAATACATAACACTTAAGTATATACTTAAGTAGTAAGTAAATACATAATACTTAAGTATATACTTAAGTAGTAAGTAAATATATAATACTTAAACACTATGAGTATACTTACTTTCTCGTTAGACTGTCTTCCAACCCACACAAAGACGCCAGTGGTTCCTGCGTCTAATATATAGCAATCCTGTAAAAAAGTGCTAGTTAAATATCTTTAAAAATTGTTATTAAAGTGCCTATTTTATATATACTAAGGGCCTCTTTCACCATCTGTCAAGTAGACTAACCGCCATTTAAAGTCACCGGTAACCGGGAGTGATGGAGACACCTTTGTTTGTACGGTAAAAGCCCCAAACATTAAAAAAAAAATCGCCTATCGAAGGATACAGTAAACCGAGTGCATAATTTAATAAAACATAAAATTATTTCTAAAAGTAACTAATCAACACTTTACATATAGTTGGTGAAAGAGGCCCTAATACTAATATTATAAAGAGAGAAGATTTGTATTTTTGTTTGTAATGAATAAACTCAAAAACAAGTGGATGGATTTAAAAAAAAAATTGACCTATAATAAATAAATATCTGAACACATTCCACACAGCACCATCTAGTTCCACATTAAGCAACTAATGCTTGTATTATGGATACAAGACAGTTGATATACTAAACAGATTACTTTTTTTTTTGTAAATACATACATATTATAAATAAAAAACATCCACGACTCAGGTGCAAAGGTAAAATGTTAACACATAAACATTTTGCCCCTAGCGGGATTCGAACCCGCGACCGTTTGGTTAACAGCTAGGGTTACTAGCCACTAGAACAAACGTGTCTAGTCCTATAAACAGCTACATTATCAGCGAGTAACATGGGTTATATTTTATAAAGTTACGCGAGCGAAGTCGCGTGCAACAGCTAGTGTGGCTATAAATCTAATTGCAAACAGTCTAAGTAAGCAAGTTTTATGTAACAATTTCAACATAAAAGTACAGTCGCAGTCAAAGTTAAAATTAATTTTAAATAATACTGCCTTTTCAATAGTATTTAATTTTTCCAGGATGTATGATAGCATATAGATGCTAAATATATGCTATATGTTAATCCAGTTATTAAACTGGATTAACGTTATTAACAGTTATTAACGTTTTTACTTTATTGAGGAAAAAACTAAATAATTACAAGAAGCGTCACACAAAATTATATGTATACCTTGAAATTTTACAGTCAAACAAGTTTCACTTCAAAAAGTATGTAGTTGTATACTTTTCGACTTCGCGACTTTCGCGCGCGATTGTACAAACGTGACGTCATATTTGGAGAAGTAATCTTATCGGGATAGTCACCTTAGTAATGAGTTGATCTTGTGTCAGCGGCGGTTCGAGCTTCGTTATCTTCAGTTTTCCTGAGCTGTCTGACACTTCGTTCAAGGTCACCTCTTTGGTCGACAGCCTTTCGAAGTCCTAATGAAAAAAAAAAAAAAAAAATTGTGTGTGTCATTTTCAACGCGGACGAAGTCGCGAGCACCAGCTAGTAAGCAATATAAGGCTATAACACTTTTCTGTAATTTTGACAACGTATATGCGAAATTTCATGACTAGTCAAGACGTGAAAAGGTAACAGACAGACAGACAGACAGACAGAGGGTTACTTTCACATTTATAATATTAGCATGGACAAGCTTTTGCCCGCAACTTTGTCTGCGCCCGTTTTTCTTAAGCGTTACAAAGCCAACGTATTTTGATAAGGTTTTCACTTATTGAAAGAAATAAACCAGGAAGGTTTGTGTTATAAAAATAGCATCCAGAGCGAAGCCGTGAGCGGGTCGCTAGTCATACATAGATAATTTTGAAACTCAATAGTTATTTATGACGAGTAGAGTGCTTTTGCCAAAACATTAAAGAGATTATTCGCAGAACGCGTTACTTCACATAAGTAGAGCACGAAGAAATGTTCTCGGTAATCTAATACTAGTTTACTAATATTAAGAACGAAGAGCTTGCATGTTTGTATGTGGCAGGTGATCTTGGAAACTACTGATTCTATTAAAAAAAATATTTCACCAATATTTTGAATAGAATTTGAGGATGGATTTTGATACCTCAAATATTTTGAAATTTATATTATATTATTAAAAAAAAAAAAAAAGAAAAAATCGTAGTGGTTAAGGAAATTAAAGGCTTTATTTATTTTTTTATTTATAGGCTAAATATTTTAGAATCTATACATACTTTCGCATTTATAATATTAATGTACGGAAGTACAGATTTGAAGTCACCGTGTCGTTAAAAAAAAAATATTTTTTTAAAGTGTTATATATTTTTCATTTTCCAACGCAGACTAAGTCGCGGGCACCAGCTAGTATATATATATATTAATATTTTCAAATTCAAATTCAAATTCAAAATAATTTATTTGCTATATATATATATATATATATATATATATATATATATAAATAGTAAACACTTATGTATGTATGTAACAGACTTACTTCGTCGTCTCCTCCGTCGGTTTCTGGCACCGATTCTTTGTCACCCGATCCGAGCGCTTCGAAGAACTTGACGTCATCTGACTCACTCGCGAACGCATCTTTTAAATAAATCAAAAGGTATAGAGGTACAGTCGGGGTAAGAAAAGGGCACCTGCACCTGAGCAATTATTATCAATCATGCCAAAGTTTCATTTCAAACGCCTGTCAGTTGTATGCCAAATGCTTTAGTTTCAAACGATACTAAGTATCTATGACTTAATACGACACGTTTGGTCTAGTGGCTAGTAAACCTAGCTGTTGACCAAACGGTCGCGGGTTCGAATCCCGCTAGGGGCGAATGTTTATGTGTTAACATTTTACCTTTGCACCTGAGTTGTGGATGATTTTGTATTTATAATATGTATGTATTTACAAAAAAAGTAATCTATGTAGTATATCAACTGTTTGGTATCCATAATACAAGCATTAGTTGCTTAATGTGGAACTAGATGGTGATGTGTGGAATGTGTGAAGATATTTATTTATATATCTATTATTTAAAAAATAATAATTTAAGATTCTAATATTTTGTAAAGCTGTCTCTTTGTTAGATTAAGATTCGTCTTAAGATAGGAATCTATGCTAATATTATAAAGAGAGAAGATTTGTATTTTTGTTTGTAATGAATAAATTCAAAAAGTACTGGACCGATTTTAAAAATGTAATATAATTTTTGAGGCTTATTGGCCTCGTAAGAAAGCTCAATATCGCTCAATGAGCTATGGAGAAGGCTGTGCATGGGATTACACCAAGAGATCGAATCGGGAAAATTCAAATTTCAAAAATCTTCAAAAATTGTTTATATAATACTTGAACGCCCCCTTATGGGAGGCCTATGACCAACAGTAGGTCCTAAGGCTGTGATAAGTCATAATTATAATAAATAAATAAACAAATAAATAAATAAATAAATAAATAAATAAATATTGTAGGTTTTGTTAATGAATCCATCCCTCTCCTCGTGTACACTCAAGTAATGTGCGACAGATGTCGCTACTGTGTTCGAAAACTGCTTACGGCGCGCGTGTGGGTCGTCGACCGCATTTATTTAACCAAATTAATTAACCCGCTTTAATGCGCAAGAACAATAGTTAAGTTTTCTAAAATAAATAAATAAATATCTTCACACAATCCACACACAGCATCATCTAGTTCCACATTAAGCAACTAATGCTTGTATTATAGATACCAGACAGTTGATATACTAAATAGATTACCTTTTTTTTTGTAAATACATACATATTATAAATACAAAATCATCCACGACTCAGGTGCAAAGGTAAAATGTTAACACATAAACATTTGCCCCTAGCTGGATTCGAACTTGCGACCGTTTGGTTAACAGCTAGGGTTACTTTACTACTAGACTAAACGTGTCGTCAAATAGTACGACGGAACCCGCAAAACGCGAGTCCAACTCTCACTTGTCCAGATAACAAATGTTACAAACAGAAATGTAATAAACCAAATCATAAACTGTGGTGTTAGGTCATAAATCATCTTTATTTTTAAGACCATTTAGTCTTTGATATTTCGGCACACGATTTATGATTTCGGCTTTCGGTGAGATATTTAACATTCTGTATTTTTTTATACACTATGTATCACTTTATAGTTACCCGATTTACTCAGTACTAAAAATGAATTTTATATAGTATTTTAGTGCTAAAAATAATTTTAAAAGAACATTTATGTACCTAATTTAAGAAACATCCTGTATTTTTTATACAGTATGCATCACTTTATAGTTACCCGATTTACTCAGTACTAAAAATGAATTTTATATAGTATTTTAGTGCTAAAAATAATTTTAAAAGAACATTTATGTACCTAATTTAAGAAACATCCTGTTTTTTTATACAGTATGCATCACATTATAGTTACCCGATTTACTCAGTACTAAAAATGAATTTTATATAGTATTTTAGTGCTAAAAATAATTAAAAAAAAAAAAACATTTATATACGTAATTTAAGAATGATATTTTATGTAATGTATGTGAACTATTTCTGGACACGCTTGTATCTGTGAATACATACTACACAAGCGTGTTCAAGAGAAAATATAGAAAAAAAAAATCTATATAAAAAAATTTATTGTGTTAATTTTAAATTTTTTTTCTCTAAATATAAAAAAATATAATTAAAAAAAAAAATTTTTTTTCTATATTTTTCTATTTATTTCTACTTGACACGTGGCGAAAGAGGCCCTTAGTCATATTATTGTATTGAAAACTTCTTTAGGCTCATTGGGCACTCTGGGTATGGATAAAACATTTAACTCGCGAGATGAGAGTGTCACCCAAGAAATACAATTCTTAAATGGCGTAATAGCCTACTTGACACTACTCAGAGATACTGAAAGACTTACTTTACTTAGTTTTAAACAAATAAAAGAAAAAAATATTTTGGTAAAATAAATAAATAATTAAAAAAAAAAATATTCTCCAAACTAAAGATACCTAACTTTTAAACAAATAAAAGATACCTAACTTTTAAACAAAAATATTTTTTAAATAAATAAAAAAAAAATTTAAAAAAAAAAAAAACATCTCCAAACTTAAAGATATCTAACTTTTAAACAAATAAAAAAATATTTTTTAAATAAATAAACAAAATAATAATTTAAAAAAAAAAAAATCTCCAAACTAAAAGATACCTAACTTTTGAACAAATAAAAAAAAAAAAAAAAATTTTTTTTTAAAAAAAACAAAAATCTCCAAATTAAAAGATAAAAAAAATATATATTCACCAATTATTTCCACGTTGCCTCGTCCGTTGTGATCTTGATCTCTGATTTGATTGGCAACAGAAATGGCCTTAATGCGTTCAGCGCCTTGCGCGTGCTCACCAACGTAGACGAATATCGTATGATCAACGTCTAAGATGAAACAGTCACCCTTGTTCATTGATGATATGTTCGCGTCTACCTAAACATTGTACACACATATTGTTTACAACTAGCGACCCGCTGCCCTATTATCTAACAGCAGACGACAGCAGACGACTTGCGATCGCGTGTGCAGCCATACAAAAATGATGCACTTGAATTTTATTTATTGTCCGTAAGAGGCCTTATCGCAAACCACACCTTTGTTACGAGTTATGTGATACCAAAAACACGATTTAATGTGATATTGCACAAATTAATAGACAGTTTTCGCCTGTCGCAAGTCGGTCGCAAGTCGTCTGCTGTCAGATAATAAGGCAGCGGCTCCCGGCTTCGCACTGGTGCAATTTTTAACTCAATCCAACCGATAAATTACCATACACCGCCATCTGTTAGAGTCTTATGGCACTCGTAGTAATTATAACACTATTTTCATATAATAAATAAATATTTTGCAATAAAAAAAAATATTGCGAATAAAATTCGAAATAAAAACTGTCTTATCTTTTAAGTTGGACCAAATTATTGTAAATCGGTTGAGTAGTTTAAGAGTTAATTGGCGTCAAACAACTAATCCGTACTAATATTATAAATGCGAAAGTATTTTTGGATGTATGGATGTTTGTAACTGTTTCACACAAAAACTACTGAACCGATCACCATGAAATTTTGTATACACGTTGTCTGGGACACCAGAAAGGACATAGGGTACTTTTTATCGTTCAACGCGGACGAAGACGCGGACACCAGCTAATAATATTATAAATGCTAAAGTATGTATGGATGTTTGTGACTCTTTCACGCAAAAACTACTGAACCGATCACCATGAAATTTTGTATACACGTTGTCTCGGACACCAGAAAGGACATAGGGTACTTTTTATCGTTCAACGCGGACGAAGACGCGGACACCAGCTAATAATAATATAAATGCTAAAGTATGTATGGATGTTTGTGACTCTTTCACGCAAAAACTACTGAACCGATCACCATGAAATTTTACATACACGATGTCTGTGACTCTAGAAAGGACATAGGGTACCTTTCATCGTTCAACGCGGACGAAGACGTGGGCACCAGCTAGTGCGCTATATTTTATAATGTTAAGCGAACGAATATATATATAATATATATATGGTCTATATAGATCAAGTTATAGTAACGTAAATACGCGATCATTTTACTATTAACCTAATTAGTTGCGTTCTAATTCCCACGGCAAATGACTCAGACCAGTTCAGACACATTTTACAGACGGACAAAGCATTACACTGAGTGACTCAATTTAATTAGACACACATATTTTCCGTGTAGAAGTTTTCCTATTTAAAATATTACATGTTAATAGATACTCAATTATTATTATTATTAGCTGGTGCCGGCGACTTCGTCCGCGTTGAACTATGAAAGGTACTCTATGTCCTTTCTGGTGTCTCAGACAACGTGTATGCAAAATTTAATAGTGAACGGTTCAGTAGTTCTTGCGTGAGAGAGTCACAAACATCCATACATTCAAACATACTTTTTCGCATTTATAATACTAGCTGGTGTCCGCTACTTCGTCCGCGTTGAACGATGAAAGGTACCCTATGTCCTTTCCGATGTCTCAGACAACGTGTATGCAAAATTAAATAGTGATCGGTTCACTAGTTTTTGCGTGAGAGAGTCACAAACATCCAAACATACTTTCGCATTTATAATATTAGTACGGACGGATTGCTACAATGTAAATTATCCATTGAAGAGAAAATTATATTACTACAAACTCACTAAAGTGAACTTGTTCGTATATAACTTTTTGCAATTATTCTCTTCATAAGAAACTTCTTAAGAATTTAATAAGAATATTAAAAAAAAAAACTAACTCGAGATTTGTGATTTTTTTTATAATTTTTATGCAGACTAGCTTTTGCCCCCGACTTCATCCACGTCCCAGAATATCACTCTGGTATAATATGTTATATTCTTCCATTATCAATGTCTGTGATACTGGGAACTGACGTCTATAATAATATATAATATGTATTTTATAATATTCGGTTGAGCAGTTAAGGCGTGAACGCTCCATACTATAATCTAAAATTACCTGTTTGACTCTAGCATCCCTTTTCCCCTTAATCTGGAAGAACCTCTTCTCGGCTCCGGCATTTGTGACTGTATGACTGAAACCTGATGCATGACCTCCTTCCAGATAACGGATAGCTGATGGAACAGTATTGAATTAAGAGTCTGTTAAGTTAATCTGTGGCAGAGTACTCTGTGGCCAGAGTACTCTGTGGCGAGAGTACTTACTCTGTGGCCAGAGTACTTACTCTGTGGTCAGAGTACTCTGTGGCCAGAGTACTCTGTGGCGAGAGTACTTACTCTGTGGCGAGAGTACTTACTCTGTGGCGAGAGTACTTACTCTGTGGCGAGAGTACTTACTCTGTGGCGAGAGTACTTACTCTGTGGCGAGAGTACTTACTCTGTGGCCAGAGTACTTACTCTGTGGCCAGAGTACTTACTCTGTGGCCAGAGTACTTACTCTGTGGTTACTGTGTGGTCGTTTGCTCTATACTATTATGTTCTGTGTCTCTATGATATATACATGCCTTGTAGTCATATTATTAGGGCCTTGTTAAGGTGGAAACAAACTACTCGGACGCGTCCGACTGCCCATACAGATACCTCTCAGATAACTGTCAGATACCTGTCAGATACCTGTCAGATACCTGTCAGATACCTGTCAGATACCTGTCAGCCGCGTGACAGGTATCTGGACGTCCGATAGAAATCTGGCGCACTGTGATGTGAACGACCGTGCACATTTGTCGGCCGCAATATATAAGCGTCCATAGTTTCATCAGTGCCGCAAATGCGCTGCTGACCATAGTAGGATTAAGGTTTATTAGAAAGTGATAAGTCACAATACCTTACTCACTCAAAACAGTACAGATGCTGTTATTTAACTGTGGTTGTCCGTAATCGTCCGGGATGGTTACTGCTGCCAGATGGGCTGCACAAATGACTGCGTGAAGCACAGAGCTCTTTTTTTTAACATTGGGAAATCCTATTGGATACACGGCAGTGTAGGGGACACTGCGGAATCGTACCGGCTAAAACCCAACGACTTTCTAGCACTGCCGTTGATGGATGGGGTCGCGGGAACGTTATGACACGACTTCGGTGCCCAGCCACGGCTGTACAGCGCGGGGAGAGCTACGCTACCTGTCAGAACCTCGGCGTGCCCGGAAGTGGAGGTACGCCAGCCATTTTGGGCGCCAGTCTCCCCCAAGACCACCGGCTGGTTACCATCCTCATCTTGTCGATATCCCTCTATTTCGGACCAAGCGCTTTAAAACATCTTTTATAATGCGCACTGCCAACGTTTGGAACTCCTGACCTTATATAACCCAAATCTTTTCAAAGTTCTCGTGAATAGGTATCTTCTGGGTTGAGAATGAGGTTCGCTCCATCTTAGGTCTCATCCTTGCTACACAGTTGGTTGTTGGACAAGAGCAAACCCATCTTTTATAAAAAAAAAACCATCCAGATCCGGTGCCGCTAATATCCCAATGAACATTAACATTAATCCCAATTAAAATTGAGGAACCTAAAGATAAAAATATCATCAAATCATCACACCTGGTTTAAAATACTCCAAGAATTGCTTAGACTCGTAACCCTGAGTTTCGCGGTGCTGAACGGCAGCACCTCGGAACTGTTCGTCGTCCAAGTTCACTGTCAAAATGGCAGCAGTCCCTGCCTCGTCTTGAGAAGTCTTTGAGCCTAACCAGAAGTGTATGTCCCATGTCAGACCCGACGAATGTGTAGTCTAAAAAACGAAAAAGTTATTGCAGATTAATGAGACAAGTGGACTGTATGTAGACTTAGGCTCGAGTTCACCAACAGACGGTTATTTTTAAACAGCCGTTTAATAATATTTTGTTGATCACCATCGCTAAACTGCGGGTTAAACGCCCTAAATATCAGATTAATCATTAAGTTAATCAGATGTTTAGGGCGTTTAACCCGCATTTTAGCGATTTTGTACAACAAAATATTATTAAACGGCTGTTTAAATTTTAAACAGCTGTTTAAAAATAACCGTCTGTTGGTGAACTCGAGCCATAGATGAAAAAATATGTATTACATATTCTATGTATGATGTTTCGTTATCGATTATAATATGTACAAAAAGCAAATTTGTGACAGTAAAAAAATCATTTTTTTTTAATTTTTCAAAAAATAATACAAACCAAAATTAAATTTTGGTTAAAATAATGTTAATAACCAAAATGGTAAACTCACCTTGAGAACTATGTAAGAATCGCCAGTGTAAAAATTCCCGTACTGCTGTTGAGGCACCGGTACCGGCTCAAAATCCTAAAAATATTTTTTTTTATTTTTATTTTATTTAATAAGGTACACAAAACAGGACACTGACATTAAATACATTGAATAGATATAATTACATTAAAGTGAACTAGACAGAGGCCCAAAACACGATGTACACAGCATGTCCAATAAAACAGTGAGTTAGGATTAATCCTTAATCCCTAATCCTTGGCCGCGCACTTATAGCACCTATGGCGTTGCTTGTGTTATAGGCCACCTGGCATCAAGTGGACCGTCAGCCTGTCTGTCGTATCATATCACTAGCTGGTGCCCGCGACTTCGTCCGCGTTGAAAGATGAAAGGTACCCTATGTCCTTTCTGGTGTCCCAAACAACGTGTATGCAAAATTTCATAGTGATCGGTTCACTAGTTTTTGCGTGAAAGAGTCACAAACATCCATACATCCAAACATACTTTCGCATTTATAATACTAACTGGTGTCCGCTACTTCGTCCGCGTTGAACGATGAAAGGTACCCTATGTCCTTTCTGGTGTCTCAAACAACGTATATGCAAAATTTCATTGTGATCGGTTCACTAGTTTTTGCGTGAAAGAGTCACAAACATCCATACATCCAAACATACTTTCGCATTTATAATACTAGCTGGTGTCCGCGACTTCGTCCGCGTTGAACGATGAAGGTACCCTATGTCCTTTCTGGTGTCTCAGACAACATGTATGCAAAATTTCATGATGATCGGTTCAGTAGTTTTTGCGTGAAAAAGTCACAAACATCCATACATCCAAACATACTTTCGCATTTATAATATTAAGTACGGATTTTACTTGCTGATAATTTAGTTTATAATATTTAAAAGCCATTTAAAATATGTTATCGTATATCCTTTCGTCCTTGGATCTAAATGCGGTTAATAACTGTAATCAACGCTCAGAAGAGTTATCAAAATTTTTAATTGAAATGTTTCAACATTAACTTTTAAAACGATAACTAACTTCTGTGTTATGTTTTATGTGAAAAAAATTTTTTTTTTAATAGGTAGGTAAAATTTTTAATAATTTAAAGAGATATTTATTTATAATTTATATTTATTTATATTTATTTATAATCAACTTTATAAAATTATAAAAATAAATATTCTCTTTTTATAATATTAGTATAGATGAATATGGAAACTTAGGTTTCTTATTGTATTGACTGTTATAAAAGGTAAAATTACATCATAATAAAATAACGCATGGTACAGTCGGAGTACGAACACCTTCGTCGTTCTCAAATTAATTACTTTATTAATAATAATAAATAAATAAATATCTTCACACATTCCACACAGCACAATCTAGTTCCACATTAAGCAACTAATGCTTGTATTATTGATACCAGACAGTTGATATACTATATAGATTACCTTTTTTTTTTGTAAATACATACATATTATAAATATAAAACATCCATAACTCAGGTGCAAAGGTAAAATGTTAACACATAAACATACGCCCCTAGCGGGATTCGAACCGGCGACCGTTTGGTTAATAGCTAGGGTTACTAGCCACTAGACCAAACGTGTCGTATTAAGTCATAGATACTTCGTATCGTTTGAAACTAAAGCTTTTGGCATACAACTGACAGGCGTTTGAAATGAAACTTTGCTATGATTGATAATAATTGCTCAGGTGCAAGCAAATGTCAACTTTAAGGTGCCCTTTTCTTACCCCGACTGTACCTCTATATGAGCATGTTATTTTTATTTCATTTATATTTTACTAGCTGGTGCCCGCGACTTCGTCCGCATTTTACAATGAAAGGTACCCTATGTCCTTTCCGGTGTCTCAGACAATGTGTATGCTAAATTTCATTGTGATCGGTTCAGTAGTTTTTTCGTGAAAGAGTCACAAACATCCAAACATACTTTCGCATTTATAATATTAAGTACGGATTTTTATTTTACCTATTGTTAGTCTAAAACTTATTAACTTACCTCGATTCTCCAAATTTCTAAGCCTTCCTTCTTGCCAGAGTTCGCGAATGCCGAATGTAATCCAGGCATTTCTATGAACAAATTTTTTTTTTAAATACAATGATTTCAATATACATTACTTTTTTTTGTAAATACATACATATTATAAATACAAAATCATCCACGACTCAGGTGCAAAGGTAAAATGTTAACACATAAACATTTGCCCCTAGCGGGATTCGAACCGGCGACCGTTTGGTTAACAACCAAACGTATCGTCAAATAAAATATATAAATAGCTATAAAGTCATATATAAATAGGTAGTGAGCAATAAAGACTGAGATAAATGTTTTAACGCCTAAGAAAGAGTCACGGACTAAGTCGCGGGCACCAGCTAGTATTATAAATGGTAATTATAATGTACATCCACTTCAAACACGAATTGTTTAGCGTGACTTCAGCGTAACGAAACAATTAAATTTGCGTCTCAATGAATAATCATTATTGTTATATACAGAATAGAGAAAAAACAGAATCATTTCCTCAGTTACAAGCCAACACATTGTTAACTGGCTGTTGCCCGCGACTTCGTCCGCGTTGAACGATGAAAGGTCATAGACAACGTGTATGCAAAATTTCATAGAGATCGGTTCAGTAGTTTTTGCGTGAAACAGTTACAAACATCCATACATCCAAACATACTTTCGCATTTATAATATTATATATTAAGTACGGAGTAAGTCAGATCGCTACAAAACTTCACAGGATTGCCCGTTAGACTAATCTGAAGGTTGTCTGAAAATTTCATCAAAATCGGTTCAGCAGTTCATACACACACACACACACACGCACACACACACACACACACACACACACACACACACACACACACATACACACACACACACATACATACATCGTGCAAACTTTCGTGAAAATTCGTGAATTCGTGAAAATGAAACATCTATCTTATACTGAAAACAGCATCAAAATTTGTTGCTTTGTTTAGTATGAGTTAGCGGATATACCTATAGACAGAAAGATGCGGGAAGCGACTTCAATTAAAACTATGAAGGTTACGAATGTAATATGTACATTTAAACAACGAAACAATATGATGTATTTTAAATCATTTTAACAAATAACTCATATGGGCAGACAAGAAAACTTTAAATCTTAAACCTCTTTATACTTAGAATTTATTTCATTCAATACCAAACAATCAGACAACAGATCTCAAAGGAAACAAAAACGGATAAAACGAAGGTCGAAACGCGAAGGCTTTTAAAAAATCAAACGCCGACAAAAACACATATAGCTAAAAAAAAAATTGCATTATAGAAGAAATATATAATATCTAGTGTCATATATATACTTGCTTATACATATTTAGAATTGTATTTTAACTGTTAATACATACCTATTTGTTTTACGATAATTCAGTATTAAGGTAAAAAGACACAGAGTACTTCACTCCGACTCCGACCGATGCCGGTAAAATACTGGCTGGTTAGAATCAGAGCGTCGCGCGACGGACGCCGTTGTTATTTATTTAGTATAGCGTTTACAAGATTTGTCTTTTTTTAAACGCATTCGCCAATCGCCAGAATTTTAGGGTTCCGTGGTGTCTTTCCGAACCCTGGCTATCCTAAATTAATAACTAGTCATTATCGAGAGATGCCGAATTGTGACTTTTCTCCTCTGTGGTTAAACCAAGCGGGAGATGAAACCAAGGGACACAGTTTATTTGATATCTAATATAATATGTAAGTTGTAACAATCCGAAATAATATTATAAAAAATGTGAAATAGAGTTTGTTAGTTTGTGAATCGAATTAATAGGTAAATAATAATTGTGGTTTTTTCACATCGCTTGTCGGTTGAATATATGAACATAAATTCTTACATAATTATAATAAAAACTTACTTGTGTAGGTATACCATATCCAGCAAATAAATGATTTTGAATTTGAAAAATTTATATAAATATTCGTTTGTATATTTTTGCCCAATAAATAAATAATGAAATTAAATTAAATTAAATTAAATTAAACCAAAACAAACCAAACCAAACCAAACCAAACCAAATCAAACCAAACCAAACCAAACCAAACCAAACCAAACCAAACTAAACCAAACCAAGCCAAGCCAAGCCAAGCCAAGCCAAACCAAACCAAACCAAAAAAAACCAAACCAAACCAAACCAAAAAAAAACCAAACCAAACCAAACCATACTAAACCAAACCAAACTAAACTAAATTAAAATCTTACGGAACCACACAAAATAAAGCGACTCTCACTTGACAGTTTTCGGCGAATAACAACGATAATGACAATGTACCAAAAATAACTGTAGTTTATGTGGTTAATAAGCGAATTTTATTAGACCTAAAGTCTAGATAGGACACATCTGGACATCTATTCTGGATGGGGACGTAAGACTTCAGGAACAGTGATAATAATAGGTCAAGTTGTTACCGTGCTTGCCTTAGCGCTCTGTCTCAGGAGTCCCGGGTTCCAATCCCGGCAGGGCCTACTTTGAAAATGAACTTTTCAAAGTTGCCCATGTTTTGGGTCTGGCAAGCAATCATTTGGGCAGCCCGTCTGGCGGCAGTAACCATCCCTTTACAGTGAAATAATAGTACATGTGCCCTACTTTAGGAATGAACTTTTCAAATTTGGCTACATTCTTGGCTTGACAAGTAGTGGCAAGGCATACTGCGTTTAGCAGTCATTTGGGCAACCCGTCTGGCGGCAGTAACCACCCCCTTACAGAAGACCACACTGAAATATTATTATATAGTTTTTGAGTTTATTCATTACAAACAAAAATACAAATCTCTCTTTGTAATATTAATTTAGAAAACACATTAGCATGCATCGCTCTAAATGTGGCGGCGGTAACCACTGCCTTACAGAAGACCACCGTGAAATAACAGCACATGTGCTGTTGTGTTTCGGTGTGTGAAGTAAGGGATGCCAGATCCCATTTCCCTATTCCTTTATAATATACCTTATCCTTAATCCCTCTAAGGTTGGCAGGTTGGCAAGTTAAGGCGTGAAAGCGTAATAAACAAAATAAACTCACTTTATTATTAGTTAAGATTTCAAGAAAAACATTTTTAATGCAAAGGTCGTTAGCCTGTCTGTTTATTTTATTTATTATTTTATACATGTATAAAAAAAGGAAAGATTTGTTTGTTTGTTTGTGTTGAATAGGCTCCGAAAATAGCGGACCGATTTGAAAAATTTTTTCACTGTTGTGAAGCTATATTATCAGCTAGTAACATAGGCTATGTTTTATAAAGTTACGAGTGCGAACCGGCTTGCAACAGCTAGTGTAATATAAATAGATTGTAAAAAAAATATTTTGTTTGTTTCAATTCGCTGTTTGATATCTTTATCTATACTAATATTATAAAGAGAGAAGATTTGTATTTTTATTTGTAATGAATAAATTTTAAAAACTATTGGACCGATTTTAACTGTTACCGTAACCGTGTAACCGACACCTCTGTATATTTTCAGATTATACGCCATCTACACAATACCATTGAAACTAGAATATGTTACATAATAAACGGATCTTTGCGAAAACTAATTGAATTGAAATAATACATCAACGCGAACAGAGATGGCGCTGATATTAATTTAAAAAAAGATCAATTCTTGAGACGGGAAAAACCATTGTACATGCGACACTGTTACCGTAACCGTAACCGTAATCGACACCTCTGTGTATAAGTATGTACTTTGCTGACGATTCAAAAAATACACACGTAATTGTTCAAGTTAGTCGACATTCACTTCTGTCGACATTCCCACTGCCTTATTATCTAAAAGCAGACGACAGCAGACGAGTTGCGATCGCGTGTGCTGCCATACAGAAATGATGCACTTTAATTTTAGTTATCGTCCGTAAGAGGCCTTGTCGCAAACCACACCTTTGTTACGAGTTACGTGATACCAAAAACACGATTTAATGTGATATTGCACAAATTGATAGACAGTTTTCGCCTGTCGCAAGTCGGTCGCAAATCGTCTGCTGTTAGATAATAAGGCTGCCGGAGTTCCACTGTTATTTTTTCTAATGATTCATTGTGATATAGAAATTTAAAAAAAAAATTAATTCCTTTAATTTCCTTAATAACACTCAATACAATTTATATTTTTTCTTATACATATTTAATTCAATATAAAAAACCTATATAGGTTATATTATATATAGGTTATAGCTGGATTCGAACCCGCGACCGGTTATGTTATGTTAGGGGCAAATGTTTATGTGTTAACATTTTACCTTTGTGCCTGAGTCATGGATGTTTTATATTGGGCGCCACTGTCGCGTGGCGGCGCCACCAGTCGTTACAACGACAACGATGTCAACGACTTATATATATATCATATATATAATTATATATATTATACATAGGTTATATTTCTATATCACCTACTAACTAACTAACTAACTAACTAACTAACTAACTAACTAACTAACCAATACATACTCGTATTAAACCTATTAACAGTATATTAAAGCACTGAAAAAATTTAAGTATGTTGATTGAATCCAAATATTTATGTGTTTACAAAAAATATTAGATCAAACAATATTGTTTTGCACATTTGTACAGATATAGGAAAATTGGCAAAACTCCAATTTGGTGGACGTCCAAAACATGACGAAACTGGGGTCGTCAACCTATAGAACGGATTCATATAATAATTTTTTAACCACCGGTGCCTAACGCAAAAGAGGGGTTTGATAAGTTTGACATGTGTGTCTGTGGCATAGTATCTTCCAAACTGATGGACCGATTTTTATTCGGTTATTTTTGTTTGAAAGCTGACTTGATCGAGATGGTTCTTAGCTGTAATTTATGAAGATCTGTTCGGGCGTTTGAAGACCATCAGCCCATTTCCAAGTTGACGAAGTTATTTCACTAACTTCGATAGGTTCGATTGGCTTTAAATTGTAGGCTCATATTTTTAATCCCAAACAATTGAATGTCAGTATTGTGAACTATTAAAGAAATATGCTTAAAAAATAACAGAAAGTAGTGCGGACGTAGTTGCGAGCCAAAGCGAGTGGCATTAACTATATTTTCATATATACATATAGTATTATACTAGCTGGTGCCCGTAACTTCGTCCGCGTTGAACGATGAAAGGTACCCTATGTCCTTTCTGGTGTCTCAGACAACGTGTATGCAAAATTTCATTGTGATCGGTTCAGTAGTTTATGCGTGAAAGAGTCACAAACATCCATACATCCAAACATACTTTCGCATTTATAATATTACTAGCTGGTGCCCGCGACTTCGTCCGCGTTGAACGATGAAAGGTACCCTATGTCCTTTCTGGTGTCCCAGACAACGTGTATGCAAAATTTCATGGTGATCGGTTCAGTAGTTTTTGCGTGAAAGAGTCACAAACATCCATACATACTTTAGCATTTATAATATTAAAAGTAGGGAGTACCTACGGATATTATTATATTTATTTTTGCCTGCCTATTATATTTTTATGTTAAAGTCGACAGATAGGTTGACGGTCCACTTGATGGTAGGTGGCTACCGTCACCTATAGCACAAGCAACGCCACAGGTGCTACAAGTGCGATGCCGACCTTAGAACTATTAAGGATAAGGTATAAGGAAGCGGTGGGGTAATGGGCTCTGGCATCCCTTACACACTCACCGAAACACAAAAGCACATGTGCTGTTATTTCACGGTGGTCTTCCGTAAGGTGGTGGTTACTTCCGCCAGACGGGCTGCCCAAATGTTATGCCCGTCGTAGTGATTAATAGCATATTAACGACGAGCGTTCACAACTTAACGCCATCTATCGTTTTTTAAACGAACTTCTATACCAATGTGAAATTTTGTTTTTCTTTAGATTGTTTCTATTGCTGCGTCATATATGGGACAGATGGCGCTGTTAACTATTTTTTTATTAAGGTTCACAAAACTATTCCTAAAACATATTATTTATAAGCTACTAGCTGGTGTCCGCGACTTCGTCCGCGTTGAAAAAAAAATATATGAGTAATAACGCTTGACATCGTTATCGCTGTGACTACGGTAATTTGAAAACGGTAAGCAAGTAATTTTTAGAAAACCTTTGAATGCAGTATTACTAACTTTTAAAAATAACATAAAGTCTTTGTACGTTTTTCTTTATCTATAGGGCTGATTATCACATAAATAAAGGATTTCATATTTTGACACTTTATTCACTGTAACTTAATCTAAATACAATTAAAACTTATTATATTTGTGAGAGACGTGTATGCGCCGTGTTAGATGTGTAAGGAGAGAGAGAGTGAGACAGCTTGCGAGCAAGACAACATACTTTGTCATAGAATAGAATTTAGTTGAAAACTAAACAGTCTTCTTTTAGCAAAATATCCTATCTACGATATTTAAGGTACTTTCCCATCATGTCGCATAGTCTTGGGACGCCCTTTATATGTATATATATAGGATATCTTGCTGAATGAAGACTTTATGAATGAATATATATATATATATATATATAATATATATATATATATATATATATATATATAATATATATTAACAATAATAAAGCCGAACACCCACTGACAGACTCACCTATCTACTCATATAACCATCCGGGAAGGAGGGTGGGGGGGTAGAATTTTTTTACCCAATCGTATAGAGGGTCGAAAATGAGGAATGGGAAAAATACGGAAAAGTCGATCCACCGAGGTGGTAAAAATATGGCGACGGGATCTCGGAAACTGTAAGGGATAGCGGGATGGCGTTTGCGGAAAGTCATAGAGGGTCATCGGCGGTTACCACAGAACCACTCATCCCCACCCCTTTCATACATTTTTTTTAAACTCCATACAACTTTTTTGAACTTTTCAAAGTGGGATAGCCCCGAAAGTATCGGAGATAGAGGAACGGTGTCTTTGGGGGACGACCGTCTATCGCGGTGGTCCAACCGCTCGGATAAACTTTATCCTCCCATCCCGCCCCCTTCATCCCGTCCCCGTACAAAAGTGGCCATTTTTTTTTTTAGGATGGAAATATCTCCAAAACCGTGCGGGATAAGTGGTCGGCGGCCATGGCGCGTTTCCATCCCTCGGTGAGATGCTTCTTAGGGGCTATCCCGATTTGCGGGATTTCCATCCCTTCATCCCGTCTCCATACAAATTTTTGGTTTTTCGGAAAAGCAACTTTTTCACCTGGAACGAGGCGATTTTGGGCGGCCTATCCTATCCCGTCGGATAGAGGGTGACGTCCAGAGCTCCAGGCGCTTTTGCCACCCTCGGTCCACCGACCTGGTACAAAGATGGTGAGAGGTCCTCGGAAAGTATTAGGGATAGAGGGATGGCGTTTGCGGAATGTCATAGGGTATGACCGGTAGTTACCAAATCGAAACCTATCCCCATCCCGTTCATACATTTTTTTTAAACTCCATACAACTTTTTTGGACTATTCGAAGTGGGATATCTCCGAAACCACCGGAAATAGGTGGGCGGTGTCTTTGAGGGATAACCATCTATAGTGATGGTCCAACTGCTCGGATAAACTTTATCCTCCCATCCCGCCCCCTTCATCCCGTCTCCGTACTAAAGTGGCCATTTTTTTTGAAGGATGGAAATATCTCCAAACCCATGCGGGATAGGTGGTCGGTGGTCAGGGCGCGTTTTCATCCCTCGGCGGGATGCTTCCAGGGGGGCCATCCCGATCTCCGTCCACCGACCTGGTAAAAAGATGGTGAACGGTCCTCGGAGACTAGGAGGGATAGAAGGGTGGCGTTTGCGGATAGTCATAGAGGGTCATCGGCAGTTACCAAAACGAGACTCATCCCCATCCCGTTCATACATTTTTTTAAAACTCCATACAACTTTTTTGGACTATTCGAAGTGGGATATCTCCGAAACCACCGGGAATAGGTGGACGGTGTCTTTGAGGGATAACCATCTATCGTGGTGGACCAACTGCTCGGATAAACTTTATCCTCCCATCCCGCCCCCTTCATCCCGTCCCCATACAAAAATGGCATTTTCGCCCAAAGGGATGGGATTATCTCCAAAACCGTGCGGGATAGGTGGGTGACTGCTATTTCGAATTTTCATCCCTCGGTGGGACGCTTCCAGGGGACCATCCCGATCTCCGTCCACCGACATGGTACAAAGTCGGTGAGAGGTCCTCGGAGACTATGAGGGATAGAAGGGTGGCGTTTGCGGATAGTCATAGAGGGTCATCGGTAGTTGCCACAGAGCGAGTCATTCCCACCCCTTTCATACGTTTTTTTCAAACTCCATACAACTTTTTTGGACTCATCAAAGTGGAATACCTCCTAAACCACCGGGGATAGAGGGACGGTGTCTGCGATTTTGCACCTTTAAACGAGGGCGGTCGACCCGCCGCGGAGGGTCTCGAGGCCGGGGGGGCGAAAGACGAGGAGGGGGGATAGGGGGGGATAGGGGAGCGCGCAGCGCGACCCGCCCCCCCGCCCCCCCTCCGAGGAATTCGCGTCCCCGGACTCGAGGGCCGCAGCGGCGGCAACCGTGACCGGAGAGCCCGAAAGTCCATTCCCTTCGGCCACCCCTTTCATACATTTTTTTTAAAACTCCATACAACTTTTTTGGACTCATCAAAGTGGGATATCTCCGAAACCACCGGGGATAGGGGGGTGGTGTCTTTGGGGGATGACCATCGATAGTGGTGGTCCAACTTATCGGATAAACTTGATCCTCCTATCCCGTCCTCTTTATCCCGTCCCCGTACTAAAGTGGCCTTTTCGGCGAAAGGGATGGGGATATCCGTTGAAGGATAGGAGCTACTTCAGTAGTGGCCATGGCGCGTTTTCATCCCTCGGTGGGATGCTTCCAGGGGACATCCCAATTTTCGGGATTTCCATCCCTTCATCCCGCCTCCAAACAAATTTTTTATTTGTGGGAAAAGCAACTTTTTCACCTGGAACGGGGCAACGCGGGGCGAACTGTCCCATCCCATCGGATAGAGGGTGACGTCCCGAGCTCCAGGCGCTTTTGCCACCCTCGGTTCACCGACCTGGTAAAAAGTGGGTGAAAGGTCCTCGGAGACTATGAGGGATAGAAGGATGGCATTTGCGGAATGTCATAGGGGGTCATCGGTAGTTACCACAGAACGAGTCATCTCCATCCGGTTCATAAATTTTTTAAACTCCATACAACTTTTTTGGTCTCATCCAACTGGGATATCTCTGAAACCACCGGGAATAGAGGGGTGGCGTCTTTGGGGGATGACCATCTATAGTGGTGATGCTACTTCTCGGATAAACTTTATCCTCCCATCCCGCCCCCTTCATCCCGCCTCCGTAAAAATGTGGCATTTTTGGGTGAAAGGGATGGGAATATCTCCAAAACCATGCGGGATAGGTGGTCGGTGGCCATGGCGAGTTCCCATCTCTAGGTTCGATGCTTCCAGGGGGCCATCCCGATCCCGTCCACCGACCTGGTAAAAAGTGGGTGAAAGGTCCTCGGAGACCATGAGGGATAGAAGGGTGGCGTTTGCGGATAGTCATAAAGGGTCATCGGAAGTTGCCACAGAACGAGTCATCCCCATCCCGTTCATACATTTTTTTTAACTCCATACAACTTTTTTGGACTCATCAAAGTGGGATATCTCCGAAACCACCGGGGATTGAAGGGCGGTCTCTTCGGGTGATGGCCGTTTCTCTACGAGGTCCACCCCCCGGGACCGTCACCTCCCCTCCTCCCTCCAAACCCCCCCGGCCGTAACTCGGAAACGGCTCTACGCAGCCGGGTCGTGTTTGGGGTCATAGGAGACGTCTCCGCGAGATAAAAAATTTGAACCCCCCTCCAACCCCCTCGGCCGTATCTCGGAAACGGCGCGTCACAACCGGTTCGTGTTTGGGCTCATAGGAGACGTCTCCGCGAGATAAAAAATGTGAACCCCTCTTCAACCCCCCCGGTTGTAACTCGGAAACGAGTTGACGCAGCCGGGTCGTGTTTGGGCTCATATGAGACGTCTCCCCGAGATAAAAATTTTGAACCCCCCTTCAACCCCCTCGGCCGTAACTCGGAAACGACTTGACGCAGCCGGGTCGTGTTTCGGCTCGTAGGAGACGTCTCCCCGAGATAAAAATTTTGAACCCCTCTTCAACCCCCCCGGTTGTAACTCGGAAACGACTTGACGCAGCCGGGTCGTGTTTGGGCTCATATGAGACGTCTCCCCGAGATAAAAATTTTGAACCCCCCTTCAACCCCCTCGGCCGTAACTCGGAAACTACTTGACGCAGCGGGGTCGTGTTTGGGCTCATAGCAGACGTCTCGGTAAGACAAATTTTTTAGAGTAGACCAAATTTCAAAATTTGACAATTCCGGTCTACTCAGTAGACCATGTTAACGGTTAAAGATAAACCCCCCGTGTTGGGTATCATTTGAAAGGTCTCAACGAGGGTGATCTATTGCCACCACCCGATTCCCCCCTCCCCCCCTTACCCCCTTACCCCCTTATAATATTGGCTTTATATTTGTTAAATCTTCACGATTTACAAATTAATTAACACTAATAAAGCCGAACACCCACTGACCGATCATTGACAAAGTTCTCCGGGAAGGAGGGGTGGGGGGAGCGGTGGGGGGAGTTCATCGTGAAGAGGAAAAAAAGTTGTCGAGAAATTAAATCAGGACCTTCGGTAAACCGACCTGGTAAAAAGATGGTGAGAGGTCCTCGGAAAGTAAAAGGGATAGAGGGATGGCGTTTGCGGAAAGTCATAGGGGGTCATCGGCCGTTACCACAGAACCACTCATCCCCACCCCTTTCATACATTTTTTTTAAACTCCATACAACTTTTTTCAACTTTTCAAAGTGGGATAGCCCCGAAAGTATCGGAGATAGAGGAACGGTGTCTTCGGGGGACGACCGTCTATCGCGGTGGTCCAACTGCTGGGATAAACTTTATCCCCCTATCCCGCCCCCATCATCCCGTCCCCGTACAAAAGTGGCCATTTTTTTTTTAGGATGGAAATATCTCCAAGACCGTTTGGGATACGTGGTCGGCGGCCATGGCGCGTTTCCATCCCTCGGTGGGATCCCTCTTAGGGGCTATCCCGATTTGAGGGATTTCCATCCCTTCATCCCGCCTCCATACAAATTTTTGGTTTTTCGGAAAAGCAAACTTTTCACCTGGAACGGGACAATTTTAGGCGGTCTATCCTATCCCGTCGGATAGAGGGTGACGTCCCGAGCTCCAGGCACTTTTGCCACCCTCGGTCCACCGACCTGGTACAAAGATGGTGAGAGGTCCTCGGAAAGTATTAGGGATAGAGGGATGGCGTTTGCGGAATGTCATAGGGTATGGCCGGTAGTTACCAAATCGAAACCTATCCCCATCCCGTTCATACATTTTTTTTAAACTCCATACAACTTTTTTTGAAATTTTCAAAGTGGGATAACTCCGAAAGTATAGGGGATAGAGGGGTTGTTTCTTCGGGAGCGATCAACTATCGTAGTGGTCCAACTGCTGGGATAAACTTTATCCCCCTATCCCGCCCCGTCTATCCCGGCTCCATACATGAATGCTCTTTTCGGCGAAAGGGATGGAAATATCGTCAAAACCGTAGGGGGTAGGTGGTCGGTGATAATAGCGCGTTTTCATCCCTCGGTGGGATGCTTCCAGGGGGGCCATCCCGATCTCCGTCCACCGACCTGGTACAAAGATGGTGAGAGGTCCTCGGAGCCTATGAGGGATAGAAGGGTGGCGTTTGCGGATAGTCATAGAGGGTCATCGGCAGTTACCAAATCACGAGTCATCCCCATCCCGTTCATACATTTTTTTTAAACTCCATACAACTTTTTTGGACTATTCGAAGTGGGATATCTCCGAAACCACCGGGAATAGGTGGACGGTGTCTTTGAGGGATAACCATCTGTCGTGGTGGTCCAACTGCTCGGATAAACTTTATCCTCCCATCCCGCCCCCTTCATCCCGTCCCCATACTAAAGTGGCCATTTTTTTTGAAGGATGGAAATATCTCCAAAACCGTGCGGGATAGGTGGTCGGTGGCAATGGCGCGTTTTCATCCCTCGGTGGGATGCTTCCAGGGGGGCCATCCCGATCTCCGTCCACCGACCTGGTACAAAGTCGATGAGAGGTCCTCGGAGACTATGAGAGATAGAAGGGTGGCGTTTGCGGATAGTCATAGAGGGTCATCGGCAGTTACCAAATCGAGACCCATCCCCATCCCGTTCATACATTTTTTTTAAACTCCATACAACTTTTTTGGACTATTCGAAGTGGGATATCTCCAAAACCATCGGAAATAGGTGGGCGGTGTCTTTGAGGGATAACCATCTATGGGGAATTTTCATCCCTCGATGAGATGCTTTCAGGAGGGCCGTCCCGTTTTCATCTACCGACCTGGTAAAAAGTCGATGAGAGGTCCTCTGAAACCATGAAGGATAGAAGGGTGGCGTTTGCGGATAGTCATAGAGGGTCATCGGTAGTTGCCACAGAGCGAGTCGTTCCCACCCCTTTCATACATTTTTTTCAAACTCCATACAACTTTTTTGGACTCATCAAAGTGGAATATCTCCGAAACCACCGGGGATAGAGGGGGCGGTCTCTTTGCGATTTTGCTCCTTCAAACGAGGGCGGTCGACCCGCCGCGGAGGGTCTCGAGGCCGGGGGGGCGAAAGACGAGGAGGGGGGATAGGGGGGGATAGGGGAGCGCGCAGCGCGACCCGCCCCCCCGGCCCCCCTCCGAGGAATTCGCGTCCCCGGACTCGAGGGCCGCAGCGGCGGCAACCGTGACCGGAGAGCCGCGAAAGTCCATTCCCTTCGGCCACCCCTTTCATACATTTTTTTTAAACTCCATACAACTTTTTTGGACTCATCAAAGTGGGATATCTCCGAAACCACCGGGGATAGGGGGGTGGTGTCTTTGGGGGATAACCATCTATCGTCGTGGTCCAACTGCTCGGATAAACTTTATCCTCCCATCCCGCCCTCTTCATCCCGTCCCCATACAAAAGTGGCATTTTCGGCGAAATGGATGGGAATATCTCAAAAACAATCCGGGATAGGTGGTCGGCGGCCATGGCGCGTTTTCATCCCTCGGTGGGATGTTTCCAGGGGAGCCATCCCGATCTCCGTCCACCGACCTGGTACAAAGTCGGTGAGAGGTCCTCGGAGACTATGAGGGATAGAAGGGTGGCGTTTGCGGATAGTCATAAAGAGTCATCGGTAGTTGCCACAGAGCGAGTCATTCCCTCCCCTTTCATACATTTTTTTTAAACTCCATACAACTTTTTTGGACTCATCAAAGTGGGATATCTCCGAAACCACCGGGGATAGGGGGGTGATGTCTTTGGGGGATGACCATCTATAGTGGTGGTCCAACTTCTCGGATAAACTTTATCCTCCCATCCCGCCCCCTTCATCCCGCCTCCGTACAAATGTGGCATATTTGGGTGAAAGGGATGGGAATATCTCCAAAACCATGCGGGATAGGTGGTCGGTGGCCATGGCGAGTTCCCATCTCTAGGTTCGATGCTTCCAGGGGAGCCATCCCGATCTCCGTCCACCGACCTGGTAAAAAGTGGGTGAAAGGTCCTCGGAGACTATGAGGGATAGAAGGGTGGCGTTTGCGGATAGTCATAAAGGGTCATCGGTAGTTGCCACAGAACGAGTCATCCCCATCCCGTTCATACATTTTTTTTAATCTCCATACAACTTTTTTGGACTTCTAAAAGTGGGATATCTCCGAAACCACCGGGCATTGAAGGGCGGTCTCTTCGGGTGATGGCCGTTTCTCTATGAGGTCCACCCCCCGGGACCGTCACCTCCCCTCCTCCCTCCAACCCCCCCCCCCCCCGGCCGTATCTCGAAAACGGCGCGTCACAACCGGTTCGTGTTTGGGCTCATAGGAGACGTCTCCGCGAGATAAAAAATTTAAACCCCTCTTCAACCCCCCCGGTTGTAACTCGGAAACGACTTGACGCAGCTGGGTCGTGTTTGGGCTCATAGGAGACGTCTCCGCGAGATAAAAAATTTGAACCCCTCTTCAACCCCCGCGGTTGTAACTCGGAAACGACTTGACGCAGCCGGGTCGTGTTTGGGCTCATAGGAGACGTCTCCCCGAGATAAAAATTTTGAACCCCCCTTCAACCCCCTCGGCCGTAACTCGGAAACGACTTGACGCAGCCGGGTCGTGTTTGGGGTCATTGGAGACGTCTCCCCGAGATAAAAAATTTGAACCCCCCTCCAACCCCCTCGGTCGTAATTCGGAAACGACTTGACGCAGCCGGGTCGTGTTTGGGCTCATAGGAGACGTCTCCCCGAGATAAAAATTTTGAACCCCCCTTCAACCCCTCCAGCCGTAACTCGGAAACGGCGAGTCACAACCGGGTCGTGTTTGGGCTCATAGGAGACGTCTCCCCGAGATAAAAAATTTGAACCCCCCTCCAACCCCCCCGGTTGTAACTCGGAAACGACTTGACGCAGCCGGGTCGTGTTTGGACTCATAGCAGACGTCTCGGGAAGACAAATTTTTTAGAAGAGACCAAATTTCAAAATTTGCCAATTCAGGTCTACTCGGTAGACCATGTTAACGGTTAAAAATAAACCCCTCGTGTTGGGTATCATTTGAAAGGTCTCAACGAGGGTGATCTATTTCCACCACCCAACTCCCCCCTCCCCCCTACTTACTTACCCCCTTATAATATTGGCTTTATATTTGTTAATAAAATTTTCACGATTTACAAAACAAAGAGCCAAAACCAAACTCACCCAACTCACAACTAGGGCAAATAACAGCACCCAACTCACAACCGCGCCCCCGCGGGCTGCTTGCAGCCCGCGGCAGCACGCGAAATCTAGTTAACAATAATAAAGCCGAACACCCACTGACAGACTCACCTATCTACTCATATAACCATCCGGGAAGGAGGGTGGGGGGGTAGAATTTTTTTACCCAATCGTATAGAGGGTCGAAAATGAGGAATGGGAAAAATACGGAAAAGTCGATCCACCGAGGTGGTAAAAATATGGCGACGGGATCTCGGAAACTGTAAGGGATAGCGGGATGGCGTTTGCGGAAAGTCATAGAGGGTCATCGGCGGTTACCACAGAACCACTCATCCCCACTCCTTTAATACATTTTTTTTAAACTCCATACAACTTTTTTGAACTTTTCAAAGTGGGATAGCCCCGAAAGTATCGGAGATAGAGGAATGGTGTCTTTGGGGGACGACCGTCTATCGCGGTGGTCCAACCGCTCGGATAAACTTTATCCCCCTATCCCGCCCCCTTCATCCCGTCCCCGTACAAAAGTGGCCATTTTTTTTTTTAGGATGGAAATATCTCCAAAACCGTGCGGGATAAGTGGTCGGCGGCCGTGGCGCGTTTCCATCCCTCGGTGGGATGCTTCTTAGGGGCTATCCCGATTTGAGGGATTTCCATCCCTTCATCCCGTCTCCATACAAATTTTTGGTTTTTCGGAAAAGCAACTTTTTCACCTGGAACGGGGCGATTTTGGGCGGTCTATCCCATCCCGTCGGATAGAGGGTGACGTCCCGAGCTCCAGGCGCTTTTGATACCCTCGGTCCACCGACCTGGTACAAAGATGGTGAGAGGTCCTCGGAAAGTATTAGGGATAGAGGGATGGCGTTTGCGGAATGTCATAGGGTATGATCGGTAGTTACTAAATCGAAACCTATCCCCATCCCGTTCATACATTTTTTTTAAACTCCATACGACTTTTTTTGAAATTTTCAAAGTGGGATAACTCCGAAAGTATAGGGGATAGAGGGGTGGTTTCTTCGGGAGCGATCAGCTATCGTGGTGGTTCAACTTCGCGGATAAACTTTATCCCCCTATCCCGCCCCGTCTATCCCGGCTCCATACATGAATGCTCTTTTCGGCGAAAGGGATGGAAATATCTCCAAACCCATGCGGGATAGGTGGTCGGTGATAATAGCGCGTTTTCATCCCTCGGTGGGATGCTTCCAGGGGGGCCATCCCGATCTTCGTCCACCGATCTGGTAAAAAGTTGGTGAACGGTCCTCGGAGACTATGAGGGATAGAAGGGTGGCGTTTGCGGATAGTCATAGAGGGTCATCGGCAGTTACCAAATCAAAACCTATCCCTATCCCGTTCATACATTTTTTTTAAACTCCATACAACTTTTTTGGACTATTCGAAGTGGGATATCTCCGAAACCACCGGGAATAGGTGAACGGTGTCTTTGAGGGATAACCATCTATAGTGATGGTCCAACTTCTCGGATAAACTTTATCCTCCCATCCCGCCCCCTTCATCCCGTCCCCATACAAAAGTGGCCATTTTTTTTGAAGGATGGAAATATCTCCAAACCCATGCGGGATAGGTGGTCGGTGGTCATGGCGCGTTTTCATCCCTCGATGGGATGCTTTCAGGGAGGCCATCCCGATCTCCGTCCACCGAGCTGGTAAAAAGTTGGTGAACGATCCTCGGAGACTATGAGGGATAGAAAGGTGGCGTTTGCGGATAGTCATAGAGGGTCATAGGCAGTTACCAAATCGAGACCCACCCCCATCCCGTTCATACATTTTTTTTAAACTCCATACAACTTTTTTGGACTATTCGAAGTGGGATATCTCCGAAACCACCGGGAATAGGTGGACGGTGTCTTTGAGGGATAACCATCTATAGTGATGGTCCAACTTCTCGGATAAACTTTATCCTCCCATCCCGCCCCCTTCATCCCGCCTTCGTACAAATGTGGCATTTTTGGGTGAAAGGGATGGGAATATACCCAAAACCGTGCGGGATAGGTGGGTGGTCTTCATGGTGCCTTTCCATACCTAGGTGGGATACTTCCAGGGGGGCCATCCCGATCTCCGTCCACCGACCTGGTACAAAGATGGTGAGAGGTCCTCGGAGACTACGAGGGATAGAGGGATGGCGTTTGCGGAATATCATAGAGGGTCATCGGCAGTTACCAAATCGAAACCCATCCCTATCCCGTTCATACATTTTTTTTAAACTCCATACAACTTTTTTGGACTCATCAAAGTGGAATACCTCCTAAACCACCGGGGATAGAGGGACGGTGTCTGCGATTTTGCACCTTCAAACGAGGGCGGTCGACCCGCCGCGGAGGGTCTCGAGGCCGGGGGGGCGAAAGACGAGGAGGGGGGATAGGGGGGGATAGGGGAGCGCGCAGCGCGACCCGCCCCCCCGGCCCCCCTCCGAGGAATTCGCGTCCCCGGACTCGAGGGCCGCAGCGGCGGCAACCGTGACCGGAGAGCCGCGAAAGTCCATTCCCTTCGGCCACCCCTTTCATACATTTTTTTTAAACTCCATACAACTTTTTTGGTCTCATCCAACTGGGATATATCTGAAACCACCGGGAATAGAGGGGTGGCGTCTTTGGGGGATGACCATCTATAGTGGTGATCCTACTTCTCGGATAAACTTTATCCTCCCATCCCGCCCCCTTCATCCCGCCTCCGTACAAATGTGGCATTTTTGGGTGAAAGGGATGGGAATATCTCCAAAACCATGCGGGATAGGTGGTCGGCGGCCATGGCGCGTTTTCATCCCTCGGTGGGATGTTTCCAGGGGAGCCATCCCGATCTCTGTCCACCGACCTGGTACAAAGTCGGTGAGAGGTCCTCGGAGACTATGAGGGATAGAAGGGTGGCGTTTGCGGATAGTCATAAAGGGTTATCGGTAATTGCCACAGAACGAGTCATCCCCATCCCGTTCATACATTTTTTTTAACTTCATACAACTTTTTTGGACTCATCAAAGTGGGATATCTCCGAAACCACCGGGGATTGAAGGGCGGTCTCTTCGGGTGATGGCCGTTTCTCTACGAGGTCCACCCCCCGGGACCGTCACCTCCCCTCCTCCCTCCAAACCCCCCCGGCCGTAACTCGGAAACGGCTCTACGCAACCGGGTCGTGTTTGGGGTCATTGGAGACCTCTCCCCGAGATAAAATATTTGAACCCCCCTCCAACCCCCTTGGTCGTAACTCGGAAACGGCGAGTCACAACCGGGTCGTGTTTGGGCTCATAGGAGACGTCTCCTCGAGATAAAATATTTGAACCCCCCCTCCAACCCCCTCGGCCGTAACTCGGAAACGATGAGACGCAGCCGGGTCGTGTTTGGGGTCATCGGAGACGTCTCCTCGAGATAAAAAATTTGAACCCCCCTCCAACCCCCTCGGTCGTAACTCGGAAACGGCGAGTCACAACCGGGTCGTGTTTGGGCTCATAGGAGACGTCTCCGCGAGATAAAAAATTTGAACCCCCCCTCCAACCCCCTCGGCCGTATCTCGGAAACGGCGCGTCACAACCGGTTCCTGTTTGGGCTCATAGGAGACGTCTCCGAGAGATAAAAAATTTGAACCCCTCTTCAACCCCCCCCCCGGTTGTAACTCGGAAACGACTTGACGCAGCCGGGTCGTGTTTGGGCTCATATGAGTCGTCTCCCCGAGATAAAAATTTTGAACCCCCCTTCAACCCCCTCGGCCGTAACTCGGAAACGACTTGACGCAGCCGGGTCGTGTTTGGGCTCATATGAGACGTCTCCCCGAGATAAAAATTTTGAACCCCCCTCCAACCCCCTCGGCCGTAACTCGGAAACGACTTGACGCAGCCGAGTCGTGATTGGGCTCATATGAGACGTCTCCCCGAGATAAAAATTTTGAACCCCCCTTCGACCCCCTCGGCCGTAATTCGGAAACGAATTGACGCAACCGGGTCGTGTTTGGACTCATAGCAGACGTCTCGGGAAGACAAATTTTTTAGAGTAGACTAAATTTCAAAATTTGACAATTCAGGTCTACTCAGTAGACCATGTTAACGGTTACAAGTAGACCCCTCGTGTTGGGTGTCATTTGAAAGGTCTCAACGAGGGTGATCTATTGCCACCACCCGACTCCCCCCTCCCCCCTCTATTTTTACCCACCTCTTATAATAATCACACATCTATCATTGTAATTCCTCACGAATTACAAAACAAAGAGCCAAAACCAAACTCACCCAACTCACAACTAGGGCAAATAACAGCACCCAACTCACAACCGCGCCCCCGCGGGCTGCTTGCAGCCCGCGGCAGCACGCGAAATCTAGTTAACACTAATAAAGCCGAACACCCACTGACCGATATAGTGACAAAGTTCTCCGGGAAGGAGTGGTGGGGGGAGAGGTGGGGGGAGTTCATCGTGAAGAAGAAGAAAAGTTGTCGAGAAATTAAATCAGGACCTTCGGTAAACCGACCTGGTAAAAAGTCGGCGACGGGATCTCGAAAAGTGTGCGGGATAGAAAAGTGGCGTTTGCGGAAAGTCATGGAGGGTCATCGGCAGTTACCACAGAACCACTCATCCCCACCCCTTTCATACATTTTTTTTAAACTCCATACAACTTTTTTGAACTTTTCAAAGTGGGATAGCCCCGAAAGTATCGGAGATAGAGGAACGGTGTCTTTGGCGGACGACCGTCTATCGCGGTGGTCCAACCGCTCGGATAAACTTTATCCTCCCATCCCGCCCCCTTCATCCCGTCCCCGTACTAAAGTGGCCATTTTTTTTTTAGGATGGAAATATCTCCAAGACCGTGCGGGATAGGTGGTCGGTGATAATAGCGCGTTTTCATCCCTCGGTGGGATGCTTCTTAGGGGCTATCCCGATTTGCGGGATTTCCATCCCTTCATCCCGTCTCCATACAAATTTTTCTTTTTTCGGAAAAGCAACTTTTTCACCTGGAACGGGGCGATTTTGGGCGGCCTATCCTATCCCGTCGGATAGAGGGTGACCTCAAGATCTCCAGGCGCTTTTGCCACCCTCGGTCCACCGACCTGGTACAAAGATGGTGAGAGGTCCTCGGAGACTACGAGGGATAGAGGGATGGCGTTTGCGGAATGTCATAGGGTATGATCGGTAGTTACCAAATCGAAACCTATCCCCATCCCGTTCATACATTTTTTTTAAACTCCATACAACTTTTTTTGAAATTTTCAAAGTGGGATATCTCCGAAAGTATAGGGGATAGAGGGGTGGTTTCTTCGGGAGCGATCAGCTATCGTGGTGGTTCAACTTCTCGGATAAACTTTATCCCCCTATCCCGCCCCGTCTATCCCGGCTCCATACATGAATGCTCTTTTCGGCGAAAGGGATGGAAATATCGTCAAAACCGTAGGGGACAGGGACGTGGTCGCTATGGCGCGTTTTCATCCCTCGGTGGGATGCTTCCAGGGGGGCCATCCCGATCTTCGTCCACCGACCTGGTAAAAAGTTGGTGAACGGTCCTCGGAGACTATGAGGGATAGAAGGGTGGCGTTTGCGGATAGTCATAGAGGGTCATCGGCAGTTACCAAATCAAAACCTATCCCCATCCCGTTTATACATTTTTTTTAAACTCCATACAACTTTTTTGGACTATTCGAAGTGGGATATCTCCGAAACCACCGGAAATAGGTGGGCGGTGTCTTTGAGGGATAACCATCTATCGTGGTGGTCCAACTGCTCGGATAAACTTTATCCTCCCATCCCGCCCCCTTCATCCCGTCTCCGTACTAAAGTGGCCATTTATTTTGAAGGATGGAAATATCTCCAAACCCATGCGGGATAGGTGGTCGGTGGTAATAGCGCGTTTTCATCCCTCGGTGGGATGCTTCCAGGGGGGGCATCCCGATCTCCGTCCACCGACCTGGTAAAAAGTTGGTGGACGGTCCTCGGAGACTATGAGGGATAGAAGGGTGGCGTTTGCGGATAGTCATAGAGGGTCATCGGCAGTTACCAAATCGAGGCCCATCCCTATCCCGTTCATACTTTTTTTTTAAACTCCATACAACTTTTTTGGACTATTCGAAGTGGGATATCTCCGAAACCACCGGAAATAGGTGGGCGGTGTCTTTGAGGGATAACATCTATCGTCGTGATCCAACTGCTCGGATAAACTTTATCCTCCCATCCCGCCCCCTTCATCCCGTCCCCATACAAAAGTGGCATTTTGAAGGAAAGGGATGGGAATATATCCAAAACCGTGCGGGATAGGTGGTCGGCGGCCATGGCGCGTTTTTATCCCTCGGTGGGATGTTTCCAGGGGAGCCATCCCGACCTCTGTCCACCGACCTGGTACAAAGTCGGTGAGAGGTCCTCGGAGACTATGAGGGATAGAAGGGTGGCGTTTGCGGATAGTCATAGAGGGTCATCGGTAGTTGCCACAGAGCGAGTCATTCCCACCCCTTTCATACATTTTTTTCAAACTCCATACAACTTTTTTAGACTCATCAAAGTGGAATACCTCCTAAACCACCGGGGATAGAGGGACGGTGTCTGCGATTTTGCACCTTTAAACGAGGACGGTCGACCCGCCGCGGAGGGTCTCGAGGCCGGGGGGGGCGAAAGACGAGGAGGGGGGATAGGGGGGGATAGGGGAGCGCGCAGCGCGACCCGCCCCCCCGGCCCCCCTCCGAGGAATTCGCGTCCCCGGACTCGAGGGCCGCAGCGGCGGCAACCGTGACTGGAGAGCCGCGAAAGTCCATTCCCCTCGGCCACCCCTTTCATACATTTTTTTTAAACTCCATACAACTTTTTTGGTCTCATCCAACTGGGATATCTCTGAAACCACCGGGAATAGAGGGGTGGCGTCTTTGGGGGATGACCATCTATAGTGGTGATTCTACTTCTCGGATAAACTTTATCCTCCCATCCCGCCCTCTTTATCCCGCATCAGTACAAAAGTGGCCTTTTCGGCGAAAGGGATGGGGATATCCGTTGAAGGATAGGAGCTACTTCAGTAGTGGCCGTGGCGCGTTTTCATCCCTCGGTGGGATGCTTCCAGGGGACCATCCCGATTTGAGGGATTTAAATCCCTTCATCCCGCCTCCATACAAATTTTTTATTTGTGGGAAAAGCAACTTTTTCACCTGGAACGGGGCAACGCGGGGCGAACTATCCCATCCCATCGGATAGAGGGTGACGTCCCGAGCTCCAGGCGCTTTAACCCACCCTCGGTCCACCGACCTGGTACAAAGATGGTGAGAGGTCCTCGGAAACTATGAGGGATAGAAGGATGGCATTTGCGGAATGTCATAGGAGGTCATCGGTAGTTACCACAGAACGAGTCATCTCCATCCGGTTCATAAATTTTTTAAACTCCATACAACTTTTTTGGTCTCATCCAACTGGGATATCTCTGAAACCACCGGGAATAGAGGGGTGGCGTCTTTGGGGGAAGACCATCTATAGTGGTGATCCTACTTCTCGGATAAACTTTATCCTCCTATCCCGCCCCCTTCATCCCGCCTCCGTACAAATGTGGCATTTTTGGGTGAAAGGGATGCGAATATCTCCAAAACCATGCGGGATAGGTGGTCGGTGGCCATGGCGAGTTCCCATCTCTAGGTTCGATGCTTCCAGGGGAGCCATCCTGATCTCCGTCCACCGACCTGGTAAAAAGTGGGTGAAAGGTCCTCGGAGACTATGAGGGATAGAAGGGTGGCGTTTGCGGATAGTCATAAAGGGTTATCGGTAATTGCCACAGAACGAGTCATCCCCATCCCGTTCATACATTTTTTTTAACTCCATACAACTTTTTTGGACTCATCAAAGTGGGATATCTCCGAAACCACCGGGGATTGAAGGGCGGTCTCTTCGGGTGATGGCCGTTTCTCTACGAGGTCCACCCCCCGGGACCGTCACCTCCCCTCCTCCCTCCAAACCCCCCCGGCCGTAACTCGGAAACGGCTCTACGCAACCGGGTCGTGTTTGGGGTCATTGGAGACGTCTCCTCGAGATAAAAAATTTGAACACCCCTCCAACCCCCCCGGCCGTAACTCGGAAACGGCTCTACGCAACCGGGTCGTGTTTGGGGTCATTGGAGACCTCTCCCCGAGATAAAATATTTGAACCCCCCTCCAACCCCCTCGGCCGTAACTCGGAAATGATGAGACGCAGCCAGGTCGTGTTTGGGGTCATCGGAGACGTCTCCTCGAGATAAAAAATTTGAACCCCCCCTCCAACCCCCTCGGCCGTAACTCGGAAACGATGAGACGCAGCCGGGTCGTGTTTGGGGTCATCGGAGACGTCTCCTCGAGTTAAAAAATTTGAACCCCCCTCCAACCCCCTCGGTCGTAACTCGGAAACGGCGAGTCACTACCGGGTCGTGTTTGGGCTCATAGGATACGTCTCCTCGAGATAAAAAATTTGAACCCCCCTCCAACCCCCTCGGTCGTAACTCGGAAACGGCGAGTCACAACCGGGTCGTGTTTGGGCTCATAGGAGACGTCTCCCCGAGATAAAAAATTTGAACCCCCCTCCAACCCCCCCGGTTGTAACTCGGAAACGACTTGACGCAGCTGGGTCGTGTTTGGGCTCATAGGAGACGTCTCCGCGAGATAAAAAATTTGAACCCCTCTTCAACCCCCGCGGTTGTAACTCGGAAACGACTTGACGCAGCCGGGTCGTGTTTGGGCTCATAGCAGACGTCTCGGGAAGACAAATTTTTTAGAGTAGACCAAATTTCAAAATTTGACAATTCTGGTCTACTCAGTAGACCATGTTAACGGTTAAAGATAAACCCCCCGTGTTGGGTATCATTTGAAAGGTCTCAACGAGGGTGATCTATTGCCACCACCCGACGCCCCCCCTCCCCCTCCCCCCTCCCCCTATATTTACTGGCTTTATATTTGTTAAAATTTTCACGATTTACAAAACAAAGAGCCAAAACCAAACTCACCCAACTCACAACTAGGGCAAATAACAGCACCCAACTCACAACCGCGCCCCCGCGGGCTGCTTGCAGCCCGCGGCAGCACGCGAAATCTAGTATATATATATAATATATATTATATGCGAATCAATTCTTATTGGAGTAAACTCCAAAAAATTTTCACCTACACAAAGCTATACATCAGCGATAGTTAATTCCATACTTTAATATTATAAATGTGAAAATAATTGTCTGTCTGTCTGCTACCTTTTAACGCCTTAACTACTCAACCGATCGTCATGAAATTTTGCACACACGTTGTAGTAGGGATACAAGAAAGGACATAGGGTACCTTGACTTTGACGATATTTGACGACACGTTTGGTCTAGTGGCTAGTAACCCTAGCTGTTAACCAAACGGTCGCGGGTTCGAATCCCGCTAGGGGCGAATGTATATGTGTTAACATTTTACCTTTGTACCTGAGTCATGGATGTTTTTTATTTATAATATGTATGTATTTACAAAAAAAAAAGTAATCTATGTATTATATCAACTGTCTGGTATCCATAATACAAGCATTAGTTGCTTAGTGTGGAACTAGATGGTGATGTGTGGAATGTGTGAAGATTTATTTATTTATTTATTTCATCCAGAAAAAAGTAATGTTCCAGAGTGATCGTCTAAAAATTAAATAATTGGGCGGCATTGTCGCGTGGTGGCGCCACCAGTCGTTGCAACGATAACGATGTCAACAACTCATATATATTTTCTTTTTCAAAGCGGACGTAGTCACGAGCACCAGCTAGTTAAATTATATTTTTATGATTCTTTAGGCCCCATTTGTTAAAATCTATAATATATATTTTTTAAATTTATGGCTGTATGTAATCTAAATCTAAATAAATAAATATATTATTATTATTATCATTATTATTATTATTATCCAAGTATATATTTTTCTTTCTTAGTTTTAAATTTTTTACAATATAAATTAAAAAAAACAATAAATACAAATTATAAAAAACTTAAACCTAGAGTTCCGCAAGTAGCGGGACAAGGTCCAAGCTACCGATGATGGTTAGGGCTGCAGAGTGAGGAACCTCTTGACAAGAGGAACCGCCTTCTGTATCTGTCCCTTGACCCAGCGCCATCTAGTGAGAGCCTCTCGAGGTGTTGGTCGAGGCTCTTCGCTATAAGGCGATATGACTATCGGGACGATGATTGTCGAATCGACATTCCACATGGCGGTCACCTCGTGAGCCAAGTCTATGTACTTGGTGAGTTTGTCTTTCTCGGGTTTCACGAGGTTTTCGTCATGTGGAACTGTAATGTCAACAAGCATCGTCCGGCGTTGGGATCGGTCAATAACCACGATGTCAGGCTTATTGGCGACAATAGTCCTGTCCGTGATTATGGCGCGATCCCAATAGAGCGTGGCATGACCATTTTCGAGAACTGGCGCAGGTATATTATTATTATTATCATCATTATTATTATTATCATCATTATTATTATTATTATTATTATTGTTTTGTTAATAGACAATATGGATATAAATAAATTATTATTATTATTATTATATATCTCATACATAGGCAATTGAACACTTCTAAATTACATGATAATTTTCATAAATAAAATTATACAGCACTGACCGTTCTCAATGCAATGAATATTGTCTGGGGAGAGAAAAAAAAAATATATTCAATTTTTTTTTTATTACAAGTACGCTCCAAGGTGAAACAATAATGTAAAATGCATTGCGAATAATGCATAAATGCAATATTTCCGTCGTTTTTTTTTTATTCTAAATAAATTGGCAACATTTATCACACCTATGTAACTTGGACTTGTTTACAAGAAAAAAAAATATATTTAGTAATTTGATATTTGAAATTAAAATAGCTCTACTTATTTAAATATTGGCGGAAATTTTTTTTTAAAAAAAAAACCACATAACATCAACTTCTGTTTGTCTTTCTACTTTTTTTTAACAAAAATCTATAGTAACTCCCATTAGGTTATTATTATTAGGTTCTTATATATGAAATTGGCGTTTTGTCGTACTGGCCACTTTGATCTCAAATATCTCCTCTTTGGTTAGGAATTCCAATTTCAACAGATTGCTCCAACAGATTTTTCCAATTGCAATTTATTTTTCTAAATTTGGATAACTTGTTGCAAGGGAAAAAATTCAACTCAGATGGGACAGTCCAAAGCGCCTTCAAATATTTTATTGATTCAGGTCCGAATGGTTTTTTTAATAAAGGGATCAATGAACTACTGTGATCAGTGAACTGGCGCCTTTACGCTCTGTGAGCGGCACCCTCAGTGACGTTTAATTGTATGAAATAAGCGCCATCTATCCGAATTAACGAGGGTAATTTAATTAGGGAGGAGCCCATTTCCCTATCCCTTACAGATCCCATATCCTTGATACTCTGTAATCGGCATCGCACTTGCAGCACTTGCAGTGGCATTGCTTGTGTTATGGGCGACGGTAGCCACCTACCATCGAGTGGGCCGTCAGCCTGTCTGTCGACTTTAACATTAAAAACAATATCTCCTATCCTTAATCCTAATATAGTCGGCATCGCACTTGCAGCACTTGCAGTGGCATTGCTTGTGTTATGGGCGACGGTAGCCAATTACCATCAAATGGACCGTCAGCCTGTCTGTCGACTTTAACATTAAAAACAATATCTCCTATCCTTAATCCTAATATAGTCGGCATCGCACTTGCAGCACTTGCAGTGGCATTGCTTGTGTTATGGGCGACGGTAGCGAACTACCATTTAGTGACATTTTTGACGACACGTTTGATCTAGTGGCTAGTAATCCTAGCTGTTAACCAAACGGTCGCGGGTTCGAATCCCGCTAAGGGGCAATTGTTTATGTCTTAACATTTACCTTTGTACCTGATGTTTTGTATTTATAACTAGCTGGTGCCCGCGACTTCGTCCGCGTTGAACGATGATAGGTACCCTATGTCCTTTCTGGTGTCCCAGACAACGTGTATGCAAAATTTCATCGTGATCGGTTCACTAGTTTTTGCGTGAAAGAGTCACAAACATCCATACATCCAAACATACTTTCGCATTTATAATATTAGTACGGATTTGTACAGGCGTTTGAAGACCATCAGCCTATTTTCTGGTTAACGAAGGGATTTCACTAACTTGCATATGTTAAGGGTTCGATTGATTTGAAATTTAGTATGCTGTTACTTCGGTGGTATTTCCGTGACATGGTAACCTTGACCTGATGCTGCAGCATCAAGTGGTCTGCTCGACACGCAACTCCTCAGCAACTTACAGCAGATATAATATAACGTGTTTGGGCTCAATAGAAAGTCGGAGATTAGTTTATAATTTTTAAATTATTACAGCGTGTTTATATATTTCAAAACCAATTTATATTTACACTAGCTGGTGCTCGCGACTTCGTCCGCGTTGAAAATAAAAAAAAAGCAATATAACGCTTGACCTCGTTTTGCTATAACACTTTGGCCAGTTTTTTAATTTTTATTTATCCTTCGGGAATAGTCCTTTTTTCTGGATGAAAGGTACCCTATGTCCTTTCCGGTGTTCCAGACAACGTGTATGCAAAATTTCATGGTGTACGGTTCATTAGTTTTTGCTTGAAAGAGTCACAAACATCCATACATCCAAACATACTTTCGCATTTATAATATTAGTAGTATAAAAGATATAGTTATAGAAGTATACATTAAAGATTTATAGGGTAGTTAAACATTTAATGTAAGGGTAGGTTAAATAAAAATTCAGTATAAATGTACAAATATGTATTTTCCAGAATGACTAAAACTATTTCGGCTAAACTTTAGCTACTAACAAAAGAAAACTTTTAACATTTTTTTTTGTAGGATGAAGGTAGTTTAAACAAATAATTATTGCACTACTGAACTACAGTTAGGTAGTAGGAAAAATATTTTATTAGGTTGTCCATGTGGCACTACGATGTAATTACAATAAACTTTCAGTACAGTAATTTTACAGTATATTTACTCTTAAATTCGGATGAAACTTGTTACACAGATAGACCACGTTCATGATTAAAACAGTGAATGTTTGACATTCTGATAATAAGTTCAAATGAGATAATATTCTACACTTTAAATTCGGAACGGAATGCAGTCATGATACTATTTACAATTTAGTTCTCCATCACTGAACTAGATGGCGCTATGCACGGTTATTTATAAGACTGATGTCTGAGGATAACATATTTTTAAAAAGACAGGTGAATAGTGGAATTTGAAAAAAGATCCTGTCTTAAAAAATCACAGTAATTTTTTTAATTTAAAATTTTTTTTATCCATAAATCAAATAAATTAGGTGAGGTAAGTTGTTTTAATAATGAGTTATGCCAAAAAAAATCACATATCTTTAAATGTAACAGATTTATGAAAAGAGACTAATTTTTTTTCACTGAATTATATTAAAAAAAAAAACATTTTTTTTTTTAATGAGCTACCGACGCCACAGTTGCCAATATTTTATTTTATTTATATGTATATATGTATGGTAATTGTGTAATTATACAAATATACATTTCGAGGCAAATGGACAACCTTAAAAAAAGATATATCTAAAGAAAGAAACTACAGAAAGATTACAAGAAATCAATCAATAATTGAAAGAATATCAATCATACATTAATCAAAGCGCAAAGTCGTCTGTTTAATAGCAAATTCTCAACACAGTTACATACCAATAAAAATTATACATAATTCACTTGTGTTTTATGACCTTTTAACTGTTTCGCGATTGAACCAGTCAGTTTACAGTGAAAATAGAAACTTCTAGAAAACTTCTAGAGTTTACATTATTAATTATCTCAAAGCCAATTATCTACATCAAATGCCTAAACATGTAAATCAAATGCCTAAAGTTTTTCTAACTGTAAAAAGTGTATTTTGTGATCTTTTAAAAGAGCTTATATGAAACTTAATCATGTAAATCAAATGCCTAAAGTATTTATAACTGTAAAAAGTGTATTTTATGATCTTTTAAAAGAGCCTATATGAAACTTAATCATGTAAATCAAATGCCTAAAGTATTTATAACTGTAAAAAGTGTATTTTGTGATCTTTTAAAAGGGCCTATATGAAATTAAATCATGTAAATCAAATGCCTAAAGTATTTATAACTGTAAAAAGTGTATTTTGTGATCTTTTAAAAGAGCCTATATGAAATTTAATCATGTAAATCAAAATGCCTAAAGTATTTCTAACTGTAAAAAGTGTATTTTGTGATCTTTTAAAAGAGCCTACATGAAATGAAATCATGTAAATCAAATGCCTAAAGTATTATTATTTGTAAAAAGTGTATTTTAGGATCTTTTAAAAGAGCCTACACGAAATTTAATCATGTAAATCAAATGCCGAAAGTAATCATAAGTATTTTTAGTTAAAGATTTGCGGTGACATATTTTTTAATTAATAATAAAAAAAAAATTACTCCACGAATCTTTAGGACACTTTTGTCGCGTGATAACTTTTATCTGAGCCTTTATTTTTATAAAGTTAATTTTATGTCCAATAAAGATCAAAATTTTGAAAATTTAATGCTGAATTTTAATTCACAATGATTATTTTATCTAATAAATTTATTTTTAAATATAATTTTGTGCTATTAATTGTATTTTTTTTTAAATAAATATACCAAATTTTTTTAGTTACTACTTAAACTCAAAATCATTTATTTTACAAAAAAAAGCTATACAATTGATGGTTTACTCGTAAATGCTTAGTTACTACTGTTACCAGAAATTTTAGATTTTCACTGAGAACTGACTGGCTGGTCATTAGGAGCTCGTAATATACAAAATGTTTAACTGAGAATGTTTGTACCTTGAAATTTTCTTATTACTAGTAATAACTCTTTGAGATAACAAAACTGGCGTTTCTTTAATTAATGATTTTTTTTAATTATAAAATAGCTTTTTTTTTAGTATACTAATGAACGTGTTTAAGTGAAAATATAATTGAAAAAATAAAAACGAAAAATATACTTGATTTTTTTTCATTAAGCAATAAAAAAAATTGAATTTGTTACAATGGGGTAACGTCTAGGGGTAACATTAGCATTTAAAAACACCAAAACCATATTTAATTTGTCGCCAGTCATATAATTCAATTTAAATTTTACCCTTCAATTTGGACACTATGAGATTTTCTCTGAAGTAGATGGCGCTGAATAAATTTTTTTTTTCAAAAAATGTGACCAAAAAATTTAAAAAAAAAATTTGCAATAAAATTATATTTCTGAAATAATAAACAGATGAAATCAATTTCTCTTATAGAACTGAGAAACAGTGGAGTTATAACATTTTTAAAAAGAATGTCATATGTAAGTACTTATTTTGTTATTTTACAAATCCACTAGATTTAAAAAAAAAAAAATTAAAAAAAATGTGGTTCATTTTAACGCAAAGTTTAGATTATCGATGGAATGAAACGAATAAGCAGAAATCCTTTATTGTTTTGAAAGACTATTTCGCAAATTTCAAATTTAAGACATCATTTTAGTGTTTATATTTTAAAAATCTTTGGTGAATATTTTAAAAAATAAATATATTTTTTTTAAGTTAATTCGGTATTAAAATAAAAATATTTTTTAAGACAAATCTGTTCTAAAAGTATTTAATTCCTTCGTGATGAGTCGCGAGAGAAGTCACGAATTATGACTGTTAAGGTGGACTATTCAAAATGACTGAAAAAATTTTTTGAAAAAAGATTTTTTTTATAATAATTAAAATTTTATAAACATTTTTTTTTCATATATTCATATACTTCATATACTATATGTTACTAAAATGCCAAAGGAAAATTAATAGCGACTATGTATACACTTTGAATCACCCAATTTACCAAATACAACCAGTTTATGCCTGAATTTAATTTTTATATATTTATAATAAACAAAAAAATAAATTGGGATTTGTGATCGTAAAAAAAAAAATTATAACCAAAATTTGCGTCAAATTATAATTTCCCAAAAAATTTTTTTTGGAGTATTCCCCAAAAAAATCTAACATGCAACCAATGTAATGTTACCCTTGAGAGTTTTAAGAAAATTTTTTGGCTTTGTGATCAAGTAAACAAAAAAAATTTGCAGTTTTCAAATATGATTATTTTATAAATTCTTATTTTACAGGAACTTTTTACATAAGTTTTAAATATTCAATATAATGGCCACCTCCAATATAACCAGCCAGTTATTTTCTATATATTCTGAAAAAATTTGAATGCCAATTATTTTAAACCCATAGCTTGTAATAATTTATCAAGGTTATTTAATTAAATGTCTCTATTAGAACAAGATAAAAATCAAAATAATATTAACTATGAAATGCTGTTACCCAAAAATTTACCCAAAAATTCAATTGTACCCGACATTTTGTTAATTTCTAAATTTAAATACGACAATTTGAAGAAATAAATAGAATCAATTTTGAGCTTTCCCCTTGTAGCTGTGACGTGTCTTAACTTTAAATAACTTGGGACATTTGTGATTTCCTCGTAGCCCTCTGTGATCGAACTAACGGGAAAAAGTTTGTATCGTCCGATCGATCGGACGATAAATCGGACGTCAATCGGACGAAGCAGTCGGACCACGCGGTCTCAGTGCAGAAATAGGGCTATGTAAAAGGATATGTAGGCATCAAAATTTCAGTTTTCTTAATTATAATACTAAGTCCGTACTAATATTATAAATGCGAAAGTATGTTTGGATGTTTGTGACTCTTTCAAGCAAAAACTACTGAACCGATCATCATGAAATTTTGCATACACGTTGTCTGGGTAACCAGAAAGGATATAGGGTACCTTTCATCGTTCAACGCGGACGAAGTCGTGGGCACCAGCTAGTATTATAAATGCGAAAGTATGTTTGGATGTTTGTGACTATTTCACGTAAAAACTACTAAACCGATCACCATGAAATTTTGCATACACGTTGTCTGTGACACCAGAAAGGTCATAGGGTACCTTTCATCGTTCAACGCGGACGTAGTCGCGGGCGCCAGCTAGTAATATTATAAATGCGAAAGTGAGTTGGTTTGTCTGTTCACTTAAAACTTTGGCATTAAAATAATATAATTTAATCTCTATGAAGCAAAGAACACTATTGAAATGTTAACTATGCATCTGCCTTTAAATGTTTACTTTATTTATGCAAGCATAAAAATGTTGATAATTTTAGCATTTTTTAAAGCATTTAAAAAAAATGTACTTTTTTATTTTTACATATGTGTGTATTCCTGACTTCATTCCTAAAATACATATTCAGGAATTCGAATTTAATCGCTTGGTCTATTCGTAAAAGTCTAGAGTGCTAAATCTTTGGCGAAATCTAAATTGGATCTATTTTTTTTTATATTTGAGGACTTAAGAGATTTGATGTAATATTACTTGTTAGGAATATAATATCGTTTTTGACAGGCGATAATAAAAAAAAAGAATTTTTTAAGAATTGTCTAGTATTACAAAAAGGCTAGACACAATCGTCCAGAAAAGTCAAAATTTACGCGTACCTAATTTGTATTGAAAAACTTAATCAAGTCATCAAACAAAGTCAAAATAAATCGTGAAAATAAAGACTGGATAAGTACTTACTAAAAGAAATATTGCCCTATAAAATTCGGGTAGATGGCGCTTATTTCATAAAATTAAACTTCACTGAGGGTGTCGCTCACAGAGTCTGAAGGTGCGCACTGTTTTATCCCCATAATAAATTAAGCTGAACGACTATGAGTCAAACTTTTTATTTTTTAAAGGACATATATATATGTAATGTACTAATAATAATAATTAGCGAAAATTACATAATATTTTTGAAATTTTTTGAAAAATAACCGCAAAAAATAACACGTAATTAGTAGCTCGAACGAATTTAGTCAAATCTAAGTTGCGACCAATTTATTGTGACACGTCATAGCGTAAGGGAATTTAGTCTAAACTATTTTTTTTTAACCTAAACAGTTCTTTTTAGTTTTTCCTCGGAATCAGATACAAATTGAACGTGTCTTTTGGTAAGGCTACGCATGCCGGTATTTGTTTTAAATCTTCCTCTTTTTCTGCAGCTACACCGAAATGTTGAATGATATTGGCGAACATGACAAAGCTCATTGAAGTCACCATAGTTTGGCCTATGCAGGTCCTCTTGCCGATGCTGAACGGTAGGAAATGTGGTATATTCTTCTTGACCGTGTAAATTTCTTCATCGCTGTCCGTTGTTTTGCCGTAAGTCATGTTTCTTTCGCAGTCCGACTCCATGCCTGAATCGCAAACGGAATTCCTGCGAGCTCGTAACTTGGTCTTCTCCAAGAAACGTGTCGGATCAAATTGTTCGGGCTTATCCCAATATTTCTCTGAGGTGTTCAGCTTGTAGTTATTAATGAACACGACGGTCCCTTTCTCAACGCCATAGCCTGCTATGCAGGCGTTTTCTGTGGCCACGTGAGGAACGATAGGGGAAGATGCGTATCTAAGGCATTCCAAGATTGTTGCTTCGCTGTAAGGCATGTTTGGACGGTCCATCAATGTTACAGCACGTTTCCCCTTAGTGACAGAATCGATCTCTGCCCTAACCCGTCTGCCAACTTCAGGGTCTCGCGCAACTGCAACTAGACACAGCATCACCAAGTTTCCAACGGAAGAGTGACCGCCTAGGAAATCTTCAAGCATGAATATGATCGTGTCCCTGTCGACGGTGGGATCGTCGTGTAAGACTCTAAGAAGTCCATCCAGAAAATCTGTCTCTGGTTTGTCCAAATCCAGACTGGATTCACGTTGCTCTACAATCCTCGACAGAATGAAAGAGCGGATATCTTGAGTCCAGTTGGACAATTTATCCATGTGCTTCTTGTAAAAGGGGGCTAGCCACGGCAAGAAATCCACCGCGTATCCTTGGTTGATTTCCCAGAAAATTTCGTCGAAATGATCGACGATTCTTTTGAATTCGGCGTCCTTGTCTGCGTCGAAACGAACATTGCACATGTAGTGGCTGAACATGTTCATAGCCGTGGTCATCAGGATGGGTTTAATGTTGATACTCGCCTCAGTTTTGCTGGTGATGTCTTTGAGAGTCTGAACTAATTCGATAGCTTCAAAGGTGGCTACGGTGCCAATACTGGCGAATTTGTCGGTGTGTTGCTTTGGGCCGCAATGACGTCTCGCCAAATTCCGACGGCGCTGCTGTAGGTTTGACCAGTCGCAAAGAGCCAAGGCTGTTGACAAAAAAAAGGGTATGTTATTTACGTGGTTATTGTACCAACTTATTTTATGATTAAGTGTGGCGACTAGGTTAACAGAGGTTAGGGGGCCGTGATGACCGACGCTGGAGCAAGTTCACCCAGAAAATGCCTATTAATTCGAACTTTAAAATGATTAATTTGGGCTGCCTGTATGGATCTGTATGAATCCATACCTTGGCAGTGCGTTTTATAAAAGAATTTTTAAAACGTCTGGTCCGAGTAAGAGGACTTTTGACAAGGTGAGGATGGTAACGGCTCCTGAGCAGGCTCTCCGAAGTACAGTTGGGGTAAGAAAAGGTTAGTCACCTTAAAGTTGACATTTACTTGCACCAGGCCAACTATCAGTCATTTATTTGTTTATTATATTTTTAATAAAAACTCTACAGCAAAATAAAATACAATATTACTACCTACATTGCCTCTTACAGGGTTACAAAAATTCATTCAGTTGTCTGCTTTGTCTGGTTCAGTTTCAAAAGGTACATAGAAGTCTACGAATTAATTAATGAATGAATTTGAAAACTGACGAAGGTTTTCGTACTCCGACTGTACAGCTTATAGAAAACACACAAGCAGGACAGGCGATTTTGCGTATATGTGCTAGGCTTTGCAGGTGGCTTAGTACTTTAATGTTTTCTTGATATTGTAAATCATGTAACAAATCTGTACCAAGGTGAATGGCAAGATAAAAAGAATCATTTGACGACACGTTTGGTCTAGCGGCTAGTAACCCTAGTTGTTAACCAAACGGTCGCGGGTTCGAATCCCGCCAGGGGCAAAATGTTTATGTGTTAACATTTTACTTTTGTACCTGAGTCATGGATGTTTTTTATTTATAATATGTAAATTGTAAGTATTTACAAAAAAAAGTAATCTATTTAGGCTCGAGTTCACCAACAGACGGTTATATCTAAGCAGCTGTTTAAAATTTAAACAACCGTTTAATAATATTTTGTTGATCACCATCGCTGAAATGCGGGTTAAACGCCCTAAACATCTGATTAATCATTAAGTTAATCAGATGTTTAGAGCATTTAACCCGCATTTTAGCGATTTTGAACAACAAAATATTATTAAACGGCTGTTTAAATTTTAAACAGCTGTTAAAAACTAACCGTCTGTTGGTAAACTCGAGCCTTAGTATATCAACTGTCTGTTATCCATAATACAAGCATTAGTTGCTTAGTGTGGAACTAGATGGCGCTGTGTGGAATGTGTGAAGATATTTATTTATTTATTTAGATATTTATCACTATACCTATGTTTCTTCACAAACACTCGATAGGAAACGGAATAAAAAATAGTGTTGTGTTATTGCCAATCAGAGCATGTCATGTGTTACGAGTATATGTGTAAGTTAGCGAACAACGTATTAAAAAAGTTATTCCGGACCAATGATTCCATATCTTATGAGTCTGTTACGTTCATGGTGCTGTATGAATTTTTTACTTCCGTACTTACTAATATTATAAATGCGAAAGTATGTTTGGATGTTTGTGACTCTTTCACGCAAAAACTAGTGAACCGATCACTATGAAATTTTGCGTACACGTTGTCTGGGACACAAGAAAGGACATAGGGTACCTTTCATCGTTCAAAGCGGACGAACTCGTGGGCACCAGCATTATAAATGCGAAAGTATGTTTGGATGAATGGATGTTTGTGACTCTTTCACGCAAAAACTACTGAACCGATCACTGTGAAATTTTGCATACACGTTGTTTGGGACACAAGAAAGGACATAGGGTACCTTTCATCGTTCAACGCGGACGAAGTCGCGGGCACCAGCGAGTATTATAAATGCGAAAGTATGTTTGGATGTATGGATGTTTGTGACTCTTTCTGACTGACAGACAGTTGATATAATACATAGATTACTTTTTTTTTGTTAATACATACATATTATAAATAAAAAACATCCATGACTCGGGTACAAAGATTAAATGTTAACACATAAACATTTGCCCCTAGCTGGATTCGAACCCGCGACCGTTTGGTTAACAGCTAGGGCTACTAGCCACTAGACCAAACGTGTCGTCAAAATGTGTGTCAGATTTGGATATTTATTTTGTGCCCTATTGGAATATTAAGGTTATATGTCCATCATCAAATTCTATTCTAACTATTTGTGAATAAATTTTTTTTAAATCCAAAATTACCTATGTCCTACATTCAAATTTAACCTATTTATGATATTAATATAGAGACAGCTTCGTCTTGCATTATAATAAATAGAAATTCAAGTATTTAATTCATTGAAAAATGATACTTACTTAAATTATTATTTAGGAAAGTTCAAATTAGTCATAATAACGAACTGGCGCCAACCATTTGAAATGCTTGCATCGCATTACAGTATAAAAATTGCAATTTTATAAACGCATATCAAATTTAACAACGCGCGCGTTAAGTTGCGGGGTTGTGGTCCAAGTTAAAAAGCTGAAGCGTTTTAATAATTTAATTAATTTGCAAAATATATAGAGGTATCTCATTGGATATAATCGCAGGTTTCAATATCTATGAACACGTTTTTAGGTTTGTTTGTATTTAAGAGGTAATCATCGAAACTTCTTGTAAAAATAGTTAGAATAGAATTTCAGGATGGACATAAAATAAATATTCCACTCGGGCCAAGCCGCGGGTGCCAGCTGTTTAAAAATAAAGATCATAATGTCAGGTTTCAATGTATGTCATGCGTTATATTGCTTTAAATATTTTGTTAGGCGTTATAAAAAACAAAAGATTATTATTCAACGCAGACGAAGTCGAGAGCATCAGCTAGTGCAAAATATAGAGTTTAACATTGGAAACAACCGCAGTTTTGTATATTGGTCTGGTCGGGCCTATAACTATAGCTTGTTTTGCTCGCTAAGGCAGATATTTGAAATAAATCTGCTCGCTATTAGAAATTTTCTAATGGTCGAGGATAAATGGATTCACAATAAGCTAGCACAATGGATTATTTATTTATTTCCATATTTTTCCATACACAGGAGAGCCCTAGATATAAAAACAAGCTCTAAATTTGCAAAATTTAATTCGTTTAATAACTTAATCTGCCATATATAATTCTATTGCCATTTTAATGTGTGGTGAATTATAACTCAGTTATTCTATATAATTAATTTTCCATTCCAAAATAAATATTTGTAAGTAGCGATTAATTCAAGAATAATTATTTGACGACACGTTTGGTCTAGTGGCTAGTAAACTTGCTGTTAACCAAACGGTCGCGGGTTCGAATCCCGCTAGGGGCAAATGTTTATGTGTTAACATTTTACCTTTGTACTTGAGTCATGGATGTTTTGTATTTATAATATGTATTTATTTACAAAAAAAGTAATCTATTTAGTATATCAACTGTCTGGTATCCATAATACAAGCATTAGTTGCTTAATGTGGAACTAGATGGTGCTGTGTGGAATGTGTGAAGATATTTATTTATTTAGATATTTATCTTCACTGTATATCATTATTCACTGTATGTATACATTATCAAAAACACATTCGACTGTGTGTTTTTCAAATTATATTACACTCACCGCTGTCGCTTATAAGTTGGACCGCTGTCGCCTATAAATTAGACCGCGCTTGCATTGCATATATAAATTGTGTTCTATTGTTGAAGGTTATCGTACCAAAGTTATTAGGTCAAACAACCTACCTCAATATATTTTAGCGACCTGAATGAAATTCTATTTTAACCTTTTATTAACTAAACATTTTTTTAACATATACGATGGTGTACAGACTTAAGTACAAAGTTGGTTATTTAAATTTACATAATGTAACATGGTTGGCATAAAATAAAAAATTTAATGCCTTAGAACCGCTCTTAATATCAAAAAATAAATCTAATTTTGATTTTTGAGTACGAAATGGTTGAAATTATTAATAAAAAATAATTAAATTGTGTGTGTCATTGTCAGCTTCGACACACGACTAGAGTTTATTCTTTATGAACGATTATAAAATTTAAATTTTCAAAATTCGAACACGCCGAAAGAATAACGTTGTTCCTTTTTTAAAATATAATATTGCGTTGATGACGCAATATGTATAAAACTTCAGATATTCTAAAATTTTATTCCCATAAATTGTCATATCATGATACCGGTGTCATATATAATATACATATATTATATATGATATATGTATCCTTCTTTCCAGTTACCGGTTTTTGATGTATGAAGTGAAAATATAGGCACGAGTTACATTTAATTAATATTTATTTTGTAGCACAAAAGACGACATATTTTTCTTGTATTTTTATATTATAACAAATGCAATTCTATATGACATAAGACTAGTGTCGATTAACATAAGAATAAAACCTTATCAAGAATATCTTTGACTTTAAATGGCGGTTATTGTTTGTACGGTAAAAGTCCCAAACATTAAAAAGAAAATAATTTAAAAAAAATCGCCTATCAAAGGACGCAAACTGAGTGCATAATTTAATAAAACATAAAATTATTTCTAAAAGTAACTTAATCGACACTTTACATAGTAATAATGATAAATAAATATTTCTCAATACTTTTTGTTGCCTACTTACGAGTAATTTGCATTGAACTGGTTAAAACGCTTAATAGACGAAAATTTTCTTTTGCGTGATCGCCTTTAACTTTTAAAATGTAGGCCATTACGGAAACAGTTTTAATGGCATTTTTTTTAACATCCAGTTATAAAATAAAATAATATTTCTATATCCGTCGGTACTAATATTATAAATGCGAAAGTATTTTTGGATGTATGGATGTTTGTGACTCTTTCATGCAAAAACTACTGAACCGATCACTATGAAATTTTGCATACACGTTGTCTCTGGGACATCAGAAAGGACATAGGGTACTTTACATCGTTCAACGTGGACGAAGTCGCGGGCACCAGCTAGTATTATAAATGGAAAAGTATGTTTGGATGTATTGATGTTTGTGACTCTTTCATGCAAAAACTACTGAACCGATCACTATGAAATTTTGCATACACGTTGTCTGGGACACCAGAAAGGACATAGGGCACCTTTCATCGTTTAACGCAGACGAAGTCGCGGGCACCAGCTAGTATTATAAATGCAAAAGTATGTTTGGATGTATTGATGTTTGTGACTCTTTCATGCAAAAACTACTGAACCGATCACTATGAAATTTTGCATACACGTTGTCTGGGACACCAGAAAGGACATAGGGCACCTTTCATCGTTTAACGCAGACGAAGTCGCGGGCACCAGCTAGTATTATAAATGCAAAAGTATGTTTGGATGTATTGATGTTTGTGACTCTTTCACGCAAAAACTAGTGAACCGATCACGATGAAATTTTGCATACACGTTGTCTCTAGGACACCAGAAAGGACATAGGGTACTTTACATCGTTCAAAGTGGACGAAGTCGCGGGCACCGGCTAGTATGTATACAAAAATTGTTATGTCGGTTTGTGTGTGCTTCAAAAACTCGAGAATAGATGGACCGATTTCAATTCGGTTTTCACTTATGGAAAGAGGAATGAATGGAGAATATTCTTATATATAAAAATTACATCCGGTCTTAGATTAGCAAAAAGTTATTGATCAAATTAACTTAACTAATTCTTTCAGCATTATAATAAATATTATTAATAATACGCAAATTGGAACGGCATTATGATAGTAGCGTTAATAATCTATGGACTCATCCTCGCCAAATATGTTTTACTAACTAGCGACCGGCTCCCGGCTTCGCGCGGGGTTGAAATTTACAAAAATTCTTTCTTAACGGATGCTTCTTTACGTAGTATATATTTAAGTAAAAATATGAATAAATTTTATTTGCAACATAGCACATATATAAACCTATATAGATAATAATTATATAGACAGACAGACACAAACGTCCGGCTGTCTGTATGGCTAACTCCTCCTAAACTATGTATTGGTTTTTGATGCGATTTTCATAATCAGATAGATAATTTTTCAGGGAAGGGAATTTTTGTACAGCTGTATACTTACTAATATTATAAAGTTGAAGAGTTTGTTTGTTTGTTTGAACGCGTTAATCTCAACAACTATTGGTTCGAATTGAAAAATTCTTTTTGTGTTAAATAGTCCATTTATCGAGGAAGGCTTTAGGCTATATAAAATTTTAAACGCGGACTAAGTCGCGGGCACCAGCTAGTATTTAACAAAAAAATATAAAGTTTTTTAAAGGGCGAAGCCGGGAGCGAGTCGCTATAGTAAGTGACATATAATCGTTTTTTTCAAAAACCATCCCTTTATGTAATTATTTTTAAGGGTTATAATGTTAAAATCAATATAAATTCTTGAAATTTAAAACGATTTTAAAAATTATAAAATTATATCCAACTGGCGACAAGTTTCCCCGCTTCGCATGGAAGTTTTCAAATATATATATCTACTAGCTGGTGACCGCGACTTCGTCCGCGTTGAACGATAAAAAGTACTCTAAGTCCTTTCTGGTGTCCCAGAGACAACGTGTATGCAAAATTTCATAGTGATCGGTTCAGTAGTTTTTGCGTGAAAGAGTTACAAACATCCAATGCATCCAAACATATTTTCACATTTATAATATTACTAGCTGGCGCCCGCAACTTCGTCCGCGTTGAACAATGAAAGGTACCCTATGTCCTTTCTGGTGTCCCAGACAACGTGTATGCAAAATTTCATATTGATCGGTTCAGTAGTTTTTGCGTGAAAGAGTCACAAACATCCATACATCCAACTATAATTTCGCATTTATAATATTAGTACGGACAGTACGGACTAGTACGGACTGTCATAGCCGACGCTTACGTTACAAAATTAACTTAGGTATATTTCAAGTAGACTTTGTAGTTTGGGCTGAGTGTTTATAGTTAGGACATTTTATAAATATAGATTAGCTAATTAAATTAGTAAAAAAAAAAACAGTACTTCAAGCAGACAAACCCGCGTGAGAGTGTAATTAAATATATATATAAAACTAGTTGTTACACGCGACTTCGTCCAAGTAACTTAAAGTATAGCCTATGTTACTAGCTAATGTAGGTGTCTATAGCTGAAAGAATTTTCAAAATCAGTTCAATAGTTTTTGAGTTTATTGATTACAAATATATAAAAATACAAATAAGTACACATAGCTTTTGCATGCGACTTCGTCCGCGTAACTTTATAAAATATAGGTTATATTACTCATTGATAACGTAGCTATCTTTTGGTGAAACAATTTTTAAAATCGGTCCATTAGTTTTTGAGTTTATTCACTAAAAAAAATACAAAAATTCAAAAATACAAAAATACAAATCTTCTCTATAATATATATAAAAGATAAAGATAAAAAAGACTCACAATTGCCCCGATCTCCAGCGAAGAGTTGACGGAATCTAAGAAAATCTGGTCGCCCGCCAAAATATTTCCCGTTCTGATTCAATACTTCCCTTATCAATTTGAGATTATTAACAACCAAACATTTCTCTGTGCCCAACTTAAGGCTGTATATGTCCCCATATTTCTCTGCCAACTCGGTGAAAGCCTGGAACGGCGAATCATTTTTGGCCAGCAAGTGTAAATTACCAATTACTGGCAACCCAGCCGGTCCAGGTGCCGGTTTTAAAAGAGTTATATCACCGCGGCCATTTTGGTTGGATTTTTTCGAAGATGAATTATTCTTGCTCGACAAAATCTTATACAACACTAGGGCGACCACGGTTACTAGGAGTACTACACTCATGATTCTTTTTTTAAAAAGAAATTTTTTAGAGTGACAACACCGGGTTTTGAGTTGGCGGGAACTGACGCCGCTTGGCACTGGCCACAAAATAGTTCCGCGGCCATACTTATACTCACTGGAGCGCATTTGAATTTTCTCGCTCGACTTTTTTAAAAGGTTTGCGCGCGTGGATTCGTAGTTTTAAGCCTTATCGCCTGCACATAAAGAGTTTGATAGTGGAAAATAGATTTTTAAAGTGTGTTTTGCTTGATTTTTCGTCGGGATTCAGTGTTTAATATTAAAATGGGATAGTGACGCACATGCTAAGAGGTTTTACGACAATATTTTTTACATACATTAGCTAAAAATTAAGCAAAGTTCATATGTACTATCAAGAGGGTAAGTAGGTCGTTGGAGTATAATTTTACAGTTATACTAGACTAGCGACACTCCACAGGCTTCTTTTGTTGTATTTTGACTTCAAATATATACAACTAACAAAATTTACCCAACTGTTAGGTAACTTGGTGGATTATATACCTAATACGTTTTAATATATTTTAACCCCCGACGTATGACGCAAAAGCGGAGTGCTATATATTTGACTTGTCTGTGTCTGTCTGCTAACTATTCCACTAACTAATTCTAAACCCGCCAAAGGATTTTGATACGGTTTTCACTAATGCAAAGAGGGATAAACTAGGAAGATTTGTGTGTATAAAAAAATTGCATGGCGGACAAAACCGGGGGCGGATCGTTAGTCTACACTAATATTATAAAGAAAAAATTTTTGTATTTTTGTTTGTAATGAATAAAATTAAAAAAAAAAACTACTGGACCGATTTTAAATATTCCTTCACCTATTTAAAAGCTACATTGTCAGCGAGTAAAATAGGCTATCTTTTATAAAGTTATCCAAACGAAGTGGCGTGCAACAGATTTCTATACCAATATTATAAAGAGACAAAAAAAAATTGTATTTTTGTTTGTAATGAAAAAAATCAAAAACTATACGACCGATTTTAAAAATTCTTTCACCCACACAAAGCTACATTATCAGCGAGTAACATAGGCTATATTTTATAAAGTTACGCGGACGAAGTCGCGTGCAACAGCTAGTATTAAATGAGACTGCATTATTTATCAATGAAAATCATTCATGAAAGTTGCGATCTTCATTCACGTTATATACCGTTTCTGTTTTGCCAAAAATAGGCTCAAAAAATAGGTTCCCGTGCTGAACTGTAAATAATTCATAGATTCTTTTTAATAAACACGTCGACACTTGAACGAGTTTCGAAAACAGGAAAACGCCTATTTACGTTGAATAAAAACTTAGTTGCGACATAATTTTTAAGTTTTTAACTAAAGTATTATGATTTTTTTATGTACTAGCGGGCCGCACACGGCTTCTCACGGATTTTTTCTGCAATATATATATCTACAGAAACCTTCTTCGTTTACGCTCATTCCAATTAGTGAAAACCGCATTGAAATCGTTGCATTGCATAGTTTAAAAGATCTAAGCGTATATAAAAAAGGACAGACGGCGGTACTATACTAGTTTTATCCTATACTAGTTGGTGCCCGCGACTTTGTCCGCGTTCAAAATGTTATATAACCTAAAGCCTTTCTCGATAAATGGACTATCCAATGCAAAAATAATTTTTCAATTCGAACCAATAGTTCCTGAGATAAACGCGTTCAACCAAACAACTTTTTCAAATCCAGACTAGAGTCAATTTTGAAAATTACATTAAAATTTCCAAAGTTGACCCAGCCGGGAATCGAGCCCGGGGCCCCTGTGAAGTTAGGCAAGCACCCTTGCCGCTCATCCAACGGGCTCGTTTGTAGATTTTGTTTAGATAAGTTTTGTAGTTACGTCCATAACTACTAAGTCCATCTTACTAATACTATGAAACGTTGAAAATAATTGAAAGAAGATAACGTTATCGGCTATGAAATTAAAATAAAAGAAAAAACTAAAAAAATTGGGCGCCAGCTAACTAAAAAATGAAAAAAAATCATATGTTAGCACTTAAAATATATTTAAACAAAACAAAAAAATACACAGGGGGTGGTCCTTAAGCCCGTACGTTATTATATATATATATGTGAAATTTAAAATTTGATTCAATAAATCCGGCTAATAAAAATTAAAAACTTAGCTGGATGTGAATAAATGGCTGGATGTAATAATATAGTTTTCCTTCTCGGCAAAATAAAAACACGCTGCTCATCAGTGTCACCAAAGAAAAATGAAGAAGGCTCATCAGAATGTAAAATGCGGATAAAACCCAGGATTCATTATTTATTATTTATATATCTCTAATTAAATCCATGAATGACAAAAAACCAAAACAAAAAACCATAACAAAAAAAAAAACCCATTTATAAACCGGGGTTTTTTACATAAATTTTTTTAAACTGAATAATTAAAATTTTAAAAGAAAATGAACTGGCAAATACAGGCTATTATCAGCACAAAACTAAACCGCTCTCTGCGAGCGACAGAGAAACAAAAAACGCTCTCTGACTGAAAATTTTGAATATTGAACGTCAATGCAATTCTATATATTTAAAAAAAATAATAAGTTTTTAAATACTTAAATAAATAAATAAACAAATAAGGTAATATAACTAATAAAATAAATAAAATAAGTAACGCTACGTTACAACTAATATTATAAATGCGAAAGTATGTTTGGATATATGGATGTTTGTGACTCTTTCACGCAAAAACTACTGAACCGATCACTATGAAATTTTGCATACACGTTGTCTGGGACACCAGAAAGGACATAGGGTACCTTTCATCGTTCAACGCGGACGAAGTAGCGGACACCAGCTAGTATTATAAATGCGAAAGTATGTTTAGATGTATGGATGTTTGTAACTCTTTCATGCAAAAACTACTGAACCGATCATCATGAAATTTTGCATACACGTTGTCTGAGACACCAGAAAGGACATAGGGTACCTTTCATCGTTCAACGCGGACGAAGTAGCGGACACCAGCTAGTATTATAAATGCGAAAGTATGTTTAGATGTATGGATGTTTGTAACTCTTTCATGCAAAAACTACTGAACCGATCATCATGAAATTTTGCATACACGTTGTCTGAGACACCAGAAAGGACATAGGGTACCTTTCATCGTTCAACGCGGACGAAGTAGCGGACACCAGCTAGTATTATAAATGCGAAAGTATGTTTAGATGTATGGATGTTTGTAACTCTTTCACGCAAAAACTACTGAACCGACCACCATGAAATTTTGCATACACGTTGTCTGAGACACCAGAAACGACATAGGGTACCTTTCATCGTTCAACGCGGACGAAGTAGCGAACACCAGCTAGTATTATAAATGCGAAAGTATGTTTAGATGTATGGATGTTTGTAACTCTTTCATGCAAAAACTACTGAACCGATCATCATGAAATTTTGCATACACGTTGTCTGAGACACCAGAAAGGACATAGGGTACCTTTCATCGTTCAACGCGGACGAAGTAGCGGACACCAGCTAGTATTATAAATACGAAAGTATGTTTGGATCTTTATGGCTCTTTCACGCTAAAACTACTGAACCGATCACTATGAAATTTTGCATACACGTTGTCTGAGACACCAGAAAGGACATAGGGTACCTTTCATCGTTCAACGCGGACGAAGTAGCGGACACCAGCTAGTATTATAAATGCGAAAGTATGTTTAGATGTATGGATGTTTGTGACTCTTTCACGCAAAAACTACTGAACCGATCATAATGAAATTTTGCATACACGTTGTCTGAGACACCAGAAAGGACATAGGGTACCTTTCATCGTTCAACGCGGACGAAGTAGCGGACACCAGTTAGTATTACAAATGCGAAAGTATGTTTAGATGTATGGATGTTTGTGACTCTTTCACGCAAAAACTACTGAACCGATCACAATGAAATTTTGCATACACGTTGTCTGAGACACCAGAAAGGACATAGAGTACCTTTCATCGTTCAACGCGGACGAAGTAGCGGACACCAGCTAGTATTATAAATGCGAAAGTATGTTTAGATGTATGGATGTTTGTAACTCTTTCACGCAAAAACTACTGAACCGATCATCATGAAATTTTGCATACACGTTGTCTGAGACACCAGAAAGGACATAGGGTACCTTTCATCGTTCAACACGGACGAAGTAGCGGACACCAGCTAGTATTATAAATGCGAAAGTATGTTTAGATGTATGGATGTTTGTAACTCTTTCAAGCAAAAACTACTGAACCGATCACCATGAAATTTTGCATACACGTTGTCTGAGACACCAGAAAGGACATAGGGTACCTTTCATCGTTCAACGCGGACGAAGTCGCGGGCATCAGCTAGTAGGCTAAATTTTATTAAGTTACTAAGTGAATAGGCATCTTCTTGGTTGAGAATGAGGTTCGCTCCATCATAGGCCTCATCCTTGCTAAACATTTGGTTCTTGGCCTATCTCTAATAATAATAATAATAATTTTTTTTTAAATAATTTTATTTTCGAAGAGTTATTCTTTGTCTAATATTCATTTGGCCTATTTTTTTTGTCGGCATATATACCAATTATGCCTCGTATTGAGGCCAACTGAGACTTTTTTAACGTACGCTGTCGACTCGTTACCAATCATAGTGCAACGCATTTGAAATTATAATGCCATGCGAACTCGTGGCGTTTTTTAGATACACATTTTTAACGCCCTACGTGAAAACGGAGATTTTTTAAGTATATTTTATATACTTAAAATATTTACACACACTCGAAGGTTAGGATTTGTCTATTGTAAAACCATTGTAACATATATTCAGCAAATAAATGGTTATAATTATTATTATTATGCATTTATTTATTTCATTTCTTAATATTAAATTTTTTACAAAAAAAAAACCATTAATAAATATTATAAAAAATTTAAGATTAGATTTATTATTATTATTATAAATTTGACGTGTTGTCTGTCTGTGCTTAAAGTGCGTGCTTAAAGTATTTATAGAAGGATTAAGGATAAGGGATAAGGAAGTGATGGGATGACTTCTCTGTTTTCGACTATACAGTAGGATTAAATGACGCCCGACGCAAACGAGGGGTGTTATAAGTTTGACGTGACATAGTGTGTCTGTCTGTGGCATCGTAACTCCTAAGCGGATGGATATTGGTCTAGTGGCTAGTAACCTTAGCTGTTAACCAAACGGTCGCCGGTTCGAATCCAGCTAGGGGCAAATGTTTTCTTTTTTCAACATACTGTATATCCAGTGCCAACTTTAATTAACTCACCTATATGGATATGGCAGGTTACCATTCTTATCTTGTCCAAATACAAGCGCTTTAAAACATCTTTTATAATGCACACTGCCAAAGGTTTGGAACTCCTGAGCTCATATAACCCGAATCTTTTCAAAATTTGAGTTAATATAGGCATTCTCTGGGTTAGCTCGTTCCATAGTCGGCTTCGTCTTCGCTACACAGCTAGAAGCTGGCCAAGAGCAAACCTATTATTAATAAAAAAATAATAATTTGCTCGTGCAAAAACACAGACTGTCGATAGTGCAGAATAAAACATGACCCGAATTTAATTAATTAATTATTAAAAAATTACTTAGGCATTAAATTTTAAAAATGCTTAGCCTATTATTTTTGAATTCGCGATGAATTTGCTGAACCGTTTTGCAATCATGCAACGAATTTAAACAATTTTGTTCGTACCTATGTGGTATTTCATAATACCTAACTAATGGGTAGGTATTTCAAAATGAGCATTGATTAAAAAAAATGTGTAGAGAATTTTTTTTTTATATGTTAAGTATGTTATGCATGTATATATATGCAACGACACAGGTGCTGAAAGTGCACTGTCGACCGTAATAGGATTATGGGTAAGGGTCGGCGCACATTATCGGCATCGACAAGGAAAAGGATTCTTCGGCATCCCCACATGCAAGCGCACACTGTCGGAAACTATGCCTTAGCATGCTGCAACATCCTTAAGCATGCCGAAGCGACTCAATATCGTATTGGTAGCTCGCGTCTCTTCGCGTTTTCATCAGAGCAAGCTATCCCCGAGTGTTGCCTCGGCGTGCCGAAGGATGCCGAAGCATCCCTATGCATCCTCAAGGCTGCCGACGTGGCAAGCGTACCATATATATTGGAAAATTCTACTTTTTTGCCATGAATATTACTATCTGCCAAATAAAATCCTCAGCCGTGCCGATGCCTATAATGGGCGCCGAGCCTTAGGGATACGTATAGGCTCGCAGGTGTGCTGTTGACCGTAACGCGATCCCGCAGCGGGTCGTGGCGGCCAGTGTCATCAGGGCGTATCGCACTGTCTCGTGGTGCGTAATAGCCGGAATACTCCCCTGGGAACTGGATGCCAAGGTTTTTGCAATAGTTTTTCCCCACTCCCAGAACAAATTCTCGGAAAAAGGCCTACGACAATGCTTTTTACAAATGGCGGACCCAAGTGAGGGTCATCGCACGATAGCTGCAATCGCGCCTGTTCTCAAAGAGTGGACGAGCAGGCGGACCGGCTCGCTCTCCTTCCGTCTTGTGCAGGTGCTTACGGGGCACCTGCACGAGACGGTGCAGGTGTGGTTGCTTCGGACGGTACCTGTGCAACATCGCGAGGAGGGAGCGAACTACCGTCTGCTACGAATGTGGGGCGCCCATGACTCGGCCCAACACACGTTGGCGGAGTGCCCAGAATGGGACACAAAGAGAGCTGCTCTGACGGCAGTCGTGGGACAGGACTTGTCCTTATCCGCTGTCATCAGAGAAGGCGTATTGTGAAGCTGTCATGAGAGGCAAAGAGGCCAGGGAGCGGTCCCGCAACGTTTTCCCCCAGGCCGATCCTATCAGGCGCCGCAGAGACGGCCGATGTGCCCGGGCATACACCGTGGCGCACGTTGCGTAAATTACGTAAGGGTGTCAGAAAGGGATATCTGACTTCCTGACCTGACATACCCAATAAAGACGTGTGGCGGCTTATAGCATTCCAGTGGACAGCCACAAATAAATGAAGCGAGGCGAAAACTGTTCGCCCTGAGCCGGGTCCGCAGAGGACGTAGCGGCGTGTAGGGATCCGAGGACAAGGCTTCGCTGTGATCTCGAGCCCACACATCACCCCTGATGGTGGAATGCGGAGGGGTTTTAGTGGGTATTTTTGACGATAAACTTCGCTGGACGAGTCCCACACTGGGACTAGTCCCACACTCTTCCTCGTGCGGTAGTGCGTAAACTAATTTCCCCTCAAAAAAAGGTGCGCCGTTGAAATAGTATGATTATGGTTTTTATGGATAAGGAAGGTCTGGAAATGGTACATGAAGTAATCACTCAATAGAATGAATACTTTCATCGAATGCGAAACGAATTCCCGGAAACATAAGGCTTTGGCACGCGTACGCGTTGACCCAATTTATTCCATTTTTTTGGACACAAAAAAATAATAATACAAGACGCGGAAATTGGGGGGCGCATAAATGAATAAATATTAATATATTTAAAATCGTCCGACCTTCTCTGCGTTCGCAAAAAACCGTTTAAATATACTCAAGTCTGGAGATTTTTTGGGACTTTTTAATGTATCGCATCGGTTGCTATCCGATTTGAAGACAAAATGGTGTCGAATTATTCAGCTTATGACGAAATCTAAGCCGTTCAGAAATATATAAAATTTCTAGTCTTTATTACCACTTTCACACTACCGGTCACTTTATTAGAATATTTTCCTACTCTCAGCTAAAAAAACAGCTTTTTATAATGTAAAAAATGCCTATTACTTATATTATAAATGCGAAAGTATGTTTGGATGTTTGTAACTCGTTCAAGCAAAAACTACTGAACCGATCACCGTGAAATTTTGCATACACGTTGTCTGGGACACTAGAAAGGACATAGGGTACCTTTCATTGTTCAACCCGGTCGAAGTCGCGGGCACCAGCTAGTACGTTATAATTTTGGAACAATATACTTACTTGCATCATAGAGTAAAAAGTACTTAACCAGTATTAAGTAATATTTACTCTATCCTTATATACTAAAACTATAAAGAGAGAGGATTTGTTTTTTATGAATAAACTCAAAAACTATTAGACCTATTTTGAAAGTTCATTCACATATAGAAAGCTACATTATCAGCGAGTAACATAGGCTTTATTTTATAAAGTTGCACGGACAACTGTATAAAATATAGCCTAGTTATTATAATATTTTTATATTTTTATAGTTCCTATATAAATTAATTATCATCAAAAACTTTCCTCAAACATAGATAGGAATATAATTTTTTTTAAACCTAGCATAACCGGTGACGCTCCTATATATATATAAATTAATATCATCAAAAAGTTTCCTTTGTAAATTCTTGAACGTAATTAAAACATAAAAATTCATCGCCTTATTATTTACGAGTGTTTTACTAAGAACACTATTCTTGTAATTCCAGTGAACGTTTGTGCTTTAATAATCACAATGAGTGGTTCAAAGAAAGCATCCCCTGGTGAGCTGTTTGCATTTTCGCTCGCGGCCATAGACTACAATATTTCATAGACACGACAAGTTAAAATTATTGTACTGCTAGGGGAACGTACCCATACTATGTGACCCATTTTTTTTTACAATTTGTTAACTCTAGTTTTCACGTAGTTATTCATAAATGTAGTTTAAATTTTTTTTTTTTTTTTAATTAATATAATAATAATTTAGCTCATGTTTGTATTTATTAATGTCGCTTGAGTGCGTTGACGCCAAGAGTGCGTACATACCAAGACCCCCCCCCTCGCCCCTGTGATCAAGAGTGCTGTTTTGAGGAACCCCCCTCCCCCCCTTGAACAGGTCACGTAGTATGGATAGCTGGTGGTGCCCGCGACTTCGTCCACATTGAAAAATAAAAAGTACAAGCCCTGAGAAAAGATTATAATGAGTAATACAACGTCCGACATCGTTAATGTTGTGACGGTGGCGCCGCGACCATATTTTATATTTTTAGATGATCCCTAGGGAACAGTACTTTTTTCTGGATGAAAGGTACCTAGATGAAAGGCCCTTTCTTGTATCCCTGACAACCTGTATGCAAAATTTCATGATGATGCGTTGTGTAGTTTAGGCGTGAACAGGTAACAGGCAGACAGACAGGGTTACTTTCACATTTATAATATTAGTACTGATAAAAAAGATTTAACTGGACTTTTTTTATGTTAAGGCCGGCAAACGTCAACAGCGTGTAGCCTAAATGAAGCATCGAAACAAACTGAAGCAGGAGTGGCTTGCAAATGTAAGATTTTTCTATATATATATTTTTATGTTGAGCTCGACAGACGAAGTCGCTTGCAACAGCTCAGCTAGTCCGTACTAATATTATAAATGCGAAAGTATGTTTGGATGTATGGATGTTTGTGACTCTGTCACGCAAAAACTATTGAACCGATCACCATGAAATTTTGCATACACGTTGTCTCTGAGACACCAGAAAGGACATAGGGTGCCTTTCATCGTTCAACGCGAACGAAGTCGCGGGCACCAGCTAGTTAATAATAAATTCGTGTTTTGTGACAACGCTTTTACTTTTTCTTAATTGTGAGTGCCATTTCTAAAAATTTATAAGTCTGTGGAAATCGCAATGTGTCAAGTAAAAGTTATAAGGTGTAAAAGCGAACTCACTTTCAAGAAGCGCCAGCTAATCACTTCCAGTTTATGGGGTTTCATGGGGTAATGCATTTTAACGCTTTTTTTTTGAGATGTCTAAGTAATTGCAATAATAATTGTTAAGAGGCATGACATGAACCACGAGTTCGCTGCTTGTAATTTTTTTTTTATATAATATGGATAGCCAACGTAACAATGTGCACATAAAATATAGAGGGTCATATAGAGGGTCGATCATTTTATCTTTGATTTTAATATTTAATTATGTAAGCATACTTACATATTACGAAACAAAGTCCTCCGCCGCATTTCTCTGTCTGTCTGTTCGCGAAACTCAAAAACTAGTGCACCGATTTTAATGCGGTTTTCACCAATGGATAGAGGGATAATCAGGGGAGGTTTTTACGGAAAATAATGCACCCAGGGCGAAGCCTGGATAGGGACAGCTAGTTATTATATATTATTATATCAATGATGTAATAGACATGTTAGTGGTAGTTTTTTCGCATTTAATTATTATTTTTTTTAAATCGAATGAGTTATTTTTTTCTTAATATTAGCTTTTATCTTGTGTATTATTATTACTATTAGAATATATTATATAAAAAAATGTTTTTACTTATATATTTTAATATGGAACTGTATATATAATAAATATGTAACATATGGGTCTAGTTGCCTGAAAATAAATAAATTTGAATTTAATATACAGAAAAACTAGCCGATGTTCGTGACTTCGTTCGCGTGGACTTAATGTTAAGATGTCTTTACATAGTATAATAATTTGACGTCACTTCGGTGTCTGTCTGTATGGCCGCTAACTCTGTATCGTATGTCTTGGTCTGTATAGACAAAGTCGCAGGCACCAGCTAGTAATAAATAAAAAATAAAGTGTTTATTTTGACAGGACGAGCTAGAGACAATTGAATCATTTTCAAATTATTCATGGTCAATCAGATGTTGATGCTGTCAACGCGATGCTGTTTTAAGAATCAATGAATACAAAATCACATTCAAATGTGCTCTGTGACGCACAACACATACATTACTATCATATTCAGGCTCACATTAAATCGGCGGCGCGTTCGGATTGTTTACACGCGATCCTGAGTGTGTAGTGCGTGTTTTACTAGATCAAACTTGTATAGGAATGAAGCAGCGCCACCTAGTGTCTAAGGTGTAGCGCTGTTTCATTCATTCATTTATTTCATTCATGCGCTCGATGTGTTTGATCGAGTAAAACTCGCACTACACACTCTGGTTATATAAAGAACCATGACAATTATAAAAGAACACAGTAATTTCAAATAAAAATAGAAAACGGCCAGTGATATTCCAAAAAGGTCGTCAACATTTTTGAAGTGAAAACTACTTTAGGCGCGTTGGGCATTTTTGAGATGGAAAAACCATTGAACTCGCGACTTGTAATGACAACTTGTAACCGACACCTCTGTTGACAATTATAAAAGAACACAGTAATTTCAAATAAAAATAGAAAACGGCCAGTGATATTCCAAAAAAGTCGTCAACATTTTTGTAGTGAAAACTACTTTGCGTTGGGTATTTTTTAAGATGGGAAAGACCATTGACCTCGCGACATGTAACCGACACTATTCAAAAAATATATAAGTATGTACTTTCCTGACGATTCAAAAAATATATACGTACTTAATTGTTTCACTTCTGTCGGCACTCCCGATGTGCCACTTTTTTTCTTTCTTTTCTTAATGTAACAATAAATTTAAAATATTATCTCTTGAGGTTCACATTATCCTATTTTATGTTACGATCTAGTATATGGTCTAACTGTGTACCGAGTTTTGTTTAAATTCACCAAATAAACATGCTGTGTACACATGTTTTGGGCTGCTGTTCAGTTCACTTCGATGTAATTATATCTATACAATGTATTCAATGTCAGTGTCCTGTTTTATGTGCCTTGTTAATTAAAAAAAAAAAAATACTTTTGATGTAATGATAATATAAAACGCGGTTGATATATCCGAACGAACCGTCAATATCTCGTCAACTAACGGTAGGTAACAAAACATCCCAATATATTTGAATTGCACACCGCGGCGAAATCAGTTTATGGATTTATACAAAACATACAGACGGACAAACAGATTTTACTGTTATATATGAATAGTAACTATTTCGCTCTGGCCCACATAACAAAACAAGAGACAATCCTGTCACTGTTAACAAGCTCAATGATTTCTATTAAACATAGGTTTTTCTCTCAGAACAATTTATTGTTCTGAAGTAGTTTCTTACAAAGTTTAGGTATTATATTCAAATAACTATACTATTTTGACAAAAATATAAAAAACTAGTTGAACACGAAACGCTTTGGCTCAGTTATTGAAATAATATAGGCTCAGTCTTATATTAACTTGGCTGCCATAACAACGGCTAACTTCCACTTTAAATAATATGTGACAGCGGTTTTCGTTAGCGAGTTAGTTCTCCTCGCTTTCGGCAGATGGCGCCGTAAAAAAGGCAATTTTTTCTCGCGATCGAAAAATATAATATGATCAATCCTTGAAGCGGATTGCACGTTGTGTAAAAATTCCAAGTCAATCCGTCAATTTAGATTTCGAATTTTTGAGTAATACACAAACCAACATATTTTTATATATATAGTAGACTAGCTGGTGCTCGCGACTTCGTCCGCGTTGAAAATAAAAAACAAACAATTTATTTCTCAAGCAAAATACAAAAAAAAAACATACAAATCCGTACTAATATTATAAATGCCAAAGTATGCTTGGATGTATGGATGTTTGTGGCTCTTTCACGCAAAAACTAGTGAACCGATCACCATGAAATTTTGCATACACGTTGTCTGGGACACCAGAAAGGACATAGAGTACCTTTCATCGTTCAACGCGGACCAAGTCGCGGGCAGCAGCTAGTTAACAATATAAAAAAGATGTATTTATTATAATTCCTTATAATTCTCCAAATGTTACAAAAATGACTTCTAAAAATGTCACAAAAATGTTATAACTTTTAGTATAAGTATATAAACATAATCTTTAGAACTATGTTGTGATATTTTAAAATGTTTAAAATATTGTGTTCCATTATAATAATAACGGCCTCTTTCACCAACTACAAGTGAAGTGTTGATTAGTTACGTTTAGAAATAATTTGATATGTTTTATTAAATTATGCACTCGGTTTACTGCATAGTACGATAGGCGATTTTTTTTTAATTATTTTCTTTTTAATATTTGGGACTTTTAACGTACGAACAAAGGTATATATCATCTCCTTCGTTCTCGGTGACAGGTGACTTTAAATGGCGGTTAGCCTATTTGACACGACACATAGTTAAAGAGGCCCTAAGTTTAATATTGTTGGCCGGCACTTTTAAAATTAGCCCAAAAATGTATGGAGGCTTGGTGATGTCCTTTGGTATACTGTTACTTATGTGGTATTTCCTTGACATGGTAACCTTGACCTGATGCTGCAGCATCGAGTAGTCTGCTGGACATCCAACTCCTCAGCAACTTACAGCAGATATAATATAGCGTGTTTGAGTCATTAGAATGGTCTCAATAGAAATATGTCTGTGGTTAATTTATAATAAAATTTTTAATTATATGTAATGTGGTGTTTGTTTATACAGAATATTTAGGCTTGAGTTCACCAACAGACATTTATTTTTAAACAGCCGATTAAAATTTAAACAGCCGTTTAATAATATTTTGTTGATCACCATCGCTAAACTGCGGGTCAAACGCCCTAAACATCAGATTAATCATTAAGTTAATCAGATGTTTAGGGCATTTAACCCGGATTTTAGCGATTTTGAACAAAAAAATATTATTAAACGGCTGTTTAAATTTTAAACAGCTGTTTAAAAATAACCGTCTGTTGGTGAAATCGAGCCTTAGTTTAGTTGCCATGCGTGTGTTATCGATCGTCTCAATTTCAAATTAGTTTGAAGTTTATTTGTGTATGATTTAAAATTGCCTTATGTTACCTATATAACCTATTGTAAGTTTTTTGTTTGTGCTATTAGTGTACCTTTTGGAAAATAAATAAATATTAGAATGATCTCAATAGAAATATGTCTGTGGTTAATTATTTATAATAAAATTTTTAATTATATGTAATGTGATGTTTAGTTTATACAGAATATTTAGTATTCTAAATTAACATTATAAACAGAGAATTTTTTTATTTTTATATATTTGTAAAATGAATAAACTCAAAAAGTAGTGGACCGATTTTGAAAATTCTTTATAAAATTACTAGTTGTTGCACGCGACTTCGCGTAACTTTTTATAAAATATAGCCTATATTATGTTACTCGCTGATAACGTAGCTTTCTATGGGTGAAAGAATTTTCAAAATCGGTCCACTACTTTTTGAGTTTTTAGATATAGAAGTACAGATATAGTATTTGTAGGGACTTGTTGTAAATACTCTTTTGCGTTATACATACTTTTTGGTTTTACTTTTAATACTTTTTAATATATTTTTATATCATATGTATGTTGTCACTTATATTAATTTGTCACCAATTTGTCATCTTCTTATAATAACTTTCTTTGTAAAATATAATTCTTAATCCGTCGTAATCCGTATCTTTAATTTATACAATCACGTACAGCATTAACCAACCACAAATTTGGTAACTCCGACGTGATAATCTGACGTGATTTTAATATAATTTGCACACTACATACGAATAAATATAACGATGGAACAAAATAGCCGTCCGAACATTTTAAATAGTGTGAGTGTTAAAGTACCACCGTTTTGGCCAGAAGATCCGGCACTGTGGTTTGCCCAATTAGAAGGCCAATTCGCCTTAGCTGGTATAACTACGGATTCGACAAAATACAACCATGTAATAGCAAATTTGGATTGTAGAATTATCGCTGAAATCAAAGACATTGTAAAAAACCCACCCCATACAGGAAAATACGATAAGGTAAGAGATGAGCTAATTTCTCGTTTATCGTCGTCCAATGAGCAGCGAGTTCGGCAGCTCATTAGTAATGAGGACATTGGCGATCGCAAGCCTTCGCAATTCCTGCGTCATTTGTTGAACCTTGCTGGACCAGACGTTCCTGATGACTTTATAAAATCTTTGTGGTCAAATCGTCTGCCATCGCACGTCCAGTTAATAATTGCCTCGCAGTCTAAAAGCTGTTTAGAAGACTTAGCTAAGCTCGCTGATACAGTGATAGATATAGTGCAACCGCAGATACACCAAGTGTCCATGCCGTCGACGTCAAGCGAGATGATCGAACTCCGGCGGTGTGTCGACGGTCTTAGTCGCGAGATTGCGGAATTAAAGACGACAGCGCGGCCACATACTTCAAGTAGAGGGCGCTACCCAGACCGGCGCCGTTCACGTTCTCGGAGCAGCAATCGAAGACAACGTGGTGGTATGTGCTGGTATCACAGCAAGTTTGGCCCGCGCGCGAGTAAGTGTCACTCGCCTTGCAGTTTCAATGAGGGAAATGCCGACGGCAGTCGTTGATGACGGCCAGCGATTGTCAAAATGTTTCAGCCCGTTTATTCGTGACCGACAAAAAGACACAGGTGAAGTTTTTAGTGGATAGTGGTTCAGACTTATGTGTTTATCCCGTTAGTTTTATACGTAGTTCACGCCCTAAAAAGGACAAATACGTATTATGCGCCGCAAACGGATCGACAATTTTGACTTATGGTACAATTTCTTTAAAGCTCGACCTAGGCTTACGTCGTGATTTTTCATGGCGATTTGTTGTAGCAGATGTAACAAAACCTATCCTAGGCGCAGATTTTTTAAAATTTTATGGGTTATTGGTAGACATTAGGCATAAACGTTTGGTTGACAATATTACAACACTTTCTATTAGTGGTATATCCGCAAAATCTTGTTCTGTGTGCCATGTGAAAACAGTTACAGGTACATCTATTTTTCATCACATTCTACAAGAGTACCCAAAGATTACGCGTCCAGCCGGTGATACTTCGGCACCAAAGGTGAAACATAATACGGTTCACTATATTCGCACTACTCCTGGTCCACCAGTGTACTGCCGCCCAAGGAGATTAGATGCAGAACGACTCAAGATTGCTAAGCGTGAGTTTGAACAACTTGTAAATACAGGTATCGCGCATCGATCTGACAGCTCATGGTCCTCACCTTTACATTTGGTCCCCAAAAAGAACCAAGGTTGGAGGCCGTGTGGTGATTACCGTGCTCTTAATGCTCGTACTATACCAGACCGATATCCAGTCAGACTCTTAGCAGATTTCTCCTACAATCTCTATGGCTGTACAGTATTTAGCACTCTGGATTTGGTACGCGCTTATAACCAAATTCCAGTATTTGCGGATGATATTCCAAAAACAGCAATAACGACGCCTTTTGGTCTTTTTGAATTTAACTTTATGGGTTTCGGTTTTAAAAATGCTGCGCAGACGTTTCAACGTTTCATTGATGAAATTCTTTGCGAACTAGAATTCTGTTTTCCATATTTAGATGACATTTTGATAGCGTCAGTGAACGTGACAGAGCACAAAAGTCATCTGAGACAAGTTTTTGAACGACTACGGCAACATGGTGTTTTAATCAACACAGCAAAATGTAATTTTGGAAAGGCAGAGGTAGCTTTTCTCGGACACAACATTTCTAGCAATGGCACAAAACCTTTACCAGAGAAGGTAACTGCCATACAGAATTTTGCACGCCCCAAGACAATTAAAGAACTTCGTCGTTTTTTGGGCATGATTAACTTTTATCGACGTTTTCTACCACAAGCAGCACTTAAGCAAAAACCACTGAATGCTTTGTTAGCAGGTCCAAATTTAAAAAACTCGACAAAAATAGTTTGGAACGAAAATTTAGATAGAGCATTTTTGATCTGTAAAACAAGTCTAGCAGAAGCCACACTTCTTGCCCATCCTCATCCTAACTCGAAAGTCGCGCTGGTTACGGATGCGTCAGACTTAGCAATTGGTGCAGTTATCCAACAGCGTGTAGACGATGTATGGGAACCATTAGGATTCTTTTCAAGAAAACTAACAGCAACTCAGTGTAAATACAGCCCTTATGATAGAGAGTTGTTGGCAATATACGAAGGTGTTAAATATTTTCGTCACATGTTAGAACTTAAACCTTTCGAAATTCATACAGATCATAAGCCAATTATTTTTGCATTTCAAAAGCCATTAGACAAATGTTCGCCTCGTCAATTCCGATATCTAGATTTCATAGGTCAATTTTCAACAGACATAAAGCACATATCTGGGGAGGACAATGTTGTTGCTGATGCGTTATCTCGACCAGTTGATACAATTAGTATTATAGATTTCGCCGCATTAGCTAATTCGCAGGACACCGATCACGATCTACAGCAATTGCTGAAGACAGGGTCGTCGCTGCAACTTAAAAAGGTAGTGATACCTGGTCTACCCAAAGAAGCAGCAATTTTCTGCGACATGTCCGGCTCAACTGCTCGTCCGTATCTTACGCCTGAGTTTCGTCGTGAAGCTTTTGACTCGCTTCATAGACTGAGTCATCCTGGTGGTAAGACGACAGTGAAGCTACTTACTCAACGTTATGTCTGGCCGGGAATAAATAAAGACGGTCGTGAATGGGCAAGAGCATGTCTACAATGCCAACGTAGTAAAGTTTCTAGGCATGTACATTCGCCGATAAAAACATTTGTTCCACCATCCGAACGTTTCGCTCATGTACATATTGATATAGTTGGTCCCCTGCCGCTGTGTCGTGGTTATCGATATTGCTTGACTGCAGTGGATCGTTTTACGAGATGGCCTGAAGTGATGCCAATCGCCGATATCAAAGCGGAAACCATCACTCAAGCATTTGTTCTCGGATGGATTTCCAGATTTGGTTGCCCAAAACGTATCACGACGGACAGAGGAAGACAATTTGTTTCTGACACATTTCGACGTTTGGCGAAGATGATTGGAGCTGAACATTTCATGACAACGGCTTACCATCCTGCAGCCAATGGCTTAGTGGAACGATTCCACAGGCAAATGAAAGCAGCGATCAAGTGTCATGAAAGTGAAGATTGGTTGGAAGCCTTGCCTTTTGTACTTTTAGGTATAAGAACGGCCTATAAAGAGGACATTTCAGCTTCCACCGCAGATCTAGTGTATGGCGAACAATTGCGTTTACCTGGAGATTTCTTCGAGAGCTCAAATAAAAATGTAATCGATTATACGGATTTCTTGTCCCGACTGCAATTGCAAATGCGAAAACTGCAACCTACGATAACGGTTCGTCACGGAATGCCAAAAGTTTTCGTTCACAAAGACTTGAAAACAGCTTCTCACGTTTTCGTAAGGGATGATTCTGTTCGAAAACCGTTGCAACCGACATTTTCCGGACCCTATCGTGTAATAAACCGTGCAGATAAATTTTTTAAGCTCGATATCAAAGGGAAATCGAATAATGTTTCCATTGACCGTTTGAAACCAGCATATATACTAGAGGAGCCCAGTCTAGCACCTACAACTTCTAGCGAACGTGCTGTTGTTTCACCTCAACAGTCCACTCCGGAACGCAGAACAAGATCGGGTCGTCGTGTTTGTTTTCCCAAACGTTTATCGACCTAAAGGTCTCCGGGGGGGCTGATGTAGGGACTTGTTGTAAATACTCTTTTGCGTTATACATACTTTTTGGTTTTACTTTTAATACTTTTTAATATATTTTTATGTCATATGTATGTTGTCACTTATATTAATTTGTCACCAATTTGTCATCTTCTTATAATAACTTTCTTTGTAAAATATAATTCTTAATCCGTCGTAATCCGTATCTTTAATTTATACAATCACGTACAGCATTAACCAACCACATATTCATAATTATCTTAAGATGAAGTCCACGCGAACGAAGTCGCGGGCAAAAACTAATTTCTAAATAAAAATTATTTAAAATAATATATATTTGCAGAATGTATACGACCTTGGGTAAAATAAATTTCAGCAGTATATATTTTATTTAATAAAAAAAAAAATGCCACACTCAGCAGCTATGGCATTTGCAATACCGGAAAATACGCTTGCAAAAAGAAATTATTAACTCTACTTAAAATAATAACTTACGTAATGTCTAAGCGACTTGAAATATTACGTCAATGTTATTTTGCACTAACTTATAATTTATACTAACTGGTGCCCGCGACGTCGTCCGCGTTGAACTATGAAAGGTACCCTGTTTCCTTTCTGGTGTCCCAGAGACAACGTGTATGCAAAATTTCATGGTGATCGGTTCAGTAGTTTATGCGTGACAGAGTCACAAACATCCATACATCCAAACATACTTTTGCATTTATAATACTAGCCGGTGCTCGCGACTTCGTCCGCGTTGAACGATGTAAGGTACCCTATGTCCTTTCTGGTGTCCCAGAGACAACGTGTATGCAAAATTTCATAGTGATCGGTTCACTTGTTTTTGCGTGAAACAGTTACAATCATCCATACATCCAAACATACTTTCGCATTTATAATATTAGTACGGACTAGTACGAATGTGTCACCTTTTTTTCTCGTGGAAAATTCTGCGAACCAGATCGCCATCGACTATGGGGAGATCGATGACGTATGTGGTACTTCTGCATACTAAAAACCCATGGGGTTTCTTTACGCGGTCTATTGGCGTTATGGGCCCCCAAATGAGGCCCACACATTTGCGGGCTCCACCTCAATTACCTCCACCTCAACCTAATAATAATAATCTTTATTTTCATAAAAACACATGTCTACACAAGCTTAATTACACATATTCTTTGAGTGAATGCAAATTTTGGGATAGGTATAATAATTCTAACTCCCAAACTAGGTTCGACAATTGTGGTGCTTACAATCACAACTATATATGAAAGTATAATCACACAATCCTCCACAAAAAAGGCCTTTACAATTTTTTTACATAAAACTCACCGTTTTTGAGATGCTTTTGAACGCTTGCGTTTTCGGACTACACAAACTTGGATTTATACTTAGGAGACAGTCTCTGACGTATCCAATCAAAAAATCAATTAGCAGGATTTGGGAAAAAAATATAATTTGGGTAAAATCTTGGACTATTTGCAACTGCAGTAGAAAAGACGACGATTCAACATCAGTGGATATGTTTATGCATCAATGAAGCTTTTAATAGGTTAACTTATGTTAATTATGTTTATGATTAATTAGTTTAGGGGATGATGGGGCTGACATACCTTTCTAAGGTGAAAGCCCCAAAATTAAAAAAAGATAAAAAAAAAACACGCTTGGCTCTTATTTATTTTTTGTTTAGAATTCTCAATGGATCGACATGGGGTTTCCTATGTTGGGTCAGCAGATGACCAAGCTTGCTTATTCTAAACCTAAAAATGGCGTTGAATAATGACGAAAAAAACCTTACCCGTTTGCAAATCATCTATTTTTTGTCTCTCCGTAAATTTACACAGCCTGTAGTTCCTAAACTACAGGCTGTAGAGTAAAAATGATTATAATCAAATTTGTAGAAAATCTTATGTAGAAACTTATGTCAGAAGTAATCGCAATGATATTTCTACAGATATTCACGATATGAGCAAAAACCTAAAAAGAAAAAGGTTTTTAAAAACTACACGAACTATTTCCCCTGATTTTTCTAATTCTAATCTACACACTGAATGAATTCAGTATGGTGGGACTATTTGTGATATTTTATAGTAGATAATTTTGGTTTATTATTAAGTATTCTTATAATTTGTTGTGCATGTTTTTTGTAAATTTTTGTAATTTTTATAATTTGTTAAATTGATTTGTGTAATGTACTTCTATTATTAACTGATACGTCGAATTGAGATTAGTCCTGTAATGATACCATGTGTGTTTTTGTAAATAAATAAATAAAAAATCAAGGCACATAGACGTAAAATTGCCAGTCTATGTGTCTTTTATAAGATGTACTTCGGAGAGTGTGCTCAGGAGCTGCATCAACTCATATACAGCCTTCCCCTTTCTTCCATCGGACATACAGACGTACAAATGGTAACCATCCTCATCTTGTCGATATCCCTCTATATAGGACCAAGCGCTTTAAAACATCTTTTATAATGCGCACTGCCAAAAGTTTGGAACTCCTGACCTCATATAACCAAAATCTTTTCAAAGTTGTAGTGAATAGGCATCTTCTGGGTTGAGAATGAGGTTCGCTCCATCTTAGGCCTCATACTTACTACACAGTTGGTTGTTGGTCAAGAGCAAACACATCTTTTATAAAAAAAAAAGTGGACCGTCAGTATGTCCGTTGAAATTAAATAAATAAATAATAATTTGATTGGGCTACAAGGGCGCAAGTACGATCTTGGATGGAATATTGTTCCGCCTTTGAGTTGTCAAAGTCAAATACCAACTTGCCGCACTCGACTCGGTGGAACTCAGAACACTTATTTATTTATTAGTGGCAGTACGTTTTTAAAAACTAAAATGCAGAGCCTTTTTTTTAACATTGTTAAATCCTCTTATACAGTGTGAAAAAATAAGTCGTGCCCTGGAGGGAAACTACCTTAAATCCTTAAGTTGGCTCATTTTACATAAAGGAGACATTATTTTATTTTTAAAAAGAAACATAACTGCATTCAAAGATTTTCTAAAACTCGCTTGCCTCGCCCGAACCAACTTAATTAAAAAAAAAAACAAACACTGGCTATTTTATTATATTAATTGATAGAATTATTATTCAGGATAAAATTTCTCTAACAAACATTTGGTCTTACTCTCGTCTGTCGTACAAGATATTCATGAAGAATACCTATTTAGTACACAAGTAACCTAGTACTTACTGTTCACTTTCACACTGAAAAAAGTAGGTATTATTATATACCTACTTTTTTCCCAAAATTATATGGAAACCGATTTTTTTTATAAAAAAACATAATTTTCAATACGTTGACCATTGTTATAGCAACCGTGAAATTATATAAAGTTTATATATAAACTCGCTAACTATATATATAAAAAAATCTTCGGTGAAAAATCTATCTAACTCATGGTGAAAACCGCATCCAAATCGGTTCAGTGGTTTAGGAAGAGTTAGCGGATATACAGAGACGGACGCGGAAGGCGTATTCAATTTACAAGAGATTTTAATGTTATAGATCCGTTTCGTTGTGTTAAGAGGGGAGTTCAAAAAAAGCGATACTTTGGGCTTTAGCCGGTACAAATACGAATGTGGCTTAACCCCGGAGTGTCCCCTACACGGCCGGGTGTCAAAGAGGATTTCTCAATGTTAAAAAAAAAAAAAACAAATTTAAAAAAAAAAATTTAAAAAAATATAAAAAATTAAAATAAAAAAAAAAATAAAATAAAATAAAAAAATCGCTGGATTTTATCCTTTCTGTCTACAAATGTATGGATATGTAATATATACATAGCCTTTGCCACAGACTTCGTGCGCGCCCCATTTTATTAAAACATTGAATAATTATTTCCAATAAAAAATCAAATTTTGTACTAATTTGTAGGGAAATTATGACAAAATTTTTTTTTTTAAATTTTTTATGGCGAAGAGTTGCGGTTTCCGTTTCCTCCATACAAAAAATAATAATTCCTCCAAGATAATTTTGTAATTATTGTATTACATGGAAAATTTTATCCTCCAGCCAACCCAGTTGTTGTAAGTTTACTGTGTGTCTGTGTATCTATGTATACCTGTGTGTGTGGCATTGTAGCTCCCGAAAGGATAAATCGGTTTTCTTATTTGAAAGCTGACGTGATCTAGATAGTTCTTAGCTATAATTTATGAAGATCTCTGTTCAGGCGTTTGAAGATCGTCAGCTCATTTCCTAGTTGACGAAGGGATCTCACTAGCTTCTACAGGTTCGGTTTATTTAAAACTATCTGGTGCTTGCGACTTCGTCCGCGTTGAACGATGAAAGGTACTCTATGTCCTTTCTAGTGTCCCAGACAACGTGTATGCAAAATTTCATGGTGATCGGTTCAGTAGTTTTTGCGTGAAAGAGTCACAAACATCCATACATCCAAACATACTTTCGCATTTATAATATTACTAGCTGGTGCCCGCGACTTCGTCCGCTTTGAACGATGAAAGGTACTCTATGTCCTTTCTGGTGTCTCAGACAACGTGTATGCAAAATTTCATCGATATCGGTTCAGTAGTTTTTGCGTGAAAGAGTTACAAACATCCATACATCTAAACATACTTTCGCATTTATAATATTAGTACGGACTAGCTGGTGCCCGCGACTTTGTCCGCGTTGAAAAAGAAAATATACGAGTAATAACGCCTAATAACGTTATCGCTGTGACGATGGTGGCGCCGTTATGCGACAGTGGCGCCCAATTTTTTATATTTTTAGACGATCACTCGGGAACAGTACTTTTTTTCTTAATGAAAGGTACCCTATGTCCTTTCTTGTATCCCTGACGACGTGTATGCAAAATTTCATGATGATCGGTTGAGTAGTTAAGGCGTGAAATTCAGACAGACAGAGTTACTTTCGCATTTATAATATTAAAGTATGGATTTGGTGTACTGTCAAACCAGAGCCAATTATGAAAAGTTAATTTTCAAAGTTGACTCTGCCCGGAATGGAATCCGGGACCGCTGTCAGACACCTTAACTACTCGATCAAGGGTCGCTTGAGCACACGGAGACACAACACTTTCTATATAATTAGTTAATAATGAAATTCAGAACTTTGTTTTATTAGATATATCTCTAAACTATCCTTACATATTATAAAACAAAGTCCTCCGCCACATCTGTCTGTCTGTTCGCAATAAACTCAAAAACTACTGCACAGATTTTCATACGGTTTTCACCAATGGATAGAGGGATAATCAGGGAAGGTTTTTACTGAAAAAATGCATCCCGGGCGAGCTAGTTAATTATAATTAAAAACCATCCCAATCATGTCAGTTTTCAAACAAAATCAGTCCATTAGTTTAGGAGCTACCATTTCACAGACAGACACAGAGATACTCGTACGCAGCTGGTCAAACTTAAGGCGACGCAGCGATAAACAATTAATCTAAAATTTGCGTTTACGCGCCTCGTTTTGATAGAGAACTAACACGCCACGCCCACGCCATGATGCGCTAGGACAGAAACGTTTGAGACTCGCCTATTCAACTTTTTTTAATATTAAAAAGTATGCAAGTCAAAGATACTTAAATGCAGAAGGACGACTGACACAGATCCGTCGTCGACAATAGTCAGTTGGGTACTGAGGAGGGACTCGGGAGCTGTCATTCCATACATAAACGAGAGCGCGCTTGCTTATGTTGTAAGCTCGTATGCGACAATACGATTTTTATCGTTTAAATAAAAAACTATAATGTATTTTAATAAATCCAACCGATAAATTAAAGTTTTTGTTAATACTAATGTACATAGAAAATTTGGAGGTATAAATTGGTCCCGTTTGGGTGTAAAAGGTTTCTTTGAATTTTTTTTTTCTATCATATAAAAGTTTACCAATGTTGAAATCCAACCGACAAAATAAAGTCAATAACATGAAAAAACACATTACCAAACATCCCTTTCATATGTTTTGTAATTGCTGAGAAAAATCTAAATCCCTGCCACCAAAATGTCCAATGCGTCGTCTTAAACCACCACGTTTTTGCGTCGGGCGTCTCGCCGCAGCGTTTAAGTCGCTCCATTGGAAAACCCGCCTAATCCTTATATGATCCTAGTGCACAAGCAGTGCTGAAGGAATTGTTCGTTTGATCAATTGGCAAATTGCTCTATTAGAGACTATCATAGCAGCACACTCAATTGCGCTACGCAACGCAACTACTCAGTCACGAGCGCATAAGTGAAAAGGTTCCGTGTTACTAATTTTATGTTCAACCCTCGTTTAACTCGTCGGTGGCCGCGACTTCGCATGTGCGGACTTGGGAGTGCACAGTTCATAGGTAAAGTCATTGTGTTATCATCTAAATTGGACTATGTCACTCCACTGTTATCATTTACATTGGACTATGTCTCTTCACTGTTATCATCTACATTGGACTATGTCTCTCCACTGTTATCATCTACATTGGACTATGTCTCTCCACTGTTATCATCTACATTGGACTATGTCTCTCCACTGTTATCATCTACATTGGACTATGTCTCTCCACTGTTATCATCTACATTGGACTATGTCTCTCCACTGTTATCATCTACATTGGACTATGTCTCTCCACTGTTATCATCTACATTGGACTATGTCTCTCCACTGTTATCATCTACATTGGACTATGTCTCTCCACTGTTATCATCTACATTGGACTATGTCACTCCACATGTAAGCCTCTCCCAAAATTCGCCACCATGCACGGTTCTCTACCCAAGGTAGAGGCGATTCATCACATCTAGCTTTTAGCTGTAATTAAAAGCTACATTTAGCTAATAGTAGTAGCTAGCTAGAAGGTTTAGTACATTGGATGTTGCTTAGAGCTTTCATTGGTGCAGGCTGTGCCTCCTGTAATCGCGACGGCATCTTCCAAGTGTCACTTAACTTAAGCGATGACGATATTGTTAGATGCCTCATTGGAGGCCTTATAAATAATAATAAATAAATATATATAATAAAAAATATATAATAAATAAATAAATATATAAATAAATAAATCAGCCTATGTCATTCCACTGTTGCATGTAGGCCTCTCCCAAGGCTCGCTACCACGCATGGTTCTTTACCCTAGTTAGAGGCGATTCGTCATCATTATCATCATCCTGTATCTCTCCACTGTTGTACGTAGGCCTTTTCCAGGCCTGCCACCAACGGTCCTCGTCAGTTCACATACAGCAGCTTCCTGCGAAGCATTTAAGGTCATCTCTCTACTGCTGGATGTAGGCCTCTCCCAAGGCTCGCTACCACGCATGGTTCTTTACCCAAGTTAGAGGCGATTCGTCATCATTATCATCACCCTGTATCTCTCCACTGTTGTACGTAGGCCTTGTCCAGGCCTGCCACCAAGCACGGTCCTCGGCAGTTCACATCCAGCAGCTTCCTGCGAAGCCTTTAAGGTCGTCTCTCTACTGCTGGATGTAGGCCTCTCCCAAGGCTCGCTACCACGCATGGTTCTTTACCCAAGTTAGAGGCGATTCGTCATCATTATCATCACCCTGTATCTCTCCACTGTTGTACGTAGGCCTTGTCCAGGCCTGCCACCAAGCACGGTCCTCGGCAGTTCACATCCAGCAGTTTCCTGCGAAGCCTTTAAGGTCGTCTCTCTACTGCTGGATGTAGACCTCTCCCAAGGCTTGCCATCTCGCACGGGCGTCTACACCTTGTCTTTGCACACGGCTGCCACGAACGCCATCTGTTGAAAATAAGTGGAAATGTCGATATCAAAATAACAATTGTAAATTTTCCGATTTTTTTGTCTATTCCTTTGGGATTTTCCTAAACTACTATAATGTCGAGATTTCTAATTCGTATCCGCGAGCGTTGAAAAATTATTATTTGAGCTATAATTTATTCAAATTTTTTGATCATATATTTCTGTTGCTCATATATTCGGAACAGTGCTTTTTTCTGGATGAAACGTACCCTATGTCCCTTTCTGTATACCTGGCAATGTGTATGTAAAATTTCACGATGACCGGTTGAGTAGTTAAGGCGTGAAATTCTAAGAAACAAACTCATTTTAGCATTTATAGACATTAGTCACGATTGTTTTCTTAGCTTCAGATTTTTCAGTAAGTTGGAAAATTTCATTGACGTACTTTCAATGTGGTCTTCTGTAAGGGGGTGGTTACTGTCGCCAGTCGAGGCTGCCCAAATGACTGCGAAACGCAGTGTACCCTGCCACTACATTTGATTATTAAATAACAATTAAATTCTTTGAAAATAAAGGCAAAATATTGTGTCTTTTAGGTATTCAAGGAAATTAGCGCGGCAAAATTATATTATATTTTTATAATACAGTCAACATCCCTGTTTAATTAGGTACTGGTTGTCCCAACATCATTATCAACATATTATTTTTACCTACTAAACCGTACGACAACTTTTATTACCATAACTCTTGTCAACAATACTTTAAAAACACAATAAAAATCTTTCAAACGATTTATTTCTCGATTTCATTTAGAATGTACATTTTAAAACGACTTCGAAGCGCAGAGTATAAAAATTCAAATTCTATAGAGTCGGGTGTAAACGAAAATCGACTTTACGGCCTTCATTACATAACCTCCAATTAAATAACGCTTCAGTAATTATGTTACTTTTAAAAATTGAAGTATGAAATACAAGGAATAATTTCGATTAGGTATATGAGAGCCCCGACATGGTCGATTAAGCTAGTGTAAGGCGAACTTTAGTGGGAGGTGTTCGTTCGTATAGTTTCATCGCAGTAAAACTGACGTTTGTTTTTTTTTTTTAAAACGCTACGCGCAAACTCAGGCAACGAAACACGCGTACGCAGCCTCCAAAAGTTATCTGGGTAAATTTTTGTTCTTTTCAATCTATTTTTTTAAATTTCACAGACTACTTTATTTTTTTTTTTATTTTTTTTTATATGCATAGACATTAATATACTAGCGTGAAAAGCACTATACTTATAATAATTATATAAAGAAAGAAGATTTGTATTTGTAATGAATAAAATGAAAAAATATTAGACCTATTTTGAAAATTCTTTCACCTATAGAAAGCTACATTATCAGCGAGTAACATATAGGCTATATTTTATAAAGTTACGCGGGCGAAGTCGCGTGCATCAGCTAGTATAGAATAATGTAATAAGTATATTAATATCTATGTTGTATATTGTACGAGTTGTATACGTATATGAGTATGTACTATTTCTTACTAGCTGGTGCCCGCGACTTCGTCCGCGTTGAACGATGAAAGGTACCTTATCTCCTTTCTAATGTCCCAGACGATGTGTATGCAAAATTTCATGGTGATCGGTTCAGTAGTTTTTGCGTGAAAGAGTCACAAACATCCATACATCCAAACATACTTTCGCATTTGTAATATTAGTACGGATTTGTATATTTGTATTTTGTATGTTGCGTGATGAATAAATTGTTTCTTTCCTTCCTTCTTTCTAATTAATTTAAATATAAAAATACATTTAATAGTAATCTATAATCCCAAAAGTGCATTATTTAAATTTCTCTGTACTATGTAAGTGAATTCTTTGACCAATTTTTTAAATGGATCTACAGACTGGATCGCAATATAATTCACATATTCATTTTATTTATTAATGTTAATTTTTTTTTACAATATATTATTATGAAAAAACAATAATTATTATATCAGCATTTGCAGTAAAATTGACGTTTGTTATTTTTTTTTAAACGCTACGCGCAAACTCATTCAACGATACACGCCATTTTAAAATTTCACAGACTATTTGTTTATATGTATATAGATAGTAATTAACATACTAGCTTAATAAGTATATTAATGACTATCTCGTATACTATATCGTAGACTATGTAGATATATATATATTATAGATAATAATTAGCTTGGTCAAAAAAAAATATATTTTTTATAATTTTTTGTTTGTTTGTGCACGCTAATCTCAGAAACGACTTAATCGATTTGAATGCGGTTTTCACTAATGTATTTTTGACTACATGGATTAAACTGTGGTATACTTTTTATTTTGGAAAAATGTTAGGTTCCTGTGGGATTTTCAAAAAAAAGCGTACTAGCTAGTTAGTTCATATCTATATATTAGGTTAGGATAATTATTTTGATTAAGCCAACAAATAAAAGAATTTCTTCCAAAATGGCAAATAAAATAAAATGTTATCCGTTAAATACCTACACATTGCATTTTGATGCAAAAATATTATTTGTACAATAATAATTTTTGCTTAGTAGCAATTATATTACTTATTTTACCTATGAAAAATTAAATTAAATATGTGATAAATATTGTTGATAAAACATTGTGATAAAACATAAATAACTTATATGAAAAACTGTCAACTGTCAATGTCAAATTTACAATTTTTCATATAAATATTTTACGCTCTCGCTAGCGAGTGCGGTCATTATAACTCATGGTAAAGATATACCTTTACCATGAGTTTACAATGACCGCACTCGCTAGCTAAACTTTTTCCTTCGCGTGCCAATATTTACTAACGAAACATATGGCGGGCCAAGTTGTTGAACTTTGGCTATATTATTACTGAAATAAAAATATTGCTAATTATTTTCTACAACACTTATTTATTGTGCAATATTATAAAATAACTATTGAAATGTGAATGAAATTGAAAATTGCAATTAAATTAAACTTACAAGTTAGTTGCGAAGTAGAAGGTCGAGGCGTAGTCGATAGCTTAGCTTTATTTTCGGTTTTGCTCATACGGCCCGCACCCGAGAAAGTTGGTTGTTTTATGCAAGCACTTCCAATGATAATGAAATTTTTAACAATACGAAAATTTCACTTGATTTTTGTTTGACGATCGCGGGCCGGATGTCAACGCTTCACGGGCCGGAGATGGCCCGCGGGCCGTAGTTTCCCCATCCCTGAACTAAACAGTAGGTATAGCCGTCAATTTACGCTCACGTTAGAAGAATTATAAAATGATTCTTCTAACAATCCATACTTTATAACTTTATAATTATTATAAATGTGAAAGTAACTCTGTCTGTCTGTCTGTCTGTTGCCTTTTCACGCCTTAACTACTCAACCGTTCATTATGAAATTTCGCGTTACTTCCCAGAGTTCTCATTTATAATATTAGTAAAGTATGGATAATATGTATAATATATATATAAGTAGATACATATTTTTAAGACTTAAATATTGTTAGCAATAAATAAAGCATTTTATTTTATTATTATTTTCCTTTTTTCAGATACAAAATGTCTTCAAACGATGAAACCGAAGATCACTTGGTTACGTGTAAAAATGGGATTCCCCTACTTTGCAAAAACGACGCTATTTCAAAAAATTTCGAAAATCACTATTTACTGTTTTACTCTAGCGTAGCGAATTTAAATTTTCAATCAATTTATGATTTTTTAGTAAAATATTTTCTTACGTTAACATTGGCTGTGATCGTACTTTTATTTTTATATGTGATATACAAATCCTATTTTAGCCCAGTTTTGTTTAAGACCGTAAGTATTCTTTCTTATTTATTTATCTCAAAATCCACAACTGTCAACATAAAATTTACAGCCAATTAAGGATTTTACATTAGTTTGTACAATGAGAGTCTCTTTCACCATGTGTCAAGTAGGCTAACCGCCATTTAAAGTCACTTGTCACCGGGATAAGTGGAGCTGATATACCTTTGTTTGTACGGTAAAAGTCACAAAACATTAAAAAGAAAATAATAATAAAAAAATCGCCTTTCGAAAGATGCATTATAAACCGAGTGCATAATTTAATAAAACATAAAATTATTTCTAAATGTAACTAATCAACACTTCACTTGTAGTTGGTGAAAGAGGCCCTGAGAATAATAATAAAAAAAAAAACTGTTAGTAAAAAAAAGTTAGTAATACTGCATTCAAAGATTTTCTAAAAATGATCTAAAAATCCATTCGGGAGCTATGATGCCACAGACAGACACACGAGATACAGGTGAAACTTATTACATCCTTCTTTTGCGTTGGGCGTCGCGGGTAAAAAAGAACTGCAGAACAGATTTTTCTAACGCCTATTGTTAATATTATTTTCAAATAAAAATAAAAATCTTAATTTTATGGTCACAAATAATTTTACAATAAAGGTCACAAGCCACATGGCTACTGTAGCCAGCTATCATCAAGTGGATCTAAATATATATTTGCTTTCTTTCTAGGACATAACAGATATAGGTTTCGACCACTTCCCGAAGGGTCCATCCCGAAAGCAGTACATCGCCAGGGCACGAGCCACCAGACAAATAGGTCACAAGATTCCACCCCCATACCCCAATGGCTGGTTCGCTTTGGCTGAGAGTAAAGACTTGAAGAATGGGCGTGTGATGGCTGTTGATGTTTTAGGTGAGAATTATGCTAATTGATGAAAAATTGCTAGTCTATGTGTCTTTTATAAGATGTACTTCGGAATGTGCTCAGGAGCTGCATGAACTCATATACAGCCTTCCCCTTTCTTCCATCGGACATACAGACGTACAAATGGTCACCGTCCTCATCTTGTCGATATTCCTCTATTTCGGACCGAGCGCTTTAAAACATCTTTTATAATGCGCACTGCCAAAGGTTTGGAACTCCTGACCTCATATAAACCAAATATTTTCAAAGTTCTCGTGAATAGGCTTCTTCTGGGTTGAGAATGAGGTTCGCTCCATCTTAGGCCTCATCCTTGCTACACAGTTGGTTGTTGATCAAGAGCAAACCTATCTTTTATAAAAAAATGCTTTTTTTATGTACTTGATTTAAAAGAAAAAATTTTTTTATTTAGATTACATCCGTACTAATATTATAAATGCGAAAGTATGTTTTTATGTATGGATGTTTGTAACTCTTTCACACAAAAACTAGTGAACCGATCAACATGAAATTTTCTTGAAATACAAATCTTAAATCTTAATGTGGACAACATTTATTAAAATTCACTACAACTTATGTATGTACGAATATAACCATATTCAATAAATAAATTTTTTAAATTTAAATTTGAATTTAAATTTAAATATAATTTAAATTGGAATTTGAATTGAATTTAAATTTGAATTTAAACTTTAAATTAAATTTAAATCTGAATTTAAGTTGAATTAAAATTTGAATTTGAGTTTAAATCTGAATTTAAATTTGAATTTAAATTTGAAATTAAATTTAAATTAATTGAATTTAAATTTAAATCTGAATTTAAATTAAAATCTGAATTTAAATTTGAATTGAATTTAAATTTGAATTTTCAGGTCAAAATTTATGTCTATACCGAGGCACGGACGGCGTAGCTCGTTGCGTGGATGCTTACTGTCCACATCTGGGCGCAAATTTGGCAGTGGGCGGTAACGTTTGTGGCGATTGTATCGAATGCCCCTTCCACAAATGGAGGTTTGGGGCCACTGGGAATCTTGTCAGTGTTCCTGGCTTGGATCAAGGTAAGTACTATAAATAAATAAATAAAAAATAAAAAAGCCTTTTATTTCTTGCAAGTTAATACACGTAAAGCTTAAAGTTGAATGGTACTGTTTAAATATTAAATTTAAAGTTTAACGATGTCACTCTTGACGATGTCACTCATGACGATGTCACTCTTGACGATGTCACCCTTGACGATGTCACTCTTTTGACGACTCGTTTGGTCTAGTGGCTAGTAACCCTAGCTGTTAACCAAACGGTCGCGGGTTCGAATCTCGCTAGGGGCGAATGTATATGTGTTAACATTTTACCTTTGTACTTGAGTCATGGATGTTTTTTATTTATAATATGTATGTATTTACAAAAAAAAAGTAATCTATGTATTATATCAACTGTCTGGTATCCATAATACAAGCATTAGTTGCTTAGTGTGGAACTAGATGGTGCTGTTTGGAATGTGTGAAGATATTTATTATTATTATTACTCTTATGGTCCATCGCTCGTCTGGCAATCGCGGTACATGTCCCGCATACCTAATTAAGAGCGTCAGTGGCTTTTGACATGTTTCTTTCTTATTTTGGTGTCTTATTTTTTTGGATTTTCTTTATTTAACAAAATACCTAACAAAAAAGACTCAATATTGATATAGAATTTGGAAGGACAATTGAAATGGGCACTTTAATATTGCATTACGTATTTAGTCCCATTCAAAATGTTTGTATGGGACAGTCGACCTTATCTATATAGTTATATATATAAGTAGATAATTAATTAATTAAATAAATAATAAATATACATATTATAAATACAAAACATCTCATGACTCGGAGTTGCTTGTTGGTCAAGAGCAAACCCATCTTTAATAAAAAAAATTAAAAGAAAAAAAAAAAAAAAAAAAACTTGCCCCCTAGCGAGATTCGAACCGGCCACCGATTGGTTTACAGCTAGCGTTCAAAGAAATGTTTGATTTCAGTGCCAAAGGGTGTATCAATAAAAACATGGCGGATTATAGAAGTGGCTGGAGCCATTTGGATATGGTATGACATCGAGGGTCGGGAGCCGTTCTGGACTATTCCAGATGTTGAGGAGTACACCACTTGGGGTTACAGGGGGAGGAATGAGTACATCATCAGCTCGCATGTTCAGGTACAGTCACACATTAGAGGGAACGCTAAAAGCGTTTCTTCAGACAAATGTATTCTTCTGTTTTCTGCCTGGATAATCGTTTTGGAGCGAAAATTTTTTTGTCATAAAATCTAGGTCTTCTAAAGCTACTTATGTGTTCCTATCATTTCTTTTTTACCACCAACTAATTACATAAGAAAATGTGACTTCTCAAAAATTGTAATAAATGGCTATTTTATGTCACTCATCAACTAATTACATAAGAAAATATGACCTCAAAAATCGTAATAAATGGCCATTTTATGTCACTCACCAACTAATTACATATGAAAATACGACTTCTCAAAAATCGTAATAAATGGCCATTTTATGTCACTCACCAACTAATTACATAAGAAAATAAGAATTCTCAAAAATCGTAATAAATGGCCATTTTATGTCACTCACCAACTAATTACATAAGAAAATAAGAATTCTCAAAAATCGTAACAAATGGCTATTTGTCACTCACCAACTAATTACATAAGAAAATATGACCTCAAAAATCGTAATAAATTGCTATTTTATGTCACTCACCAACTAATTACATAAGAAAATATGATTTCTCAAAAATAGTAATAAATGGCAATTTTATGTCACCCTAATCAGAAGACTATGAAACATATTTGAAAGATTTTTAGGATAAAAAAATAATAATAGGGACATAGATTCGTTCTTTTTGAAAATATTTGTGTAAAAATTATTCGATAGGCTCAATTTTTAGAGGGGAAAACAGGGGGAATACGAAACCTAGATTTAGTCAAAAAAATTTGTAGGTATAATCGGTCTGAGCTGCATTTGTCCCTATCGCTCATATGTAGCTTGTCGTTCGGACGCAGCGCGATGATAATAATAATAATAATAATAATAATATTCTTTTATTTATTTATTTTTACAATATAATTATTTAAAAAAAAAAACAATAAATATTATAAAAAACATTTTATTAATATTATTATTCAGGCCCAAATGACCTTTCGCAGTCAGTCTAGCAGCAGTAACCGCTCACTTACGGAAGATCACTGTGAAATTACAAAATGTGTTTCCTAATATTTGACGACCAGTTTGCATGAGTTGTTAGGATGTCATAAGGGCTTAAGGCTAAGGTCATAAGGCTATTTTTTTTTTTAAAGTTGCAGTCTGTCACAATAGACATTCAGCAACAGTAGTGATATATAAGTAACATGAGTCAGGATCATCCAGCGATGCTTCCCGATTTAAGCCACAAAAGCAAGTACCATTGAACACTCAAAATATCCCGAGGTAGCTTTTTCTTTAGTCTACGGTTCAAATAAGATTGTGTCATAAGGCTTTTGGCTTCACTATTGGGATGATTGAGAATCCTATCCTTATATCTTTTGGACATTTCAATTATTTCCTTCTTGACAGTCGGTATATTTAAATCATTATGGATGGTGTCATTCGATTCCTGGAGTGAACTAACTATGGGAATGAACTTTTCAAAGTTGGCTATCCACCGCAATATAGCATATTGCCTATAGCTATACTATAAATGGTTTGTTATAGGTATAATTTTTTCAGGATATTCCCGAAAACGGTTCTGACATGGCTCACTTGAACATAGTCCATTCGCAACCATTTTTTACAGACATCGGCGAGAAATATCCTATAATACTCAATTTTATTGGTAAGTTTAAACAGTTAACTACTTATATCTTAACTAATATCCGTATTAATATTATAAATGCGAAAGTATGTTTGGATGTATGGATGTTTGTGACTCTTTCACGCGAAAACTACTGAACCGATCACGATGAAATTTTGCATACACGTTGTCAGGGATGCAGGAAAGGACATAGGGTACCTTTTATCCAGAAAAAAAGTACTGTTCTTGAGAGAAAATTTAAAAATAAAACTTATTTGAGGAATAAAAATTGAAGAGAATAATTTAACACCAAAGAAAAATGGGCGCGGACGAAATCGAGACAAAATCTAGTATTGAAATAAATTTATAAATATTTCATAAGTGTTACAGTTCAATATCATAATAATTTATTTCTTTTTTTAATTACATGTCATTATAAATAATATATTTTTGGTGGCCAGCTACGTCGGCGACATGGTCCACCCCGGTGTGACAACACCAGTAACTTAGGCCGACGTAGCTAACCCCACTACAAATTTTGATTTAAAAAAGTACAAATAATAACAAAAACAAACACTTTGCCCTCCCACTAAAATTGTGATCTAAAATATAAAAATAAAAACAATATAGGTATAATAAAAACTAGGAGGGCAATACTATAAGTTTCCGAACTGGACGGCGTAACGTTCCGGTAATGGTAGCGACTTCAACTACTCTAACTACGCCGTCCTTGCCCGGAAACGTTCTGGCGACCCGCCCTCGTGGCCAGACACCACGAGGGAGGTTACCATCAACAATTAAGACTAAATCGCCTACATTGACTTTCTCGCTGGGACCGGAGAGCCTGCGCGGTATCAAGCTCGGTAAGTACTCGCGTACCCAGCGCGACCAGAAATGGTCCGCCAGCCGGAGGCCTCGCCTCCACTTCACTCTGCGTATCAAATCGGCGTCGTCGACCTGGGATACTACGGAGTAAGGCGAAGACGAGCCCAATATGAAATGGAAAGGCGTTATAGCGCCCTCTTCGTTAGGGCCAACGCTGACGTGCGTCAGTGGACGCGAGTTGACCAGGCTCTCCGCTTCCAGCAGAAAGGTATGGAAAACCTCCTCCGAGGGGGCCTTTTGTGTTAGAGTTGCCGAGAGTGCAGTTTTTATGCTTCTCACCAAGCGCTCCCAGCAGCCTCCCATGAAAGGAGCCGACGGGGGAATAAACTTCCACGCGATTCTTTGGTTCGCAGCGAATTCCTGCACTGGCTGCTCATATAGACGTGCCAGTTCTCGACTTGCTCCAACAAACGCTGTTCCATTGTCGCTGTAGAGCGTGGTCGGCGTGCCTCGTCTGGCGGTAAATCTTCGTAGTGCCATTATGGCCGCGTCGGTACTCAGGCTTCCGACGATTTCTACGTGAACAGCACGTACTGTAAGGCATGTAAAAAGGGCCACGTAACGCTTTTCGATATGTCGTGCGACGGTGATGGAAACAGGGCCGAAGTAATCCAAACCCACGCATGTGAAGGGCCGGACGTGATGAGCTAGCCGCTCTGGTGGCAAATCTCCGGTCGGAGGTATCTGAGGTGTTGATTTGCGAATGCGGCAACGTAGACATGTGGACGCCACACTTTTCACAGCTGGCCTCAAGCCGATTATGTGGAATCTTTGTCGCAGCTCGTTGACCACCAGTTCATTGTTGGAATGGGCCGCGCGTTCGTGGTGATAAGCGATGAGAAGCCTCACGATTCGATCTTTTCCATCCAGAACTATGGGATTCTGGGACACCGTGGGCACACCTTCTACTGCACTAATCCGACCAGACAGGCGTAGTAACTTGGTAGACTCTTCAATGAACAGCGTCAGGTTTTTGAGACGACCGTTGTTCGTAGGTGGCTCGCCGTGATTAATCCGGATATAGTCCTCGCGTAGAGAGACTAACTGGGAGTGCATTAAAAGCCGCTCTTCTGCGCGTGTCATATCTTCTGCTGTTGGCTCTCTGTGTTTTGCTGCTGTGGACTCTCGGCACTGTGATGAATAATTTGGAAATTTCAAATTAGGGTCTAAAAGCGCTGTCTTAAAAATATTGGCGCAAACTAAAACACGTGCAGATGTTCGCAGTAAGCGAACCCATTTGCTAAAACGAGTGGCGTCTGGGACCACTGGTACAGGCATTTCGCGTGTGTTTGTTAAAGCTATGAATTCCGCGGGAGGACGTTTCATTTCCTCGGGAACCGGTGGTGGTTCCTTTATTGGCTCTGTTGGCCATTCGGATTCAGGCAAGTAGAGAAAGGAAGGTCCAGAAAACCACCGAGACGAAATTTCGAATTTTTTACCGATACGCGTAGCGTCGTCCGCCACGTTCAGTGCCGTTGGTACATAACGCCAATCAGAAACGTTACTAATCTCTGCAATTTCGCCTACGCGATGGGCCACAAACGGTTTGAAGTCGCGGGCGTCGCTACGTAGCCATCTGAGGACAGTGAGACTGTCTGACCAGAAAAATAGTTTTGAGGGCTTGCGCTTGTGAGCCTCGACGATATATGAAGCAAATCGTGCGGCCATAAGGGCTGCTTGGAGCTCAAGTCTGGGGATGGAAACTAGTTTCACAGGCGCAACCCTGGCTTTGCCGCCTATAAGGCTGATCATCACGCCACCGTCAGAGCAGCTAAAACGCCAGTAGGCAACGCAGGCATACGCGACCTCGCTTGCGTCACCGAAAACGTGGAGCTCCCCTGACTCAGCACGACGACCACCCAAATAGTGACGAGGAATAGAGCCCATTTTCATTTTTGATAGCTCGGCAAACCAAGCCTTCCACTCTAATATTAGAGGTGATGGTAACTCTTGGTCCCAGTCAACACCCAGCTTCCAGGTCTTTTGAAATATTACTCTGCCTCTCACGATAATTGGCGTTAGAAGACCTAGCGGGTCATAAATCTTCATCAAATAAGCAAGAGTGGAACGTTTGGTTAGCTTGGCTGGTAAGTCTTCTATAGATGAAGGCGAAAATAAAAGACTGTCAGTATTGACGTCCCAAGTCATGCCTAAAATACGGACGCTTGTTGAGGCAGCGTTGGACGCGCGTAAGTCTGGAGACAATGCACTTAGTGCTTCGGGTCGGTTCGAAATCCAGGACCTCATCTCCAGGCATGCTTTGGAATGAATGAGTACGATGTCTGCCGCTAATTGAGCAGCTTCTGATACATTGTCAACGCTGCCTAAATAATCGTCCATGTAATGGTCTTTAATGATGGCATCCGCGGCAGCAGTTGAAATTGACCTGTGTTCCTCTGCATTTCGGTTTTTTAGGTAGATGGCGGTAGTTGGACTAGATGTGGCTCCGAAGATCATAGACCCCATCCGGTACTCCTGGAGGGAGTGTGATGGGTCAGCACGTCAGAAAAATCTTTGGGCGTCTCGATCTTCGTGCCGTATTTTAGTTTGCGGGAACATTTCGCGAATGTCACCATTAAGGCCACTAGTCCCTCCCTGAATCGCATCAGAATCGCTAGAAGAGGCTGTAACAGATCTGGGCCTGCTAAAAGGAGCGAGTTTAGGCTTACGCCTGATGACGTTGCCGCAGCATCGTGAACTATGCGTAGCTTGCGCTTCTGAGGGTGTATGACTCCGAAATGAGGGAGGTACCAAGTTATGTTGTTGCTGTTCGGCGGTTCAGTGCAAAGTTCCGCGTAACTCTTTCGGATTATTGAACGAATGTTCTCCCGATAAGCATCAGCATAAGCTTTGTCCCTCACCATTTTCTTCTCTAGGCTCTTAAAACGAGAAAGTGCGAGATCCCTACTGCGACTGCTTGGCACGTACTTAATTTCAGCCCGCCACAAAAGTCCTGTTTCGAACCTGCCGTTGGGCAGCCGGCGGGTCCTTTCGTTTAAAATATCGGTTGCTCGCCTATCATTTTCCGAAAGATATTCTTTTTTGGATATACCTATGCCATCAATCCGAAAATATTCTCGGAGCTGACTATCCAACGAATCTGTGTCGCTGGTCTGACAATAATTGACTATCTCCGGACATGAGTTTGTTTTAATGCGTCCAAAGAGGACCCAACCGAGTGAAGTCAATGCCGCTGCTGGTTGGTACCGATTGCCACGTCTTAGTGCATGAGGCACGGAAAGGTGCCAGTTGTCGATACCAATCAGCATCATTGGCTTGGCTTCGTCATAACTCAGTTCCTCAATTAGGTCCGCTAAATGATCGTAAGCGAGCAAATCGTTGCATTCGGTTATCTGACTCGATAAGGAAAGGTTCGCAATGGCTCGAACGTTCTCTAATTTAAACGTTTGTGAGGCATGGCGACCTTTAATTTCTAGAGAGATGAAAGTTACGTCGGATTCCTTGGACATGCCGCCCACTGCATTCACCCGGAGAACGGACTTTTTTCCGGTAGCACCTACGGCCTCGGCGATAGATGAATCGACCAACGTGGCAGTCGAGCCGTCGTCTAGAAGTGCATATGTGTTCACAGTACCTCGGGGACCGGACACACTAACCGGCACCATTTTAAGTAGGGAGCGTCGTGACGGTTCCGGGGTGCAGTTGTGCGCAACTACAACATTTTCTGGGATAACAACATGATCAGGACTACGATGGTGAGCGCCATCATCATCGTTGTTGCTATCGATATGTGTTACGGTTGCTTGTGGAATCTCCTTATGTAGCAGTGAATGATGGGTCGTTTTACTAGGACAATTAGTGAAAGTACACGTAAACTTCCTACATTTCCTATAAAAGTGGTTGCCCTTTTTTAAACATTTGTGGCAAACTCTTTTTTTTTGTTACCCAAATCCACCTTTCGTCAATGGTAATCGAACTGAACGCTTTGCAATCAACAGTAATATGACCTTCATTGTTACAAAATAGGCAAACTTATTTGAAATCTTAACTTTAGAAAACGACGGTGTAGTGTCATTGGTAGTGACATGACATCGGATAGGTTTGACGATTTCATGTTTGACGGGTTCCGAAATGTAATCATATTTTGATTTCATTTCGGCCTCCAGTTTGAGGAATTCTGATAAGAGTTCCATTCTGGATCTCCTCACAGAGTTCCTGTCCCTCTCATAGGCGAAGCATGTCCACCGAGATCGCAATGTGGTCGGAAACTTCCCCACAATCTCGTTGGACAGCTCAGGAGAAGCATACTCCGGCATGTCGAGCAGCCGCACTACTTCGAGGCAGTGCCGCACCCTACATGAAAAAGCATTTATCTCCCTCGCTGTCTCAAGGTTGGAGATCCTAGGCAACGCTCTAATTATGGCTAACTGGGCTAAGACAATGCGTTCCGGCCTAGCAAATTCAAGCTCGAGAGCGCAAATTACCTCGAGAGGGTCGGAGCCAACCGCTAGCATAACCACTACAGCGTCGCGGGCGGGCCCGCGCAACGCGGCGCCGATTCTTGCTAGGTTCTCTTCTTGCGAGTAATATGAGCTAGAAGTTTGGTACGCTCTCCTAAAAAAGAGCCAGTCTGAAGGCTTTGTGCCGTCGAAAATAGGCAAACTCACACTGACCTTAGGAGCATTACGGCAACCTGAGGCGACAGCGATGTTGGCGACGGCTTGAGCTAATTGTAAAGTATCATAGTTTTTGTTCGTCCACCATTTTCACGGTCTAACCAATCCTGGACGCTCCTGTTTGTACATTGGCTCGATCGCCGGCTTCCGTTGCTTTGCGCTTCTAGAGAAGCGACAAGTGCGCGATGCTCTGCTTCAGCCACCGCGCGTTCGTTGGCGAGTGTACGTTCACGTTCAGCGCGGTCTTCGGCGAGTGCGCGTTCACGTTCAGCGCGGTCTTCGGCAAGTGCGCGTTCACGCTCAGCGCGTTCTTCGGCGCGCTCGGCGCGTTCCAAGTCTGCGAGGCGGCGCAAATGTTGTGCCTCCGCAGCGAGCACTCGTGCTTGCACGGTGGCAGGCGAATGCGATGATTGAAACGATTCACTTTTCTCACTAGTTTTCGATTTTATACTCCGCGTTTGGCTTCTTAAAATCATTTTTATAGAAAAATTTTAAAAAATCCGTTTCTGACACCAAAAATGTTACAGTTCAATATCATAATAATTTATTTCTTTTTTTAATTACATGTCATTATAAATAATATATTTTTGGTGGCCAGCTACGTCGGCGACAATAAGTATGTTTTTCCAATTGTAACTTTTCTTACTTAAAACCAACTTATTTATCGATGCGATGAAGTAAAGTTATTTAACTGCTTAACTAACAATCTAATTAGTTCTTATATATATAACAGTCCAATATTTTAAAGCTTTTATTAACTTAGATTATAAAACAGGAAATATTTTTTTTTTTTTTATAAAAGATGGGTTTGCTCTTGACCAACAACCAACTGTGTAGCAAGGATGAGGCCTAAGATGGAGCGAACCTCATTCTCAACACAGAAGATGCCTATTCACTTGAACTTTGAAAAGATTTTGGTTATATGAGGTCAGGAGTTCCAAACCTTTGGCAGTGCGCATTATAAAAGATGTTTAAAAGCGCTCGGTCCGAAATAGAGGGATATCGACAAGATGAGGATGGTGACCATTTGTACGTCTGTATGTCCGATGGAAGAAAGGGGAAGGCTGTATATGAGTTGATGCAGCTCTTGAGCACACTCTCCTAAGTACATCTTATAAAAGACACATAGACAGGCTGTGCATCTTAGTTTTTAAAAAAGTACTGCCGCCAATAATTCACTGACTATAACACAAGCGCTTCAAGAAACAAATTAAACTAAGACGAAGTCTTTTTATATAAAATAATAAATAATCAAATTGATTCTTCTTCGCTTTTAGAATGTATTCACTTCAATATACCAAAATTCAGAACAAGATATCATCTTCTTCTTCACACATTCCACACAGCACCATCTAGTTCCACAGTAAGCAACTAATGCTTGTATTATGGATACTAGACAGTTGATATACTATATAGATTAATTTTTTTTTTGTAAATACATACATATTATAAATAAAAAACACCCACGACTCAGGTACAAAGGTAAAATGTCAACACATAAACATTCGCCCCTAGCGGGATTCGAACTCGCGACCGTTTGGTTAATAGCTAGGCTTACTAGCCACTAGACCAAACGTGTCGTCAAATATCTACGTAAGATCAAGTGATACACATTTCATATTCCCTATTGTAGAACTATTGTAAAAATTCCTTCTTTCATCGTTCTAAAGTATCACTACAATAAGATTCTGAATGATATTCACATATTTTCAAACAAGTTTGAATTCTTATAAAAAGAAAATTGGAGAATTATTTTTGAAAAATTAATTTTATCACTTATAGAATATTCTATTCTTTTTATTTTTTGGTCTTATAATAATTTTTTTTTTTAATTAATCAATAAATGTAAAAATATATATTTTTATGATTCCTTGGGCCTATTTTTGTATATATAATCTATAATATATATTTTTTAAATTCATGGCTGTATATAATCTAAATAACGTACATAGTCCTTGGTAGTGAACGTGCCATTCTCTGCCATTCTCTGACGTCGAAAAGCGATTTTGTAAATCTTATTTCGAATAAAAATGTTTTGAATTTTGAATTTAAATAAATAAATAAAATAAAATAAATAAACAAAGCTGTTGGTCTTTGGTACAGGTCGCCATTCGTGGTCTGCTGATTGGACCCGCAAAGAAGGCCACGTGGCCTTCATGAGGTTGCTACATGACTATAAAATAGGCAAAATTCGCCTTTTCCACATGGACGTGGAAGTCACACAGGTAAAACAAATAAATACTTAGTCATATTATTGTAGTGAAAACTTCTTTAGGCTCGTTGGGCACTTTGGGTATGGATAAAACACTTCTTTCTTGGATGACGTCAACGTCACTAAAAAAATACAATTCTTCGACGTTAGATGGCGCTCTGGTGAATGTTCCAAGACTAAATCGTTAGATGGCGCTCCAAAAAGGATAAATTAAATTGTCTCTAAATATTTATGTAAAGAAGTACAACTTCATTTACATTTATATAGACGAAATGCAATGCAATGAAATTGTTCGACACTAGATGGCGCTGTGATTAATGTTCCATGACTAAGGCTCGAGTTCACCAACAGACGGTTAGTTTTAAACAGCTGTTTAAAATTTAAACAGCCGTTTAATAATATTTTTTTGTTCAAAATCGCTAAAATGCGGGTTAAACGCCCTAAACATCTGATTAACTTAATGATTAATCTGATGTTTAGGGTGTTTAACCTGCAGTTTAGCGTTAGCGATGGTGATCAACAAAATATTACTAAATGGCTGTTTACTAAACACCTGTTTAAAAATAACCGTCTGTTGGCAAACTCGAGCCTAAATCGTTAAATGGCGCTCCAAAAGGATAAAATTTGATCTGTTTGTATAATTGAAATGCAATTGTTCGACGCTAGACGGCGCTGTAGTTATTTTGTGGTTTAAAAGGTTTTGTGTCAGTAAAAAAATACTCAAAAAACAATTAAGTATTGTATAATTTTCAGATCGGACCGGGCCACGTTCGTTTATATTTAAAAACCCCCCTTGGCCCGATGATCATATGCCAGTCAGTCACCCCCATAGCACCCCTGCAGCAGAGGGTCGTTCATAGGTTTTTTTCACCCACTTACAACGCGCCTATTGGCATGGCGTTTGTCAAAGGAGAAATGTGTATGGTAAGTTATTTATATGTTCCATAAAAGCATGTCCTTCACCACTCAGTTCTGTAACTGAGAGGTAACAATGTAATAACTGTGAATTTGTATGTATTTTTTAACACAGTTTCGCTAGTAAGGGCGCATCTTTCGATTTAAATATTTCGTCTTCATGATACAACTCTGTCGAGCATCTGACGAGTTATCGACTGAGAAGTGATTGGTCATGATAATCTGTTGCTGGCCCGCGGTCCATTTTTTTCTTGGACGGCGTATGTTCAATTCAGAGCGAAGAGAAGAATTCTACTTTAGAATTGGGATTTTACTTTAGAACCGGAAATCTACTTTAGAATCAGGACTCTACTTTAGAATCGGGACTCTATTTTAAAATCGAGATTCTACCTTAGAACCGGAATTCTACTTTAGAACCGGAATTCTACTTTATAATCGGGATTCTACTTTATAATCGGAATTCTACTATAGAATCGGGACTACTTTAGAATCGGGATTCTACTTTAGAATCAGGATTCTACTTTATAATCGGAATTCTACTATAGAATCGGGACTACTTTAGAATCGGGATTCTACTTTAGAATCAGGATTCTACTTTATAATCGGAATTCTACTATAGAATCGGGACTACTTTAGAATCGGGATTCTACTTTAGAATCAGGATTCTACTTTATAATCGGAATTCTACTATAGAATCGGGACTACTTTAGAATCGGGATCCTACTTTAGAAACAGGATTCTACTTTATAATCGGAATTCTACTATAGAATCGGGACTACTTTAGAATCGGGATTCTACTTTAGAATCAGGATTCTACTTTATAATCGGAATTCTACTATAGAATCGGGACTACTTTAGAATCGGGATTCTACTTTAGAATCAGGATTCTACTTTATAATCGGAATTCTACTATAGAATCGGGACTACTATAGAATCGGGACTACTTTAGAATCGGGATTATACTTTATAATAATCGGAATTCTACTATAGAATCGGGATTACTTTAGAATCGGGACTCGAATTTAGAATTGGGATTCTACTTTAGAATCGGGACTCTACTTTAGAATCGGGACTCTACTTTAAATCGGAATTCTACTTTAGAATCGGGATTCTACTTTAAAATCGGGATTCTACTTTAGAATCTGGATTCTACTTTTAACTGCCGTAGGTATATAAATGGTTAAAACCATGTAGACATGTGTTTTTGAAATAAATTCATAATATTAATTATTATAATTTCAGTTCGATCGCGACGCAGTCATTTGGAACAACAAACGTTACGTCAGCTCACCGATTTACGTACTAGGTGACAAGACCATAAAGAATTTCAGAGCATGGTTTTCACAGTTTTACAGCGAGAAAAGTATTAGTTTTAAAGACGCCACCACAAACACATTGGAGTGGTAAAATTAAGCCGTGTGTTTCAAATGGAACCCATAAAAATAATTTATACTCTTTTTCTCAGATCAAATAAGAAGTATAGACAGAATTTTGAGGAAAACATTGAGATTATGTGTTATCAATATTTGGTTTTGTTTATTAAAAAAAAAATTTAATTAAAATTAAAAATATTGGTTTCCAAGTTGGATGAGTGGTATGTGTGTTTGTCTAACGTCTCAGGGGCCCCGGGTTCGATTTCCGATCATTTTTAAAGTTGGCTCAAGTCTGAATTTGGAAAGTAATGGCAGGGTACCTACACTTCGTTTTACAGTCATTTTTGGCAGCCCGTCTGGAGGCAGTAACCACCCCCTTACAGAAGACCACCGTGAAATAACAGCATATCGACGGCGAAGTGACAATACCTCCTAACTAGCATAGACAAAATTTTACACAATGTGAAAAAAAAAAACCGTTTAGTTTCCTGAAAACTTCATAATCAATAAATCTATTTGTATAGAGAATATTTTAATACAAATATGCTAAGATGAGGAAAGCTAAGTTTTATCAAAACACACGCAGAAATAGACCTTAAAGGCAATGGCATAAGAGTAATTTTTACTAAAATTGTTAAGAGGTATTGTCATTTCGCTGTCGATATGTGCTTTTGTGTTTCGGTGAGTAAATAAGGGATGCTAGAGGCCATTACCCCAACCCTTCCTTATCCCTTATCCTTAATCCTTCTATGGTCGAGTGTTATGGGCGACGGTAGCCACCTACCATCAAGTGGACCGTCAGCCTATCTGTCGACTTTAACATTAAAAACAATATCTCCTATCCTTAATCCTAATATAGTCGGCAACGCACTTGCAGCACCTGTGGCGTTGCTTGTGTTAAGGCGACGGTAGCCACCTACCATCAAGTGGACCGTCAGCCTGTCAGTCGACCTCAACATTAAAAAAACTTACGTATGAAACTACACAATTCAGAAATTTCAATAGTAAATAAGGCGAGGCGTAGTTTGATTGCATTTGTGTGAGTGTAACCGTGTATGTACACGGCGAAGGCGTAGTTTCACCGGTATCACTTTGCCGTAAACAAAGCTCTATCTTTAATTCTTATTTTATCTGAGGTCATTTCATGACAAGCCTATTATTATGACGTATACTGAGGTAGGGACGTTTTAGTGTAATATGATGTGATAGACGGGTTGTGTGTTTGTGTAACTTAAAATTTATGATATGCTAAATAAAATGTATGCCAATTTTTCAACTATCTTTTTTTCTCATTCATTCTTTCTCAAGTACGATGACAGGAAGCGACTTTGTTTTATACTATGTAAAAATTAACATAGATTTTTATTACAATTAATAATAAATTTAACTTTTAACTTACAAGGTTGGGATGAAAAGTTCGTAGGCTAACACACAGATGGCGCTACTAGTATTAAATCTATATGATTTTTTTAAGCCACGTGTACATATTTCACACCTGTCGGACTATTAGTTTGTGGGATAGAACATTTTGAGTGAAGCAACTTTTGTTAGTTTGAAGAAAATGGATAAAATTTGTTGAAAACGATGGCAAAATTGCATGAATTGGGCTTTGAATTGCTTCCGCATCCACTGTATTCTCCAGATCAGTGCCTTTACCATGAGTTTACAATGACCGCACTCGCAAGCGAGAAGGTAAAACATTTATATGGAAATCTGTCAATTTGACATTGACAATTGACAATTTTCCATATAAATATTTTACACTCTCGCTAGCGAGTGCAATTTGTCAATTTGACATTGACAGTTTTTTATATAAACGTTTTACGGTCTCGCTAGCGAGTGCGGTCATTGTAAACTCATGGTAAAGGTACTGTTCTCAGACCTCAAGAGAATCGCTCGAAATAAATTTAGGGCCGATGGAGAGGTAATCGCTTATTTTGAAGCTAAACACAAATCGTATTATAAAAATGGTATCGAAAAATTGTGTGACCGCTATAATCGTTGTATAGCCCTCGAAGGCGTCCTCCGCCGCGTCTGACTATCTTTTTGTTCGCGATTAACTCAAAAACTACTCCACTGATTATCATGCTGTTTTCACCAATGGATAGAGTGGTTCTCGAGGAAGGTTTTAGTATATAATTTTCACGCGGGCGAAGTCGCGGGCACCAACTAATTGAATAATAAAATCAAATTTTATCAAAAAATATTTTTTTCTATATTAATTTACGAACTTTTCAGCCCAACTGTTAAAAATGTTAAAACTGTTTAAAATCTGTTTGCGTCCCAAAAATTTATAAAAAATAAATAAATAACTGATTGCATCACGAAGACAACATTTTAAATTCGGCGTAATCAATGAAGCCATCGTTGTTATTATCGCCATTTTTCAATGCGCTTTCGACAATCGTTGATAACATGTCATCGGTGTACACGTTCTCCTCGTGAACATCTTCCTTATCACCTGAAAAAACCATTCATCTTATCATAATTACCTATTAATGTAATATAATATAATATAATATAATATAATATAATATAATATAATATAATATAATATAATATAATATAATATAATATAATATAATATAATATAATATCTTCATACATTCCACACAGCACCATCTAGTTCCACAGTAAGCAACTAATCCTCGTATTATGGATACAAGACAGTTGATAAACTATACATAGATTACTTTTTTTTTGTAAATACATACATATTATAAATACAAAACATTCATGACTTAGGTGCAAAGGTAAAATGTTGACACATAAAACATTTGCCCCTAGCGGGATTCGAACCCGCAACCGTTGGTTAACATGTCGTCTAACCTATTAAATTATAATAAAAATACCCCCGACTTTCTATTGAGCCCAAAGTACGCTACATCTGCTGTAAGTTGCTGAGGAGTTGGATTTCCTGCAGACTACTCGATGCTGCAGCATCAGATCAAGGTTACAATTTAATGGAAATACCACAGAAGTAACAGTATACCAAATTTCATATCAATTGAACATAGTGATATCCCTTCGTCAACAAGTAAATAGGATGATAGTCTTCAAACGCCTGAACCTTCATAAATTATCGCTAAGAACAATTCCGATCACGTCAACCTGTCTGTTGACCTTAATATACAAAAAATTGAGAGGGCACTTAATGGGAAAAATAATACAATATACTTAGATATAATATAAGGTATTAATTTATTTTAAATATTAATTTATATTAATAACTAGCTGAACCCTTGAACGCTTCGCTGTGGCTCAGTCTTATATTAACTCGGCTGTCATAACAACGGCTAACTTCCACTTTAAATAATATGTGACAGCGGTTCTCATTGGCGAGTTAGTTCTCCTCGCTTTCGGCAGATGGCGCCATTTTCTCAAAGCTATTTTTCTCGCGATCGAGATTATATTATTATGCGAAAAATAAATATGATCAATCCTTGAAGTGGTTTGAAATTATGATATGGAAATATAAGAATGTTTTCTTATTTAATTATCTTATGGGGCCCATGAAGGAGTTTAGAAGAAACAGATGTTTTTACATCTGTCAAAAATTTTAACAACATATTTGACACATGATGAAAGAGGCCTTTAATAATAATAATAATAAATAATAATTCTTTATTTCAAACTTTCCCAATGTAACATTTAATTCAGAATGTAATTCATAATTCAGAATGTAACAATTAATTATAAATTGTTAAGATTTTTCTTAATTCTTAGCTTTCGCTAGTTGCGCCTTATAGCTGCTGAGTCTGTACTCCAAATAGTCGACGTAGCCATCTTTGTTAAGGTCTGTATGTTTCAAGGCCTGTTCCAAAATATGCTCTAAATCCTCATCTTTATAAGTTTTGTGGTTAGCGTCCACTTGACCTGAAAGTTTTTGAAAATTACTCAACTAATAGACGTTCTCAATATTCCAAACTAAAATACTAGCCAACATTTTTAGTTAATATTAGCTTATAAATAAATGAATAAAAAAATTTAACATGGTTAATATAGAAAAGTGAAATTCACACTAGAAAGGTTTTCATAATAATAATCTACAAAGTAAATGTAATGAGGACTTTGTTTTGTTACTATTTGGTGCCCGCGACTTCGTCCGCGTTGAAAAATAATTTTAAAAAATTAACAATATAACAACACCTGACATCTTTATTGCTATTACGCTTAGAATAGAAATATTTATAAAATTATAGTATTTATTCACACTTTATTCAAAATTTTGGCATATTGTATACTTCACTCGATATATATATAATGTACTAGGTGGTGCTCGCGACTTCGTCCGCATTGAAAATTAAAAAAAAGCAATATAACGCTTGACCTCGTGTTGCTATAACACTGGCCAGGCGTCAATTTTTTTTATTTTTTATTGATCCCTCGGGAATAGTCCTTTTTTTCTGGATGAAAGGTACCCTATGTCCTTTCTGGTGTCCCAGAGACAACGTGTATGCAAAATTTCATGGTGATCGGTTCAATAGTTTTTGCGTGAAAGAGTCACAAACATCCATACATCCAAACATACTTTCGCATTTATAATATTAGTAAGAAAGATGGTATGGTTTAATGGTATGTGAGTAAGCGCTAAAATTAAATTAAAAATACAAGTAAAGAATGAAAATAGCTCCGAACAGGTACAGTGTGTCACGAGATTGCGTCATCAAAATGGCGACCAAGCGCATTGTCTTAGCAATTTATGGAGTTTATACACAGAAAAACCTAAAAAACACTCAGACCAAGACATTCTCATCTCATCTATTAAAATGTTTGTTTAAGGCTCGAGTTCACCAACAGACGGTTATTTTTAAACAGGTGTTTAAATTTAAACAGCCGTTTAGTAATATTTTGTTGATCACCATCGCTAAACTGCAGGTTAAACGCCCTAAACATCAGATTAATCATTAAGTTAATCACATGTTTAGGGCGTTTAACTCGCATTTTAGCGATTGTGAACAACAAAATATTATTAAACGGCTGTTTAAATTTTAAACAGCTGTTTAAAAATAACCGTCTGTTGGTGAACTTGAGCCTAAGCGGGGTTCGAACCTACCACCTATGACACAGTAGGCAGAGTTACAACCAAAGATCCAATCGGTCTTTCTTAGACTGCAAGTAACTGCTGCATGTTTGTGGTATTTTTTTTTTATTTAAACGTGATATACTTAAACACACTTCTTTAGCAGAGTGTTATTTTATTTATTTACAAATTACAATATCTCAAACAAACTTTTCCATTTATTATTTTCTAAGATATTGTTACTATGGTAACGCATGTATGTAATATTGGATTAACTGGCCAGTACTTATTTTCCCTCCGGACCACCTGTACCATTAGACAGTACCATTGGTGGTACAAATGGTACTGATTTATCCCATTAGTACCAGGGAAATAAATACAAGCGTGACACTCGACATTACTTCAATAAAAAACGTGATGGTACAATTGGCACTACTTTATTTTATTAGTAACCTATATTTTTATATCGCCTACAATGAGTTGAATTTGCACATAGTGTATGTAAGTGTTTCTGTGCAGTACAGATGATTTCCGTTTCTCTTGAATTTTGGGTACTATGGTTCGAAATTCGGAATCGTTTTTAATTACTTTAAGGAAAGCAAAAAGAGTTTTCAATTAGAACTATTTCCAATATGTGGAGCATTTACAAACTGAAATCCAGTCTAAAATCAGTTCGTCTAAAATACCCTTATCGGCGACAGTCGCCATCTACCATCAAGTGGACTGTCAGCCTGTCTGTGTAGACCTTAACATAAAAGACATACAAATAAAAAAAAAAATGATCAGTTTACTTACCCCAGTCTTGTTCAGGGCTTGCTTTCAAAACACACACACTAGACGATCACTGGTTCTATGTAATATCACAAGATTGTCAAATTATCTTGTTCACTACTCGGTCAAGTCAACACAGTACTTCGTCCCCTAAATTGTGGCGAGTGGGCCCAATCCAGGGGACGAATCCAATGACGTCATCAAGGTAATGGAGTGGGACGAAATGACGTCATCGGTATACGAGATTTAGTGTCAATGTGGCCGAGTAATACAATATTTAATGAGGATGAGTTACAAGACTACTCGCTCGAATTTAACTCGCCCGAATCGGCGAGTTGTCATGTTTGTTTTTTACCTATTATTTCACTAGACAACTCGCTCACAATAGGCGATTCTGTACAGTTGTAGATAAAAACCTTCGATCGGCTATAATAATACACAATTAGCTACATTTTGTAAAAAGTGTATGTAAATTTTAACACTTTTACTTATATAGTTTGTAATATATGTAAATTATGATATAATCTACAATATATACTTATAAGTTGAGCGTTAACTGTGTATCTAGTATTATAATCGGTCGACAATAAAAACTAAATAAATATTAATTGGAAACTAGATATTGCCTTTAAATAAAACAAGTTGTCAGTGAATAATGTTTGAAATATTTTTCCTATTGCTGGTCAAGTAGTTTTTTTATCAGCTGGTCAGCTAATCTTGTAAAATAAGCATAAGTTTTTTTTTTATTCATTTGCTGAAATGACGTTATAATATGCAGAATTCTTCTTTTTTTTTTATTTAAAAATAAAACGTCAATCTGTTGAAATTCTTATTTATTTAATCACTATATTTTGTGAGTCTCATTTGCTGGCTTCTATTCATCATGTATTTATATAATTAAAAATATATTTCTTTACTATTTATAAAAATAATAGTTTTTAAAAAAAGTATAAGTTTTGACAAATATGTATAGATTACTAAATAGAAAAAATCATATTTTCTTAGATTAATAATTCCAACAAATTTTATATGAAAACAGTACTTACTAGCATTACCCTATAAATAAAAACATGAAAAACTTTAAATATAATCATTTTATTTTTAATATTTTACAAATAACGACACAGTGGAATAAAAAGACAACCATTTGAAATTTGAACAATGATGTGCGCTGACATAGAACAGTGAAATAGTTAAGACTTAACAAACGTCAATTGTGACATTACATATGACAGATGTATGTAGGACAAACACTTATGTCAGTTATGAATGACATTTGACCTGTCAATTTAGGATAACATCGTTCTATTAACAGTGGGAAGACGTTATCATTATCAGTTATTATACAAATAAATATATTTTTAAATATCTTCACACATTCCACACAGCACCATCTAGTTCCACATTAAGCAACTAATGCTTGTATTATGGATACCAGACAGTTGATATACTATATAGATTACTTTTTTTTGTAAATAAATACATATTATAAATATAAAAAAAACATCCACGACTCAGGTGCAAAGGTAAAATGTTAAACACATAAAACATTTGCCCCTAGCGGGATTCGAACCGGCGACCGTTTGGTTAACAGCTAAGGTTACTAGCCACTAGACCAAACGTGTCGTCATTGATATTGGTGGGTGATATTTAAAAAGAAAGACTTGTTTAGGTATGTTTAAGAAATAGTTTTATTTTTTACATATATTAATCTTCAATCGTTTATGTATTACGATCTAAAAACCATAACTAACTGTAAAACTGTCGAAAATATTTGTTTTTTAAAGCCATTCATCAAAATTTAGGTAACATTAAATCAATTTACCAAAAGTTTACCAACGAACATTAACTTCACAACCAAAACATAAAAAAGCGACGAATATAATGAAATGATGAGCATACAGTCCAATTTTTCATTGACATGAAAATCCTTTCAATATGTACTATCACAAATTAAACGAAAATTAACGTAAAAAATTTCCACAAAACAATATTTTTTTTACATACAAATTGACACATTTTATTTTAAATCAAAAATATATGCCCCTATACACAAAAAAAATTGCATCTCAAATACATATTATTAAAAATTATAAATAGAGAATATTTTGTGTATGTTTGCAATGAATAAACTCAAAAAGTAGTGGACCGATTTTGAAAATTCTTTCACCTATAGAAAGCTACGTTATCAGCGAATAACATATTATAGGCTATATTGTATTAAAGTTACGCGGACGAAGTCGCGTGCAACAGCCAGTCTATACTAATATTATAAAGAAAGAGAGAAGATTTCTATTTTTGTACGTTTGTAATGAATAAACTCAAAAAGTAGTGGACCGATTTTGAAAATTCTCTCACCTATAGAAAGCTACGTTATCAGCGAATAACATATTATTGGCTATATTGTATTAAAGTTACGCGGACGATGTCGCGTGCAACAGCTAGTAAAAGTTAATAATAATCAGAAATTTTAAAGAACATTTCTTGTGAATAAGGGCACAAACCTTTTTAATATATTCTCTTATTATTATAAATATATATATATATATATCGAGGACAAATGAAAATATTACAAGCATGAATATATATTTTTATTATTACTTACACTTTTCAATAATAATAATAATAATAATGAAAAAAAAAAATGGCGGCGTATTTAATTTTTTATTAAAATTTTTACAAACATTTAACCCTTTAACCGCTTGGTTTTGTAGGAGTTGTCGTAATTTTTTTTTTTAAAGAAAGCAACTCGATGATTTTTAAAAATAAACATTATACAGGTAGAGTGAAGGAATTTGTCGTATATATCCGACTCTGGCGAAATAGACACGAAAATAATGGCGACTGTGGCAGTTAAAGGGTTAACTAACTTATAGTAGAATATAGTTTTATTTTCAATACACAGACAAATTTTATGTTTTTTCTTACTTAAGAGTTCATAACGTAATAAATATTTCATGTAAGCGCAGATACTTAAAAATTTCAAAAATACCCACAATGCTGCATTGGCACGTAATTTTTTTTTTAAATAGTTTGTTTTTTTTTTTTTTTTAAGTAGTTTGCATGCGGTATTTGGTTGCCACAAATGTTTGTAATAAGTTTTTCTATAAATTTGTTAATTAAGTTTATATGTGTACGCATTAAATTGTTGGTGGGTATTATTTAAAAAATTAAAAATTAAAAATAAAAATAAGTGGAGTACGAAAAGTTGTGACCTCTATTGTTTTAATATATGTAACATTGAAGATATATATTTCGCATATAGGTACTATTTATTATAATAAGAAACCAATATTTAATCCCAATAGTGTTTTTTTTTTAAATTTTCAGTATTATCAGTTCACCTAATATTATTTATTATAGAGAGAAGATTTGTATTTTTGTATTTTTTGTAATGAATAACCTCAAAAAGTAGTGGATCGATTTTGAAAATTCTTTCATTTATAGAAAGAGTTATCAACGAGTAACATACAGGCTATATTTTATAATGTTACGTGGGCGAAGTCGCATGCAACATCTAGCGTTTAAATAAAAACATAAGTAGAAGGTTTATGTTAAGCAAATATTCAGTACAGTGTGAAAATTTTAAATAAAAATTTTACTTAAAAAAGAAACCATTATTTTATTTCTTTTTTAACTTTTTTTTTTAAATATAATACATTTAAATGTAAGTGAAGGTACTAAAAAAAAAATTGGTTGTAAAAAATTATCATTTTTTTTTTCTTTTTTTTTTTAACTGATTTTTTTTTTAAATATAATACATTTAAAGGTACCTACTTAAGTAAAGTTTTTTTATTTGTTAAATGTCATTATAAAAGACATTGACATACCACGCAAGTTATTTAATAGCAATGGCATCCATAGACTAGTTAATGTCCAATGTCACATATATTAAAAACAATATTTACTAAAAACTAAGAGTAAAGAGAGAGTATCAGAGAAAAGTAATAGTGAGATTTACATCAATATAAAAAAATACAGTAAAGTCTTTGTTTTTTTTTTTTTAATAACTTCAACGGCATGACAGGAAAATAATTAAGTCTATCTTAAAAACTAGACCATAAAAGTAGAAGGACGGGAATGAATAAACCGATTAAGGCCTCTTTCACCAACTACAAGTAAAGTGTTGATTAGTTACTTTTAGAAATAATTTTATGTTTTATTAAATTATGCACTCGGTTCACTGCATAGTACGATAGGCGAATTTTTTTATTAATTATTTTCTTTTTAATATTTGGGACTTTTACCGTACGAACAAAGGTATATATCATCTCCTTCGTTCCCGGTGACAGGTGACTTTAAATGGCGGTTAGCCTACTTGACACGTGATGAAAGAGGCCCTTAGTCCGATAAATATATATATAATATATATATTTAAAAAAAAAATTTAAATAAAAATATTCGCCGTTGACTTGACCGACTTATACTAACGTGACCACAAATTAATTCCGTATACACAGATACACATTGTTAAAATCCAATTTATTATTGCACAGCAAGAGAACTCGAGATATTTTTGAAGTTTACTTCTTAAGAATAGACTTTGTATATATATATATGCGTTATATTATGCGTTACGTTCTATCTTCGAATATTTTAGAATATTTAAAGTTTCATAATGATGTATTTTATAATCGTTCGTAAGGAGTATTTATTAATGGTCTGTCATTATGAAGTTCATGTTAAATAATTATGTTCAATTTAATTGTCATTGTGTTTTAGTTTCATATATTTTCTCTTGTATTTATTTATCTTTCGTAATGAGTATACTCCAGTCGTGCTGACACGCACACTTTTTTTTATATTGAGGGATTTTTTTTTTAAAATTAATCGCCGGCGTCTGAACACATAACACAATTTTGCGATTTGAAATTGCTAGATTTGTAATCGCGCGATGAACGATACAGCGTGTCTGAACGAGCCCTTATACTCATACTAGACAGACTAGTAAAAGAGTGGTCACACTGATTGACACTGACATGACACTGACACTGTTTCTGTAATGGCGGCTAAAAAATATTTGTACTTGACGTTTACATATTACGCGTATATAACTGTTATTCGTCATTATTTTCGTATTAGTTGCTAAATAAATCTGACGGCGCTTAATAGCGCCATCTACCAAGAACCAGAGCAAACTCGCTGCAGGGTAAAAACGACATGGCGTTCGATGACGTGTTGGGAGAACGCCACGCCATCTGGAGGCGGAGTTTTGCTCTAGCGAAGCGTCGCATTGTCGGTTTGTCGGTAGCGAGGCGGCCATTACAGACTTCGGGCTGTGACTGGCCTTGCTACGCGGTTTCGACCAGTGTGATTGTTCTTAATAGTTTGTTAATCGATAAATGACTAGTGGTTCATTTAGTGTAATTGTGGTGTTTGACTGATTAAAAACTGTGTTATAATTGAATTGTTGTAATCTTGCTTATTGCCCTCATATCCGCGCCCAACCATGACCGACAACAATAAGGCCACCCCTGATGTCGCAATAAATCTGATTCTATGCTTATATACAGAAAAACGTTTTGCTTAGTCTGTGACATCACTGACCTGTAACTTATACCAGTGGACTTGCTGCTGTCAAATTATTTTTATGCCTATTTAAAAAAGGAAACTATATTGGCTATGGAGCGAAAGTAATTGGAACTAAAAATTAGTCATGCAATTATTAAAATTGTCCATTAAAACATTTACAGAATACACATTTCCTCATGTTTCAAAACTCAATCGGACACAAATAAACGTAAACACTCCCAAAAAGACATCAACAAATAGAATAAAACAGACATTATTATACATATCTATGTAATAAAAATACGCAAACGTCAAAATTAGTTCTGATTACTGTCGAGGACGGCGTTTCAAAATGTTACACGAAATTATCTATGGTAGCGACAGCATGTAGAGTCAGCAGTTTTAGTCAGCGCCACGGACGCGCTATGTAATAGTCTAATAAAATAGTATCAAATGAAGTCAGAATAGTATAATTTACATCAGCCCCACGAAGAGCCCGACGTTCATTTTTAATACGTGACTTTTTTTTTTAGGGTAAAAGTGATAGAACGTAATTAAATTGTGTACAAGTAATTGGATTATGTAGGGCGTGAACTTTGTGCACGCGGTACAATGCAACAGCGCGCGCACCGTATTGCGACTTTTTGCTGACAAAGTGACGCGCACCTACAGCACCGAGTATCTATCCTACAGAGCTACAGGTCTCTAGAAGCGTAAATATTATTAGCCCATTCTTGTAGGGCTGTCACAAAACACAACACACAAAACTATTGCTTCTGCGTCGCTCGCGCGCGTCCGACTCCCTACCACTAACGTTTGTGTTCGTGAACACCCGTCGGTGAAAGGTCACTCACACATAGCTGCGCGCATGTAGTGCAGTATCTACCGCGCGCTCGTATGAAACTGTTTCTCTGTACATAGATACTCGGTGCCTAGAGTACGGACATAAAGTTGTGGTCTGAGTGAGGGCGTGACTAACTTTTGTGAATAATAAGTAAACAGACATGAATCCTAATATTTTTGGCATCCACTCCGGCAACGTTACACATGGCCAAAAGTAGTGATAACAACGATCTGGCGGCAGTGACGTTCGCGTCCCGCTTACCAGAGTTTTGGGCGGATCAACCGAGACTATGGTTCGTAAAGGTGGAAGCAAAATACAATAGAATTGTCACTAAGCTGGGACTAGAGGTGATGCAGCAGGTGAGCGATATACTGTTGGCACCACCGGAGAGTAATAGATATGACACAATTGAGAAAAGGTTGTACAGGAGGTTTATCAGTGTCATAACCTGACAACACTACTAGACTGGCGACCCCTGCCTTGTTACTTAATCTGTGTCTTTCTACTGTCAAGAAAATATATGTGTAAAAAAAAACCAAAAGAAAATAATACAAGGCGTAATCAATTAATTTACGTGTTTTATTGTTAAATACAACAATGAGGAATCTGAAAATAGACAATTGCAAAAGTTGTTTGTTGTCTAAAACAAAACTCGTGGATCAGAAACCCTCACAACTTTTAAGGAAAACGAATGAGTTAGGCGAGAGACAAAATTCCTAAAGATACACTGCAGATGCTGTGGTTACAGGCATCTGCCGGCATCTGTGAGAGCGGTATACTAACGTTCACAGAATGCAAAGATATATGTAACTTTGCGGTAATCGCGGACAAGATCATGAAAATCACGAGGCCAGTAGACGTTGCGGCAGTTGAGCAGCAGGGCGCGTAATTAAAAGACCTGGTGTAGCGCCAGGTATTCCCATCCCTAATACCAGTAGGGCAGGACGGCCGATCCGACGGCCGATCCTAGCCTCCGCGAGTAGTTCAGTCGGTACTCTGTGTTAGTTAGTTACTTATGCTGTGTACGTTTATAACTAGTTTAGTTACTCTATGTAGACAATTCTCTGTGTGTAACAATGTCACCATCGTGTACAACGGTTCCGATTTTGTGTTAACGGACTTTGATTTTGTAACTGATCTAATGTTAATCCGAGTTTGGCTGATTAAATTCAGTTCAATGTCCAATCGCCGTTTTATTTAACAAAGGTAAAGTCTTCTCCCTACTAAACTGGTACGATTTTTTTATCTAATTGTATTTGTCATAATAGTAGTACGCCCAAATGAATCGTTCATATATAGGCACGTTACCTTTTGTTATTGGATAGTTATAAGAATTGTGCTTAGGTATATTAAGAATCTTGGAACGTTAATCATGTGTCACAATTGAAATTCTTGTGCAACACTTCAGCAACTTGTTTAGTCAGCTAATTATTATGATATATAGTTTCGTTTTATTGCAATCGCGTCTTAAGAAACCCGATATTAAGTCTTAAAATTCTATTGTGTGATACACGAGTTTCAGTCAACGTTTTTTAATTAAATATATATAAGTCTGACGTTTGATTTGCCTAAGTGAGACTAGAAATCGAAATACCATTTTTTTTTTTTTTTTCGTTATATTCGTTGTTAAGTTTTTTTTAAGTAGTATTGTTTATGCCGTTTTTGCTACACACCTCACACATGCAAACGAACGCATCATTCGCATATCTATTTTTCATTCCCTTTCCTACCCTTAAAATAAAGACAGACAGAGACGCTAACAAGTTGTCGCCGCGTTCGCATATCGGCTCCGCAAAATTAAACTCTTTACGCGTGTGTGTGGTGGTATGTGATAACTTAAGAATCAAACGCTTAAATCAATTTAAAAAAAAAAAAACTTTCGTGTATTGTGGTGGAACCGAACCAGCGCTGGAAGAGCAGGTGAACCTAAGTATATTTTTAACGGTAAGTCTGTCTTGACCATTCCAGTTTTTTTTTTTTTTTTTTTTTTTAAGTAAAAGAAACGAAGTAACTTCGAGTCTGACACCAATGAAAGTTTCCAACGAAAAATTTAAGTTGATTTTTATTTATTAATATAAATTTACAAAAATGCATAGAAAATAAAACGATTTGACTACCCTCACAAAGTTTCCCATTACAATATTTACAGTGACGACGTCGTCGATGACTCGTTTTTTGCGCGAATACCCTCAATTTTGGGCAAATCAAAAATCAGACTATAGTGGGGGTAGTTTTGAAAACATATGCAACGCATCATAGACAGAAGCAAAAAGAAATAGACTTTACGCGAACACCCTCAACTTTTGAGCAAATCAAAAATCCAGACTATAGTGAGGGTAGTTTTGAAAACATTTTTCAACGCACCGTGTACTACTATTGTTTGTCTTGTCTCTGATTCTTTTGCTGTGCCCTAACGAACTCTGGATAATCTATGTAACCGTCTCTATTGTGATCGTCCATATTGAGTATTGGATCTATTAAGTTTATCAATTCGTCGTCAGTGAATATTTTCTCGCCTACCGGCGGTTGATCCGCTTGTGGCTGTTGTTTATGACCCTGCTCTGCTGATTAATGACCAGTGGACAGCATAAACAGCATAGACGGCACAGACACCGAGCGAGACCCCAACAAAGAAAAAAAATAATACATTACCTACCATTTACGACGACGAGTTTATGTTATGGAGGGTAGATTGTGAGAAGGACTGACTCTATTGTATTAAAAAGTGGTCCCAGAATACAAGTAAATTAAGATGGAGCCAGTGTAGCGTTGACGAGTAAATTAGACGAAGATATATAGTTAGAAGACGTGCTACACTAGCGCCATTGTGGCCACTTTTAGAACCCTTATTTTATTGTTGGAGAGGAGCATTTTTTCAGTTTGATTGTAATAAGAGTCGATACTCCTCGCATATACCCTCCATAGTTTATGTATACGTATCAGGGTTGTTGCGGACATTCGCGTTGCGGATCTTCCGCATTTGCAGAAGATCCGCATTTGTAGAAGATCCGCATTTGTAGAAGATCCGCATTTGCGGATGCGTACCGCATCGAAATAGACATCCGCTTCCGCGATTATGGATGCGGATCTTTTGCGGATGCGGATACGGGGCCAGTCCTAAATCTGACAGACTTTCCCAGGATAAATTTTATTATGAAATTATAAATATTTCAATTTTTGCATCCGCAAACGCGGAACCTCCGCACCGATTTAGACGCGCTCAACCATATCCGCATCCGTAACTATGAATGCGGTTTTTTTTTCGCGGATGCGGATTTCTCCGGGATGATTTATTAAATTGTTTCAATTTTTTTTTTTTTTTTATTTAAATCGCTTCTCAATTACTTAATAAAACATCACGTGATTAATGGACCAGTTAATGAGCATGCTAATTTAACCCTTTAACCGCTTGGTTTTGTAGTTGTCGTAATTTTTTTTATTTTATTTTTTTAGAAAAAGCAACTCAATGATTTAAAAATAAACATTTACACATGTAGAAGAGGTGTTGGTCGTATATACATAATACTGCTCTGGCGAAATCGACACGAAAATAATTGTCGGATAAATCCGACTCTGGCGGCTAAAGGGTTAAACAAGTATGTCATTCATTTATGAGCATGTCTGTCAGTAGCATTAATATCTGTTCAGTGATAATAAAAAAAAAACTATAGGTAACCTATTAAATCAATCGATTTAAAATGAGTATTTGGAAGCTGTGAATTTTGAATGAATTAATTAATGAATGAATGAATTTTGAATGAATAAATAAATTTTGAATGAATGATTGAATCAATCAATGAATGAATGAATGAATAAATTTTGAATGAATGAATGAATCAATCAATGAATAAATTTTGAATGAATGAATAAATTTTGAATGAACGAATAAATTTTGAATGAGCGAACAAATTTTGAATGAATGAATGAATAAATTTTGAATGAACGAATAAATTTTGAATGAGTGAACAAATTTTGAACGAATGAACAAATTTTGAATGAATGAATGAGTCAATCGATCAACGAATGAATGAATAAGACTTTATTTGAATTTCCACTATACAGAAGTATAGTGTATTGTGTATATATATGTATGTGTACACTCACCGTGCCAGTGTATTAGTGACTTGATCAATTCGCATCCGTCCAATTTGTTATTGTTGTCGGCGTCGTGCATTTTGAAATAGTGAAATTGCAACTCCTGGTCGGACATTTTGGACGTGTCTATTGGCACGTCCATGTGCTCTTGGATGTGACTGAAAGGTAAAATATATGCCCATAAACACACATACACACACACACACACACACACACACACACACACTAGACATTTTGGTCTAGTGGCTAGTGACCCTAGCTGTTAACCAAACGGTCGCCGGTTCGTATACCGCTAGGTTTATGTGTCAACATTTTACAATTTGCAGTTTTACAGTTAGTTATGGTTTTTTGATCGTAATACATAAACGATTGAAGATTAATATATGTAAAAAATAAAACTATTTCTTAAACATACCTAAACAAGTCTTTCTTTTTAAATATCACCCACCAATATCAATGACGACACGTTTGGTCTAGTGGCTAGTAACCTTAGCTGTTAACCAAACGGTCGCCGGTTCGAATCCCGCTAGGGGCAAATGTTTTATGTGTTTAACATTTTACCTTTGCACCTCAGTCGTGGATGTTTTTTATTTATAACATGTATGTATTTACAAAAAAAAAGTAATCTATGTATAGTATATATCAACTGTCTTGTATCCATAATACAAGCATTAGTTGCTTAATGTGGAACTAGATGGTGCTGTGTGTGGAATGCGTGAAGATATTTATTTATTTATTTATTTGTAGACGATGATCAGCAACTCAATAGAGTGGCTGATTATTAGTATAATATAATTATTATTATCTGTCAGTCAGTTCTCGTATCTAAAATGGACGCTTCATGCATAGAAGAAATCACACTTATTTATTATGTGCGTCGCAAAAAGTTAAAAAAAAAAATTATGGGTCTAAAAACTTAAGAAATATTATCGAAAAAACTCATTCTTTTTATGTTTGTGTGTTTAACATTTGTGGGGTGATAAGTTGGAATATAATGAACTAGGTGGTGCCCGCGACTTCGTCCGCGTTGAACGATGAAAGGTACCCTATGTCCTTTCCGGTGTCACAGACAACGTGTATGCAAAATTTCATCGTGATCGGTTCATTAGTTTTTGCGTGAAACAGTCACAAACATCCATACATCCAAACATACTTTCGCATTTATTAAGTATGGACAAAATAATACTCACTCCCTTTCGTGAGCTATATTCGCTGGATTCAAGAGTTGTGGATCTGAAATAATTAAAATATTAAACATATCATACTTTCATTACGGCTAATTAATATTCTTTAAAAAAAATGGACTATAACTAATGGATAGTCCAATTTTTTTAAGTTTATTAAGTCCATTTTTGGACTAATGAACTAAAAATGGACTATAACTAATGGATAGTCCAATTATTTAAGTGTATTAAGTCTATCTTTGGACTAATGAACTAAAAATAGACTATAACTAGTGGATAGTCCATTTTTTTTAGTGTATTAAGTCCATTTTTGGACTAATGGAGTAAAAATGGACTATGACTAATGGATAGTCCAATTTTTTTAAGTGTATTAAGTCCATTTTTGGACTAATGAACTAAAAATGGACTATGACTAATGGATAGTCCAATTTTTTTAAGTGTATTAAGTCCATTTTTGGACTAATGAACTAAAAATGGACTATAACTAATGGATAGTCCAATTATTTAAGTGTATTAAGTCCATTTTTGGACTAATGAACTAAAAATGGACTATAACTAACGGATAGTCCAATTTTTTTAAATGTATTGAGTACATTTTTGGACTAATGAACTAAAAATGGACTATAACTAATGGATAGTCCAATTTTTTTAAGTGTATTAAGTCCATTTTTGGACTAATGGACTAAAAAAATGAACATCAAGTGTTAGGTTTCATTAATTTAAAGAGTTAATTTATCTGAATCTGACATCTCGGCTGAAACTTTAAACTGGGCAAACTCAAAGATAGCTCTTGCGCTTGTCTATGGATGGATAATAAGAAAAAAAAAAGAAAGAGACACACGTGCTCGAGGAGGGGATTCCGGCTGGGACTTGGACAGGGAACGGATGGTTCTTGGAGATGAGGCTTAGAAAATAGTTAATCAGATATTGTTAATATAATCAGAGTCAAAATGCAGTACTGTACTTGTTATGTAGATATAGTTCCTATGAAAGCAGAATAAACGTATTATAACTGAAATGTACGGGCTACACTCATTCCTACACCTACCCGCGAGTCGGATCCGACACAATAATAAAAAAAAAAATGGGTCACGTTCCCTAAAGACATATAAAACGTTTTCAAATTCTTACCACCATGGTGACCGTGGCTAGGTGCTTGCTGTTGTGGTTGCTGGTAGTTTTGTTGTGGGGGCGGTGGGGGTGGTTGTTGGTATTGCTGTTGTTGTTGTTGTTGTTGTGGCTGATACTGTTGTTGTTGTGGCTGGTATTGTTGTTGTTGTTGTTGTTGATATTGTTGCTGGGGCGGCTAAATGAACATTGATGGAATTTCAATAAAACAATCTCAAATAACAATAACAAGTAATATATAAACATTATTCTTGTCAATGTTTTGTGATATTATAACCTTAAAGTTTTTTGTCAAGCGCCAGTTATATACAATAAAATTCCGAACACCATTAAAGAACTCAATATTAATTTATTCAAGAAGAAAATGAAGCAATCACTCGTTGACAAATGTTATTATAGTATAAAAGATTTTATGTGTGATAACTTATTGTAATAATTAGTAATATTAATTAGCTTTGTTTTATGTAACATACTTAAAATATTTGCACACCCTCGAAGGGTAGAATGTAGCGAGATTTATCTACTGTAAAACCATTGTAACCTATATTCAGCAAATAAATGGTTATTATTATTATTATTAAAAGGTAATTGATTTAACAAAAATGTGTTATCATTGGACTAAAATATCATCGGACTACTGAGACGAAAAATTCCCATCAGTCCGATCATCGGACTAAGTAATTGGACTACTGATACTAGGCCACCTATGAAATTTCAGAACATTATTTTAAAAATTTTACATTAAGACATGTCAAATTACTCGTTCGAATTAAAAAAAAAACGCATATTAGTTGAGTAGAACTTAAAAAGATTGTACTGTAACTTTACTGTAATGAAAATTTTTGTACTGTAAAATAAAAAAAAATCTCACTTACTTGTTGTTGTTGGGGCGGAGGTTGTTGCTGATAATTCTGTAACATATATAAGCGAAAAAAAAAAACAATCACTTATCTATACTATAAACAATACGTACATATTGAAACTACAAGCGGCGGTAAAAAGACTGTTTTTTTATTCAGGAATCTTTGGTGAAACTTTCGGCATTCCGCTGGATTTTGAGCTGAACATGTAGCCGAAGCTTCGGTCAGACACTACTATTTATTCACTTATTGCTTCCAAACTATGTAATATATTTCAATGTGATTTTTATTTGGATATTATCTGTACTAATATTATAAATGCGAAAGTATGTTTGGATGTATTGATATTTGTAAATCTTTCACGCAAAAACTAATGAACCGATCACTATGAAATTTTGCATACACGTTGTCCGGGACACCAGAAAGGACATAGTACCTTTTATCGTGCAACGTGGATTAAGTCGCGGGCACCAGCTAGTATTGATATAATATTGATTTTTATTAGGTCAACACCGACAATACAGTCTGACTGAAGAAATGGGTCTTTAAACAGTCAAACAGGACAAAATGGTTTATTTTTATTTTAAGGTTGAGAGACACACTGCATTTCGAAATCATATGGGCAGCATGTCTAGCGGCAGTAACCACCTCCTTACAGATGACCACCGTTTAATAAAAGCAAGTGTGCTAGTGAATGAGTAAGGGATCCCTTCCTTATCCCTTATCTATAATCTTACTATGGTCAATAGAGGACTTGCAGAACTTGTGGTGATGCTTGTGTACCACAACACCCACCAGTTACCAAGTGACTTTAACATTTAAAAAATAACATCGTAAAAACTTCAGCTTATTATTCAAAAATTTAGCCCTATTCTTTCATTTATGAAGAAATCTCGTACAGTTCAATACGTGTTTTTCTATAAAGTGAGATTTAAAATTTAATAATGTCTACTAATGATATTTCAACACGTAATAGAAGTAAATTATTACTGACTTGGTAATTTTGCGGTGGCACTCCCGGAGCTACTTTTTGCTGATATTGCTGCGTCAATGTACACTGCAAGATAGCTGCTAAAACCGCTAACCTCAACATGTTTAATCCTAAAAATATTAGAAGACAAAGTTAATAAATGAAACTACATCAATAAAGCGATACTTAAACCATTACTTAAAACTTAAAACAGTTAAGGATTATACTTTTCGTAAAACTTTTACGAGATTGGTCCACGTATTATGGTAAATTATGAGGAATACGGCTTAAAAATAAGTTCACCTGTTATTGTAAGCTACGTGGACTTCTAATCGATTAATATTTTATCGCATTAATGCGTAGATAATGGCCCAGTTTAGTTATAAACACGATTAATTAAATAATCTTTTCAAAAAATCCACCAAGACAAATACAAGAACCACTGACTGACTGATAAAATTGTTGGCATAGCGTAGGATTATAGGATGGTTGACACGTCACAAAAGTCTTGTGTCAAACGTCATAGCATAAGATGTCATTGTCATTAACTTCAAAATTTCAATTCTTGTAAGTATATATATAGTGTTCTGTGTTCGTTAAAATCACGAGTTTACGAGTTGCGCGTGAGTTAATAATTATTTCATATTAAAAAATGTAATTTGATTCAATATGAATACTTAATTCATTGTGCTGCATGCTGTGATAAAATGAGAAAATTCATTGAGATAAAAATAAAAACAGAATTAAAAGTCGGTTTACCGTATGTTTTATTGTACGATATCTTTTAATTTTTTTATTCGTTTCAATGGAAATATCAACGCCTCCGTTAGCATTAAAAAATCTACTAATTTAAAAAGTCTACTGTTAGCATTAATGCTAAAGATAAAAATCACCTCTTCAACGACGTGGGCCGTCAGCCTGTCGGGCGAAAATAAAAATAAAGCTCCTTGCCTTGATAGTAATTTTTTTTTAATTTTATGCCTTGGGAGTGTAGCTAGAATTAGTTTGTGGCTATAGAATAGAACAAATAAAAAATACTCTCTAGCGAGAGCTAGAGACAGTATTCCGTGCAACAAAGTAATAAAGAATTGCGTTTTGCAATGTGTATGATGTATGTTATTGAACTAGAGTAGTATTTTATTTTTTATTTTAAGAGTATTCTGTGAAGTTATTATATTACTCTACGGTAATTACGTTAGTAAAAAAAAAAAATTATTGTAATGTAACGTCATTCTCGCTAGAGAGAGAGAGAGTATCAAAGAGTATCAACGTCATTCGCTAGCATCAATTTGTAGTCTGTGATTAACGTCTGTCTTCTGTATTAATTTTAATTTTTTCAGAAGTTTCTCGTTTTTGTTTTATTCAAAATTCAAGGTAACTATTAATTTATTATTTATTTGCCAGTTGCGTGCCAATTGCCTACTCAACTCAGCTTGCCCAGTGAACAAGACAAGCAGTTTGCTTTTCCACAAACTACTAGTTAAATAATCAACAGTTTCTTCAGCAAATCCGTGAGTTTTCGACTTTTTCTGAACATGGTATTTACTTTAATTACCTGCATTCCATTCATTTACTAGGATCTATTTAAATTTTTTGTTACCCGTCTTTGTGTCTAATGCTGTATACGCCTTTAATGGCATAATTGGTACGCTTGTCAGCCGATATACCATGTAATTCATTATATTATAATAAAATTATAAATAAGTGACACGTATCCTGTTAGTGTATCTTAAATAAATAAATGTGTAGTGTCTACCACTCAATAACATTTTGAAAAGTTAGTGGGTAGATCACACTATAACATATTTATTGGATTGACATGGTTTTTTTACGTAAAGGCGGGCTAACGGTCTATTTGATGGTACGTGGCTACCGTCGCCTATGACACAAGTAACATCTCTGGTGCTGCAAGTGTGCTACGCTACTACTTACCAGATTCAGACCTCAATTTTGAACTCTCAATTAGTTTGAACTAACATAGGTAGTGATGTTAGTTCAAACTAATCTCCAAAACTGCCTAATTTATTTTAATGAAGTAGATTTTTTACTATACTAATTTATAAAGATAGGGTTTACTTCCACATTCTGACATAGGTCTCCCTCCCTCATAATATGGAGTGTTTGTATTACCCCCATAATACTTGCAGTAAATACCAGAAATTACAGAAATAAAACAAATAAATAAACCCTTGTTTTCTGATATTTTACAATATTTCTTTCTTTTCTATGTTACATTTTTTTTTCTTTTTAAAAAGTACCTATTTGATTTTATTTTTGCATGTCAGTTTGCCTTTTGTTGGCAAAGGCTTCCCTGAAAACTCGCCAATCCTTTCTACATAGCCATTTCCCCGATTTCATCCTCCAAATCTTTTTTTTTATCCATCTCGAAGGTATAATGTAGTTACAGTAAGGGCCTCTTTCACCATGTGTCAAGTAGGCTAACCGCCATTTAAAGTCACCGGTAACCGGGAATGATGGAGCTGATATACCTTTGTTTGTACAGTAAAAGTCCCAAACATTAAAAAGAAAATAATTTAAAAAAAAAAGTCTCCTATCGAAGGATGCACTAAAGCGAGTGCGTAATTTAATAAAACATAAAATTATTTCTAAAAGTAACTAATCAATACTTTACTTGTAGTTGGTGAAAGAGGTCCTAAGTAGTACACACTTTATAAGGCGCGTAGTGAATCTTCATTAAACGATTAACGACGAAAGCTTAAAACTTACAATCAACCTTAGATACAATATCTATAAGGTTCATAATATAATGCAGCTTTTAGTTTTGTCTCACGAGTGTAACATGCCGCTAACATGGCGGCAGCTGGCGATCAATAGCGGTACTGGAAAAAACCGCCAAGTGTGTTTATTGGTCGATAGCATTTGCCACGCTTTAAAAACTTATCTTGTACATTGGTAAACCACGTCAGTTGGTACTGTACATCTTTCGACCATTTGTTTTTCATACACCTTGGTGGGGTCCAATTCATTTTAATTTATTCACCGTACACAGAAAGATGGATCCCAAACCGAATGAAATGATGACGTGTCCGTACAACAAGTCGCATCGTGTAGAAAGATACCGCATGCAGTTCCATGTGGAGAAATGTCGCAAGCAACATATCGGTTCCCAAGAGAAGGCCACGTGTCCATTTGATAGTACGCACATTGTGGACGCATTAGAGTTGGATGTGAGTATCTTTATCTTTTAGCTGGTGTCCATTCAATAGTACGCACATTGTGGACGCATTAGAGTTGGATGTGAGAATCTTTATCTTTTAGCTGGTGTCCATTCAATAGTACGCACATTGTGGACGCATTAGAGTTGGATGTGAGTATATTTATCTTTTAGCTGGTGTCCATTCGATAGTACGCACATTGTGGACGCATTAGAGTTGGATGTGAGTATCTTTATCTTTTAGCTGGTGTCCATTCGATAGTACGCACACTGTGGACGCATTAGAGTTGGATGTGAGTATCTTTATCTTTTAGCTGGTGTCCATTCAATAGTACGCACATTGTGGACGCATTAGAGTTGGATGTGAGTATCTTTATCTTTTAGCTGGTGTCCATTCAATAGTACGCACATTGTGGACGCATTAGAGTTGGATGTGAGAATCTTTATCTTTTAGCTGGTGTCCATTCAATAGTACGCACATTGTGGACGCATTAGAGTTGGATGTGAGTATATTTATCTTTTAGCTGGTGTCCATTCGATAGTACGCACATTGTGGACGCATTAGAGTTGGATGTGAGTATCTTTATCTTTTAGCTGGTGTCCATTCGATAGTACGCACACTGTGGACGCATTAGAGTTGGATGTGAGTATCTTTATCTTTTAGCTGGTGTCCATTCAATAGTACGCACATTGTGGACGCATTAGAGTTGGATGTGAGTATCTTTATCTTTTAGCTGGTGTCCATTCGATAGTACGCACATTGTGGACGCATTAGAGTTGGATGTGAGTATATTTATCTTTTAGCTGGTGCCCGCGCGCGCTGACCATTGACGCGCGAAGGCAAGACTCCGCCATGATTGCATTTTAGGCGTACTTGACATGCGCCGCTTTGACATTTGTCAAGCAAATTCCATACTTGTAGTACTTCGATGAATGTCGACATCACATGCATTGACAGTACAGAAAGCGCATTCAGAGTTAAATCAAACATTAAAATCAAATTAAATTATTTATTTATCAATTAGGTTTCTCCGAGAAACTCTTATTTTATTTATTTATTTAATAGCCAACCTTACAGCATACAACATTTTAGAAATACATAAAAAAATAAATTATATGGCCTATTACAAGGTTAGACATAATAAAATTTATAATTATACTCTTATATGATCGTCATATAAAAGTTTTTCTTGTTATAATAGTCATAAGAGTATATACCCTATGTCCTTTCTGGTGTCCCAGAGACAACGTGTATGCAAAATTTCATGGTTATCTGTTCACTAGTTTTTGCGTGAAAGAGTTACAAACATCCATACATCCAAACATATTTTCGCATTTATAATATTATATGGATTCTTATTATTGAAATGATCCGGTTCCAGTATCACGTGCTGAACTGCAACAAGAGGGTTCTGTTCGATCAGATCAAGTTCAGAGTGGAAGACGGGATGGCTTCCACTCACCAACTCCCTTCTGGACAGATCACATCATCCATCTCACAAGGCGAGGAGAACTGGGACGAGGTGAGCTCTACCTACTATCTACTACCTATTGCACGCGACTTTGTCCCACTTTGACTTTGTAACACTGACTTTGTCGCACTTTGACTTTGTCCCACTTTGACTATGTCCCATTTTAAATTTGTCCCATTTTGACTTTGTCTCACTTTAAATTTGTCCCACTTTGACTTTGTCCCACTTTGACTATGTCCCACTTTGACTATGTCCCACTTTGACTTTGTCCCACTTTAAATTTGTCCCATTTTGAATTTGTCCCACTTTAAATTTGTAACACTGTCTGTCCCACTTTGACTTTGTCCCACTTTGACTGTCCCATTTTGACTTTGTCCCACTTTAAATTTGTCCCACTTTAACTTGTAAATCAATTTGACAAATTATAATAAGTAAATAAAAATTGCAAAAAAATTTACACTAAAAAAAAACACGCACAAACATTCAACAGGAGTTTGTGAATAACTTCAAACCGGATCCGTCGAAGAAGGGTGCCCACATCATCACCAAGATCAAAGGTGCCACTCCATCGGAAAGGAGGAAGGCCAGGATGGAAGCCGTCAAGAACTATCGTCCCTTGACAGAGGACAGTAATAAGAGAGAATAATTGGTTTAAAAAAAAACCTTTTTTTTTGTCCAAGTGTTCGTTGTTGTTGAAATGATGACATCGAGGAATGTCACTTTAATATGACGGTTTTTGACATATATATATATAAATAGGTATATATAATAAGAAAGAGTAATTGGTTTAAAAAAAAAATGGTTTTTGACATTATTATATGTAATATATATATATTATATTACAAGCTGGTGCCGGCGACTTCGTGCGCGTTCAAAATGTTTTTAATTTAATATAGCCTAAAGCCTTCCTCGATAAATGGATTATAGAACACAAAAATAATTTTTCAATTCGAACCAATAGTTCCTGAGATTAACGCGTTCAACCAACCAAACAAACAAACAAACTTCAGCTTTTATAATATTAGTAATAAAGTAAAAGATGTCGAAGTATAATCGAAAAAAAAATTTTTTTTTTCAAAATCCTAGTACGATTGCAAAACACCGGATAATATAAAACTAACAACGAATTTTGTTAAATCATCCGATTTACTTACAGGATCATTGCACAAATTCCAATTTGTTTGTGACATTTTTAGAAAATGAAACGCTCATTGGGTCAGTGGTGTGTAGTTTCTCTGTTCTGATTGGTCCGATCGGCGCATCCGTCACTAAGTAACGTTCGTTTCGACCAATCAGCGTTCAAGACTTGTGACAGTTGAGCGTTTATTCGCGACTTAGTTACTTAAAACTGGAGGGATTTTTGCAAACAATTCGTTGTTAGATTCCTATACTATCCGGTCCTTTGCATATCGTACTTAATTTTTGGAAAAAATCCGTTTTTTCCTATCAAACTGCGACATATATATATTTTTAGAAATTTTTGATATATGTATTTATATAAATACATATTAAAACTTTAATGTAAATTGCTCAACTTGTCCTAGTATGTTTTATATAGACCTGTTCCCGGACCTGAATGACGGAGATGTTAGGGTCATTTCACTCGGAAACGCATCGTGACGCCTTAGGTAGAGTAGCGTTAGCGCCGCGTCTCGGGACGTTATAACGCCGCGCTGCGTCTCGGGACGCTGTAACATAGCGCTGCGTCTCGAGACGCTGTAACACCTCGATGCGTCTCGGGACGCTGTAACGCCTCGATGCGTCTCGGGACGCTGTAACACCTAGATGCGTCTCGGGACGCTGTAACATAGCGCTGCATCTCGAGACGCTGTAACGCCTCGATGCGTCTCGGGACGCTGTAACACCTAGATGCGTCTCGGGACGCTGTAACATAGCGCTGCGTCTCGGGACGCTGTAACGCTTCGCTGCGTCTCGGGACGCTGTAACACCTCGATGCGTCTCGGGACGCTCTAACGCTTCGCTGCGTCTCGGGACGCTGTAACACCGCGCTGCGTCTTGGAACGCTGTAACGCTTCGCTGCGTCTCGGCGGTGCGCGTCACGAGACGCACCGCGGCGCAGGAAGACGCCGACACCAGTTTGACATACTCAACAGTGAAGTGTTGCTACCTTAAAAAGTGCGCACCGCGCCGCGTCGCGTTTCGTGTTTGTGAACTGACGCCAAACTCTGTGGAACACGACCTGTCGCTAAAGTGACATTACCTTGTATCTCATTTCATTCTGAAATTATTTTAGGTTAAGATTGAAATCTATTTTTGACATTAATTTAGTTGGTATGTACTTAATTAAATACTTTTTTTTTCTTAAATAAACCTTTTTCTAATGCCAGCCATACACGATCAAGCCCATCTCGTCTAATAGGCATATTTATAATTTTTCAAAAAAGCCATGCTTGCAATACTTATCATTTTGCAGGACAGTCATACTTGTCATGCATACTGCCATACTTATCATTTTTCAGGACAGTCATACTTGTCATGCATACTGCCATACTTATCATTTTTCAGGACAGTCATACTTGTCATGCATATTGCCATACTTATCATTTTTCAGGACAGTCATACTTGTCATGCATACTGCTATACTTATCATTTTTCAGGACAGTCATACTTGTCATGCATATTGCCATACTTATCATTTTGCAGGACAGTCAATACTTGTTATGCATATTGCCATACTTATCATTTTGCAGGACAGTCACACTTGTCATGCATACTGCCATACTTATCATTTTTCAGGACAGTCATACTTGTCATGCATACTGCTATACTTATCATTTTTCAGGACAGTCATACTTGTCATGCATATTGCCATACTTATCATTTTTCAGGACAGTCATACTTGTCATGCATACTGCTATACTTATCATTTTTCAGGACAGTCATACTTGTCATGCATATTGCCATACTTATCATTTTGCAGGACAGTCAATACTTGTTATGCATATTGCCATACTTATCATTTTGCAGGACAGTCACACTTGTCATGCATACTGCCATACTTATCATTTTTCAGGACAGTCATACTTGTCATGCATACTGCCATACTTATCATTTTTCAGCACAGTCATACTTGTCATGCATATTGCCATACTTATCATTTTTCAGGACAGTCATACTTGTCATGCATACTGCCATACTTATCATTTTGCAGGACAGTCAAACTTGTCATGCATATTGCCATACTTATCATTTTTCAGGACAGTCATACTTGTCATGCATACTGCCATACTTATCATTTTGCAGGACAGTCAAACTTGTCATGCATACTGCCATACTTATCATTTTGCAGGACAGTCAAACTTGTCATGCATACTGTCATACTTATCATTTTTCAGGACATGCATACTGTCATTCGAAATGGCACCCATACAATCAGCCATCGGATCATGCCGTTTTGATGATTGATCGTGAGCCAGCCAGGCTTTCTTGTATAGTATTGAAAATATTTTGATTTCCGTTATCAAGTTGGTAATGCTTATGGTGAAACTTACAATAATCAATATACTGCTACCTCTTGACTATGAGCTATAGTCTGATTTTTTCTTTAGATGTACCAAACTGACAGCAGTGAACAGTGCCCAACGGTCATTGAAAAATGCCCAACTGTCATTGAACAGTGCCCAATAGCGGTGGCAAAAACTTATTATCACCGTTGAGATTGGATCATTTGAATCTGAACGCTTCATATAGATCATTTGCATCAGTGATTCTCTATAGATCATTTGCATCAGTGTATCAGTGTATCAGCGTTTCCCTATCTTGTTATTGTTAATTATTTTTTTTTTATATTATAAAAAAAATTTTCGTACAAGAAACCGAATTTCTTGTACCTTGGGTCCAAGATGACCCAAGATCGCTTAACTGCTGTCGTAATGTGTTAAGCATTAAACGAATTTGAATTGAGCCAGACGTTAATTGTTTATTTATGTTTCTAATCATTATTTTACACAACTTTCAATCACTTTCGGTAAAGTAACGTGCTTTTCTGAGCTTATTTCATTTGTTATATTATAGAAAATCTCCTAAAATGGCAATTGATTTTTTCTACAATTGTCCAAACATGAGATGATAATGCTTCAATTTGATTTTCCAAAATGGTTCTTGCAATGGCGACATGATGGCTTCTTTCAATTTATGAAATCGCTATATCATATCATATGTAGAGTTCCATCGTGTAAAGACATCTTGTTTAAGCTTTTAACTCGGGTAGACCCATTTGTTTTTGGATCTCCTTCAGTCTAGTTAAGGCCGAAGATCTCCTTTTAAAATATTCTACAGTCTGTTTCACTTTTGATAATGCAGTTCCAAGTTCTTTAAGGCACATGCTTGGACACTCAAATTAATTGAATGGGCAAAAAAGCCTCCAACCTCCATCCTCGATAGTAGTAACGATCTTTTGTTTAATTTTCCATTTTTGAAATTTCGCTCTCGAGACATTCGGGTAATATTTACTGAAAACAGTCAAGAAGGTAAGACTTGATGTTGCCATAGTTTGTAAAATAGGCTGTTTTTATTGATACGAAAGTCACATTGTCAATTGATTACCAAGAATTATAAAATAAGCTGTTTTTATTGATATGAAAGTCACATTGTCACATTGATTTCCAAGAATCCGTTGTTACACAAACGGCATATGCAGATTCTATTGATTTTTACTCTTGATAAGACTTTGGCAATAAATTTTTTTTGCCAAGGTTTTTCGTGTCGGAATTTTATATCGAGGAGTAACCATATTCGTTAGTTTACCATGGGTGATTAATTTTTTACTACTTATAGTAAAAAATTAATCACCCATGGTAAACTAACGAGATCGATAATCGAATCCTGAAACTTATTTCAGGATTCGATTATCGATCTCGTTGCATTTTCTCAGTTGAACCACTGTCGTTAAGTCACTGTCAGTGGCTTAAACTAAAACCTGTCAGTTTGCTACGTCTAAATAAAAATAACAAAATAGGAGTCTACAAGAAGAGGGCCATTTTTGATTGATTAACTTCTTAGCTGTCAATAAATAATTTAAAAATTGATGGTTATTTCAATGGCGCACCACTCTCGATTGGCTTTTTTTAAAATTCGAATATATCGACTCAAAATTACTTAGGTATACCTACTTACATTAGTTTAAAGAACTTAGTTATTAAGGTTAAATAAAAAAAAGGTTTATTATTTTTTGCTTTTCAGTAAGTATTTTCTGTGGTATAATTTTTTGTTAAAAAGTTTTTATTATTAATACTAGAGATGTAACGGATAGTGGTTAGGCCGGATACCGGACATTCGACAAGCTGCCAGGCCGGAGCGCCGAATATCCGGCTCTCGGATATTCGGCCCTTTATCGCGGGAAATTTGGTATTCACTTGTTAATTTTGAGTACTAAAACTACTAAACTAATTATAATAAAACAAACATTTTTGACGTGCGATTATAAAAATAAACGGTGTCCATAACTTATTGTCGTATGAGTTGCCTTGTGTAAAATAATGAGATTTTTTTACATTTACTATCCGGTACAACTCTAATTAATACCTACAAACAAAACCACAATTTTTTTTTTTAAATTAATATATTATGATGTTTTGGAGTGGAGATTTTTGAAATGTCTGTCAATTGATGTGAACGTTTAGATCTGATATTTTTTTTATTATCAAAGTTTTCTTTTAAGAAGTTCCAATTAAACCTGTAATTGCTGTATTTTTATTCAAATTGAAGTAAGTAGGGACCATTTAAATTAATATTGTCTGTCTGTTCTAATATTACAGATTATATTATAGGTACTTAAGTAATTTAAGAAAGTTAAGACAAAAAAAAATCATATTTTTGTATTTGATGAATAAAAGCAAGAAAAGATTTAATACAGTTTCTGTATTTCATTTTTGTTGTTTATTTTTTTTTTAATTAAAATGAATGACGTAAATATTTGTGACATTTTCATAATATGACTGTCTCATTGTGCAAATGTCACAAAATGTTGTTGTGTTTGACAGTTACCTAATTATACTTTATAAGAATGTGAATAATATTAAAATTTCTATAAAGTTGAAATTTGTTTTATTTTACGGAATTTTAAATCCTTCAGCCGCCAGAGTCGGATTTATCCGACAATTATTTTCGTATTCAATTCTCCAGATATTTTTTTTTAAATATTTCGTTTTTTTTTTTAATCAAAATAAAAAATAGTTAAGAAATATAGTATTTTTATTATACATTTTCAACATAATCTTTATCCATTTGGATAAATTTCTCAGTCATGTCATCCGGAACATGTACCTCGGAGAGGTCCTCCGCGCCCACCTCGTCTTCCTTCTGTATCAATATATCTATGACGTTTTCACACGACAACAAAACATGGGGATCTTTCTCCCATTTATGGTATTCCCTTAATATATAATAAACACCATTATTCCTTAGAGTTTCCCGTCCATTTTTTTTAGCACAAAATTTATTAAGAGTCTCCAATATCATTTTCCTTATGTCAATATCACTATCCCGGTTTTTCTCTTTTGGTAAATATTGTAAAGCAGTAGGCAATGAATCCATTTCGTCATCGGGATAATCTTCACCGCCCATTAGAGGGTTGAGTAGGTATGCTAGCAAATCTAGATCTGGACTCAACAGGAAATCGTGAAACTCAGTATTGAATGATATGTTTCTCACGGTGCCTATAGCGCCTCCTCTCCTTATGTTTGACTGTTCGTAATTACAAAATGGTAATAACTTTATTAGAGGCACGTAGGGGTGTTCGTCTGTAAGCCATTTCCTTATCCTATAATTGCAGGCTAAGTTACAAATCATTGCAGCTAAGTAGTGTAACTTGGAGCCTTTTTTATTAAATTCTGTATGGACGAAAGCGTTTAAAATGTCGTTTAAATGAGGTATAAAAGTGTCGAGACATACTACTAACTCGTCTTCAAGTCTTGTGATGTTAGAAAGAATCATGCAGGCAGCATCAGCGTCTTTCTTCTGCGGATTCAAGACATAACCTATAAGTAATTCTAGGACATTCTTTTTAGTGCTAGGCCTGTATTTTAACAGCTCCGTGGCACCTCTAGTGGTAGCTGTGATGTTAACGAGCAATAGAAGAGCATTTTTTGCGATTTCTTCAACGGAATCGTCTGTTAATTCGATTATAGATAGTATTATATTTTCGTTGTTCAACAGCGAGTTTATCCCGTCCTCGGTGCCCGAAATGCCGACTAAATGCTCGATCGATATATGTTTTAAATCGAGTCTGGAGTCGGATTTTAAAAATTGCACTAATTCATCAATCATGTCTTTCGGCATTGTGGAATTTCCACATAATATTTTTGTAAAACAGAAACAGCATTGACCACTACGCAAGTTCGTAACAACCTTGCTTATTTATTGGTCTGTCACTGTCATTGTCACTTGACGTATTGAAGAGTTACAATTGTCAATGTCAATTTATTACAGAGTAAAGAATATATTGAATCATGTCTTTCGGCATTGTGGAATTTCCACATAATATTTTTATAAAACAAAAACAAACAGTTTTGACCACTTCGCAAGTTTGCAACAAACAACCTTGCTTATTTATTGTCGTGTGTCACCGTCACTTGACGTATTGAAGACCAGTTTGTGTTACAATTGTCAATGTCAATTTATTACAAAGTTAAGAATATATTGGACCCAACCACAAACTAAATAATAACCATGGAGAATAGAGTTAATGAGGACTAACTTACATGGGTCTTAAACGGAAAACTGTCAAACTACAACCATTACGTAGTATTTCATAAATTTGCCAGAAAGGCGCTTGCTTTGCTTAGCATTGGTGTTGAGTGTGAGGTTGCGTAGTTCATGAAACCACCGTAAATAAAATAATACTACAGCGCTTCCTAATTTAATGGTGACAGACGTAAACTTTCTTGAAAAAATACATGAATTACTTATACGAGCATAGTTGGTCCACAATATTAATTTTATTTTTCATGGACCTAACGTAACGATTATAAATGTAACTAGATTTCACCTCCAAACACATACTGTGTTCCTGAGAGTTGTATTCAGTACGGCTTCAAATACGACGCTTACAAACCTTTTCATCGCAAGAAATTTATATATAACAGATGTTGTGACTTGATAATTTTTGTTTAAACGCTGCTGCAGTGTAGGTATTTAGTTATAACTATTACCAAAATTGAGTAAAACTTGTACTTACGATAATGCTTTAACCACGTATTTTCAACGAAGGAAAAAAAAATCGACTTCCATTTGATTATTTCAAGCTACCGTCGCCTGTAAGTAACATATGCAACGCCACATGTGGGTACTGCAAGTGCTCTGCCAACCATAGTACGATTAAGGATAAGGAATTAGAAGGGATTTCCCTCTCCCACTTACTTACTTTGGCATCACTCACTTACTTACTTACTGAAACATACTAGCATACATGCTGTTATTTCACGGTGGTCTTCTGTAAGAGGGTGATTTTTTGTAATCTCCTTTAAGACATGCCACTGCGTAAATTTTATAGGTAGATATATACAGCTTGGCAAAATAGTTAAAAAGAAACATAAAAAATGGCAATACTGCAGTGAAAGTATTGCCATTTTTTAACTTATTAACTATTTTACCAAGCTATATAGTAATCATTATTAAAGTTCAGTTTGACTTGTTTTTTTTTTTTTCGCCGACACATTTGTCGCATTTATAGTGCGGGTTCATTTACGTTTAATAATTAAAACAACATTCCTTACATTATAATATTTTATTCAATAAAATTCAACACATCAGACACTTACCTCTAACACTAATTAATAATTTGAATTACCTATGTTTAGTAGGTACTGAGTAGGTTCACTAAATTAGTAAATAGGAATTTCTATGAAAATATTGACCTAACTTAATAACTCACTTTATTCATATAGAATTAAATATATCTATATTAAATAGATGGATAGATACAAATATATTTTTATATATTTTTTTAAAATTTATTATATGATTAAGTAAGTGCTAAAATATTGATGTTTTTTTTGTGCAAAATATTCAATCTGTTATTTTAAAATTTAATCTATTTACATTTAAAATTATCAATTCCAAAATTTAGTGATCTATGAAGCCAAAATCTAATTGGACATTTCTTAATATGATAATTTTCAAGGACGTACTTACTCATGTTTTAATGATTTAAAAAAAAAAATAGAAATGCATAAATGCATAGGTATTCTACAAATCTCGAAAACCATTTTTCTTGTGCTTGAATACTATGGCTTAGATAGATTTTGTTTGATTCTGATGAAAAGCAAGAAAATTGTAAATATTAATTTAAGAGTTTCAAGGGATTTTATTTTTTCAAAGAATGTTTGTTATCAATAAAATCAAAAACTAGTGAACCGATTTTGAAAATTCTCTCACCTATCAGCGAGTAACATATTATAGGCTATATTTTATAAAGTTACACGTGCGAAGTCGCGTGCAACAGCTAGTATTAAATGTGTCGCAGGACAAAGTTGGTGCTTTGCGAATATCTACAAAAACCAAAAAACGTGGCCTATGGTTACATACAGATCCATTTTTGGTCCACTTGATGGTATGTTGGTTGATGGTAAGTATTTGATGGTCACACAGAGAACACAGACAACACTAATAGTAATAATCTTAAAACATGAATACGTCGCACTTTTTCTTAAAGCATGATTTAAAATTTAACTAAGCACTAAAAATCTAAATTTATACTATTTCTATGCTATTAATATTAATTAATGTCTATGTATGTTTTTTTTAATTTTTTTTTTAATAAAATATTATTCGATAAACGCTCTCAGGAAAAACACCTACTCATATAATAATATTAATAATAATAATAATAATTATATTGATTAAGCAAAATTTAAAACAATACAATTCTAATAGACAAGAATTTTTCTTATGAACATTACGATGACGACGGCAAAAGTGGAAGTCGTTAAAATATCGGCATCTGAAATGCAATTACATTTTACTTATATTTATTCAAATTCAAATTCAAAACATTTTTATTCGAAATAAGATTTACAAAATCGCTTTTCGACGTTAGAGAATGGCAGAGAATGGCAGGGAATGGCAGAGAATGGAAAAGAATATTTATTTATATTCCAAAAGGTACATCAACAGCACAAACAAAAAATTTACAATAGGAATAAGTAACAAATGGCAAATTTAAGGCATACACAGATAAATAAATAAATAAATATCTTCACACATTCCACACATCACCATCTAGTTCCACATTAAGCAACTAATCCTCGTATTATGGATACTAGACAGTTGATATAGTATATATAGATTACTTTTTTTTTGTAAATACATACATATTATAAATAAAAAACATCCATGACTCAGGTACAAAGGTAAAATGTCAACACTTAAACATTCGCCCCTAGCGGGATAAACTACAAATTAGAAATTGAGACGATCGATAACATACGCAGATCAACTAAACAATACATAACTGAAAGCAAGCAACAAACATCAAAATCAAAGGCATATAAACTGTTATAACTAAGTATATTTAAATAACAAGAATAAAATATAATAAAATAAAACAATAACAAATAAAAAAACCGCTCAGCTAAACAATATAGCTGTCAATTTACGTTTAACCTCCGCCGATTTACAATTAAATATATCTGCTTCTTCTTCTTAGGTTTAAATGGCAATGCGGCTCATTTTAAAATGACCATTGTCTGCCAGTGTCAAGTTAATGTCGATTGTCGCGTTATGATTTTGCCAGTGTCATTTGTAAAAATATCAATTTGTAATAGCTTTTTTTTAAAAAAAAAAGGCAAAATTGAAATTAAAATCAAAAGTAGCAGATCCAGACACTAGTTAGTCAAGTCAAGTCTATAATTTTTCTTAGTTTTCCAAAACAGGTCCGTCAAGTCTAAAGCAGTCAGGTCAAGTCCAACTGTGATAATAAAATACAATGATGGTTCAATTGACATATGTCACAGTATAAATATATATGTCAGTGTATTGTGCTCTGGTTTAGGCGCAACACGCGAGAGGGCGTTATCGTCGCGTGTAACCACAGTGTAACTGAACGTCGAGCCGGCGGGGCTCGGTGCGCGCTTGACTCGGGCACAGAGTAACTTTTTGTCCTGTAGTCTGGCGCACGCATCCGCCGTAACCATAGAGTAACTTTTCCGTAACCATATCGTTTGCTCCGACTGATCGTCGTGCCTCAGCTTTTAGTTGTCATCTTCGCTAGAGAGTATATTATGTTCTTTGGTTGTCATCTACTGTTATTTCGATTGTAATAGTGATTAAGACTGTCTAATTGCCTCTGCTCAGACGTTCTACGCTTTATTCGCTACTCACGATGTTCTACCCGATATATATAGACTCCTACGCAGGCCATAGGACGACATATACATATTTGTACTGTGGTTATGTTCTACACGTCTGTGAATTGCGAGTTAGTTAGCCATTCGAGTTTATATAAGTTTAATCTCATTTAAATATTTATCACACTCTTTTACCCATCGAACTTAGATGTAGAAATAGCTAGGTAGAAATAGATAGATAAATAAAACAAATTAATTTTAAAGCTATTTTTTCTGAGTGAAAAGTCTGTCATCCACTTTTACCTAAAAAATTTTTAGTGAAACTGTGTTTTACAGATTTGGTAAAAAAAAATGTAACTATTTCACGAATATTTCCATAACAAACTAAAAACTCACCATTGCAAGTGTGCTCGCGTTCTCTGTATCCATTCTCGACGTCACACAGACATATCTTGTCCTGTGGCGAATGTACTCTGAGGTGCTGTGGCACAGAGCCGGTTATGTTAGGCACGCCGCACACGAGTCCGTCGTTGCATTCGTCGCTGTTACTGCACCCGTGGTACAGATCTGGAGACGAAAACACGTCATGTCCATATAAATTCTTTTTTTAACTTTGGGAAATCCTCTTGGATACCCGGCAGAGTAGGGTTATGCCGGATTCATACCGGCTAAAACCTAACGACTTTCTAGTGCGGCCGTTGATGGGCGGGGTCGCGGGGACGTTATGACACAACTTCGGTGCCATATAAGCACATAAGATAAGATCAATGTCCATAAAAGCCCTACGGGTTCCCTGCGGCTGCCATTACATGCCCCATCCAGACTATAGAACTAGACTAGACTAGATTAGAACTAGACAAGTCGGATGAGTGGTAAGGGTACTTGCCTAACGTCTCAGGGGCCACGGGTTCTATTCCCGTCGGGGTCAACTTTGGAAATGAACTTTTCAAAGTTGACCCTGGTCTGGATTTAGAAATTAGTGGAAGGACACACGGAGTTTCACAGTCACACGGGCTGCTCGTATGGCGGCAGTAACCACCCCATTACAGAAGGCCACCGTGCATATGTGCTTTTGTATTTCGGTGAGTGATGAGGGATGCCAGAGGCCATTACCAAGGGGATATCCAATAATTATTCTATGCAACATTTTAAAAAGTGCATGGCGACCGAAAAACCATTAAAATGCAAGCTGAACTAATAAATAATTAAACATTATTATTATTATGTAAAGGTCATTGTGGAGATTTTATGTTGTAACGTTTTGATATCATGCGACATATCACCCTACCGTCAGGGTTGCATGTTAAGTGCCACTACATCAAACAAAGGCCAAGGTACACCTCGAGGGTTGCTCCCAAACTACGAAGAACTACTTTTTCGTTACCGCGTTTGATGTTTATGGTGTGGGTGGTCATAATATAATAATACTAGCTGTTGCACGCGACTTCGCCCGCTTATCTATATAAAATATAGCATATATGTTACTCGCTGATAATGTAACTATCTATAGGTGAAAGAATTTTCAAAATTGGTTCACTAGTTTTTGAGTTTATTCATTACAAAGTACAAATATTGAAAAATACAAGTTTTCTCTCTTCATGATATTAGTATACTAGCTGGTGCCCGCGATTTCGTCCGCGTTGAACGATGAAAGGTACCCTATGTCCTTTCTGATGTCCCAGATAATGTGTATGCAAAATTTCATCGTGATCGGTTCAGTAGTTTTTGCTTGAAAGAGTTACAAACATCAATACATCCAAACATACTTTTGTATTTATAATACTAGCTAGTGCCCACGACTTCGTCCGCGTTGAACGATGAAAGGTACCCTATGTCCTTTCTGGTGTTCCAGACGATGTGTATGCAAAATTTCTTAGTGATCGGTTCAGTAGTTTTTGCGTGAAAGGGTCACAAACATCCATACATCCAAACATACTTTCGCATTTATAATATTAGTTCGGATCTCTTTTCAATCGTAGGTAATAAATGTGATTTGTAAAGCGGTGGCCGTTCTCGTGTCGATGGTAGAGTGTGGCTCGCGACGATTAACCAAAAAAAATGTTTGCATGTTGACTTAATTAGTAATAGTATTACACTCGCTTAAAATGTTGCCGGTTTCTTTGTTGTTAAGGTCATTCCACGTATTTTTTTTATTGATTAAAATGCTAAGCATATGTACATTTCTCTTTATATATCTTACGAAGGTTCAACATTAAAAGAATGGTGATTCTGTTAGGAAGAAACAGCAAAAAATCCTTGTGAACGTTTAAAACTTATCTTTAGCTGCAGACGACCGACGCTAAAACGGGTTCTTATAAGTTTTACGTGTGTGTGTGTCTGTGTGGAATTGTGGATGGACTTATTTAGATCCGTTTTTTGTTTGAAAGTTGAAAACTGGCGTGAAAACTTCTGTAAGGGGTGGTCACTGCCGCCAGACCAAGGCTAACTTTGAAAAGTACATTTCCAAAGTTGAACCTGTCAGTAATTTAACCTGGGACTCTTGAGACAGACCGTTAAGGCAAGCACCTTAACCACTCATCAAACTATATAGTATAGGAATATACTAGTTTTATTAGCTATCTATACTACTACCTACATATATATATATATATATAGTTGATAGTAAATGGTTGATAGTTGATAGATAATATTATATTACTAGTTGATAGTTAGTGGTTGATAGATAATATTATATTACTAGTTGATAGTTAATGGTTGATAGATAATATTATATTACTAGTTGATAGTTAATGGTTGATAGATAATATTATATTACTAGTTGATTATTTAATGATTGATAGTTGATCATTAACATACCCTACTAGTTAATAGTTAATGGTGATCTGTTCAGTAGATTTTGCGTGAGAGTTACAAACATCCATACATCCAAACATACTTTCGCATTTATAATATTTGTATAGAATATATATATAGAAGTACCTATATATATAGATAGACCAGTATATATATATATATATATATAGACTAGTATAGACTAGTATATATATAAACTACTATAGATAGATATACTAGTTGATAGTTAATGGTATAGGAATAAAGTACTCTTTACACGAACTTACTTTTAATCTGTGTGTCGCATTGGCCGTTCAGTGGAGGCGAGTTGTCACCGCACAGACACCGCGTCACCGCGTCGTAGTGCGTCCGAACACATGAGCTGCTTGAGACGCCGGCGCATTCTGCCTGTCTTGTACACGGTCGAGCTGTAACATACCATCGATACCATCAGAAACACTTTCCACTACACTCAGATGCTATTTTATTGACTCTTTATTTTCGAAGTTACACCTTTTCTCTTTTTTGCGCTTTACGGTCAAGTTGCACACTTTTTAAGAAATTATTTAATACACAAAAAGATACGCAGTCACACTGCGTTTTACGACGCCGCGGTGTGTATTGTGACGCATCGCTGCGTTTTGCGGCGCAGTGCGTGTTCCCGAGATGTTATTATCCGCTTTATGTCTCGGGATGACGCGCTACTTTATACAGATTAACAATGCACTGCGTTGCATCCCGTCCCGAGACGCAGAGCGGATTGTACTTAACATGGCAACACTGTGCGCCTTGCGGCGACGCGATGCTTGTCTCCGTGCGATTTTCAGCTCAAAACAACTGACATCAAAACAAAAGGCATCACCAAATTAGTTTTGATTGAATGTTTATTTATATTACATAATTTAAAACTTTTGAAAAACTAGTGAACTCGAGCCGTCACGCTCTGCGAGCGACACCTTCAGCGACGTTTAATTGTATGAAATAAGCGCCATCTACACGAATCTGTACGTACTTTTTGGTTCATGATAAGCTTATCGTCGTAATAAGTGTTTGAAAGTTATAGTAGCGGTGTTACACTTCAATGGTTTTTAATTATAGCTAAATACAGTTTCGACTTGTAATTTTCTAATTTATTTGTATAAGCATAAGGGCATATTTGATCTGTATAATGGCTTCTATACAGCTAAGTACACACTGGCGTACGGCCCTCACCTACATTACTTAGTGGAATGTAACAAATCGCAGACTACTCGTTTATGTCAACAATGAATCTAAAGTTAGTGCGAGTCCGCAAACATGGCGTGCTGGGAAATGCAAATGAATTAAATTCAAACTAAAATATTAGATAGGGCAGAAGGTTAAGGCGCGCTCACACTGTGGTCACCACAGAACAACTATACTTCGAGTATTTGTGGCGACATCTGTCGTGAATTGATTTATCTACTTAATGTCTGTTTAATTATCTACTTAATACTTATAAATAGAAAATTTACGAATTACTTTTGAAAAATTAATTTTATCACTTATAGAAAATATTCACTTCTTTTTCTTTTTTGGTCTTATTATTTTTTTAATTAATAAATAAATGTAAAAATTAATTTTTATGATTCTTTAGGCCTATTTGTATATATAATCTATAATATATATATTTTTTAAATTTATGGCTGTATGTAATCTAAATAAATAAATAAAATAAAATTAATGTCATCGCAACAGACGCTAAATTTGGGATAGCAACGACAGGCATATTAGAAAAAAATTTGTATAATTTGTATTTTATACAATAATTATACTTTTATTAATAATATATATAAATTGCAGGCCTAAATTAACAAGAACTTTGACATTAATGACTTTTATAGTTAAAAAGAACACATAATTCATTTATTTATTACAATAAAACATTAGAAAAATAAGGAAATTTTAAAATACTTAGATTAATATTGTTCGATGATTTCAGTATAAAATGTACTTATAATGTTTTCAAACTACCTAACGTAATTCATACAAAATTTAGTAAATATATTTTGAATCTACCCAACCCAATCTATACTAAAATTTATTATTATTTTTTGTTTATAAGAAAACAGTCTACAATAAACCTACATACAGTCCACATCGTTTTTAATTTACTAGACTCAAAATCAATTTAGAACTTTTATACAACAACAAATATAAACAAATAAAAATATTTACATGCACTTAGGATAGATTATACTATAATTGTATAATTATGAATTAAGATTTTGAATAAAATAAATATTTTATTATTTATTTTCTAAATATCTTGATAATAAATTGTTACACACATTCTACACAGCACCATCTAGTTCCACAGTAAGCAACTAATGCTTGTATTATGGATACCAGACAGTTGATATAATACATAGATTACTTTTTTTGTAAATACATACATATTATAAATACAAAACATCCATAACTCAGGTGCAAAAGTAAAATGTTGACACATAAAACATTTGCCCCTAGCGGGATTCGAACCAGCGACCGTTTGGTTAACAGCTATGGTTACTAGCCACTAGACCAAACGTGTCGTCAATTGTAATTTGAATTTTATTTATATAATCATGTATAATTGAGAAACATTTCATTTCTTATTTAGATTGGTGTTAAAAATTGATGTTTTGTTATATAAAAAAATACAAAATTAAAAATTCCTAACATTCATCAATCTTAAGGTAGATAGCACGCCAATGTGAACACACCTTTACAGCAAGGTTGCCTGTTTTACTTTAGCACACTCTTTTTTAATACACTGAATGCATTTAAATTTGTAAAAATTTCCGCAATTCGCATACGAATAAATGAATACCTCCAGTCCAAGCATTAATGCTGATATATTTCAAACACGAAAATGTTTTAAGTGCAAATGACTCACTGGCTAAGAAAAAAACTCCCAAAGGTAAAATTATGAAATTTGATCACATTATGACTTTCATGTAACTCCGACGCCCGATGCAAAATCGGGGTATATTGTAAATTTGACGTGTGTGTATGTGTGTGTCGTAAACTCCCATTTTACTACAACACAACCTATGCAAATCATTTTAGAAGCGTAAATTGTAGGAAACTAGGTTAATTGGCGTAGGGGGGAGTTATACCACTGAATTAGCAATTAAATCAGATACCAAAGTTCCGACTACTGAAATTGATAGATCAGTAGGTTTACCATGAGTTTACAATGACCGCAATCGCTAGCGAGAGCATATAATATTTATATGGAAAATTGTCAATTTGACATTGACAGTTGACAGTTTTTCATATAAATGTTTTACCCTCTCGCTAGCGAGTGCGGTCACTGTAAACTCATAGTAAAGGTACAGTACAGTTTTAGAACTTAGTCTTAGAGCCTTTTAGAACATAGTTCTAGAGTAACTATTTTTTTTTTATAAAAGATGGGTTTTCTCTTGACCAACAACCAACTGTGTAGCAAGGATGAGGCCTAAGATGGAGCGAACCACATTCTCAACCCAGAAGATGCCTATTCATGAGAACTTTGAAAATATTTGGGTTATATGAGCTCGGAAATACAGACGTCGGCAGGGAGGCAGGGCAACTTAGAACTTAGTCCCAGAGCATTTTAGAACTTAGTTCTGGAGCAACTTGGAACTTAGAACTTAGTTCTAAATTGCTCTAAGTTTATGACGTGACGAGTTGGGTGTCCCGCAGACAACTAGATGCTGCAGCATCAGGTCAAGGTTACCATGTCATGGAAACACCGCCGAAGTAATAGTATACCAAACTTCACATCAATCGAACATGTGGAAGTTAATGAGATTCCTTCGTCTACTAGGAATTGGTCTTATGATCTTCAAACGCTTTAACCGATTTTTATAAATTACTAGCTGGTGCTCGCGACTTCGTCCGCGTTGAAAAAAAAAAAAGCAATATAATGCTTGAGCTCGTGTTGCTATAACACTTTGACCAGGCGTTAATTTTTTATTTTTTATTTATCCCTCAGGAATAGTCCTTTTTTCTGGATGAAAGGTACCCTATGTCCTTTCTGGTGTCACAGACAACGTGTATGCAAAATTTCACGGTGATCGGTTCACTAGTTTTTGCTTGAAAGAGTTACAAACATCCATACATCCAAACATACTTTCGCATTTATAATATTAGTATAGATATAGATAGTTAGAAACCATTTCGATTATGTCAGCTTTTAAACAAAAAATACAGAATCAAAATCGGTCAATCCGTTTGGGAGCTACGATGCCACAGACAGACACACAAGCACAAAGTTCATTCAAGCATATACTTAAAAAAAAACATCGCTCGTTTGCGTGGGACGTCGAGGGTTAAATAGTTAGTTACAAACTAAATATATTTCAGCAAGCGGTAGCCATAATTTTGTACGTCCGGTGGTTCAATAGATTAAGATCGCTCGCTATTTCTTGTTCCACGCCACTATTTAATGTATATTGTTATACTGTGACGACCCATTTAAAAAAAAAATATTTTATTTCATTTTGTAAAGGTCGTCCACGGGCTTTAAGTACTTCAAGAAAAGTATAAGTTCAATCAAGAAACAATAAGTTTCAAGCATGTCGGACCGTTTTTTTAAAAAATTTTATACTTACTAATGTTTCAACCCCATTTCTTTTCCCCAATTCAACATAGTTATAAAATTATTACAGCAAAGAAGATTGAAAAAAAAAAAAAAAAAAAAAAAAAAAAACTGCTTTGATAAATATTATCTAAGTGGTCAAAAGTTTGTTACACTAAAAAAACCTTACTGGTACCATAGAGTAAATAGTATAGATAATAATAGTATAGATAGTAATAGTATACTGTTAAGTACTATTTACTCTATGCTGGTACGCATTGTTACCGAAAAAAGGACATAAAAAGTTTATCTTTGTTCTAATCTTAAGATACGCTTCGGTAAATACGGCAGGGTCGAATAAAAAAATATATTTATTATTTTTAGGCAAACTTACGTCAACATTTATGTTTCATCATGTAACCATCATATCTATACTTATAGATCTATATTGGTTCCATACTAATATTATAATGCGAAAGTATGTTTGGATGTATGGATGTTTGTGACTCTTTCACGCAAAATCTACTGAACTGATCACGATGAAATTTTGCATACACATTCTCTCTGGGACACCAGAAAGGACTTAAGAGTACTTTTTATCGTTCAACGCGGACGAAGTCGCGGGCACCAGCTAGTAATGTTATAAAAATAAATAAATAGATTTGTATTTTATTTGTAATGAATAAACTCAGAAAGTAGTGAACCGATTTTAAAAAATCTTTCACCTATAGAAAGCTACATTATCAACGAGTAACATAATATAGGCTATATTTTATAAAGTTACGCATACGAATAGTCTGTGGAACATCCAAGTCGTCAACAACTCACAGTATATATAGCGTGTTTAAACTCAATAGAAAGTCGTGGGGGGGGGGGGGGGGGGGTTAGTTTAAAATGTTTAATTATAGCTTGTTTTTTAATGTTTAATAGTGGTTTCAAGCATCGCCTTAAACGTCCAATTCCATTTACGACATGTTAATTTTTGTTAACAATGAGCTCACCTCACCGCCTAACAAAAGATGGCGGTTACATAAAAGCGCCTTAACCCTTAAACCTATCGATCCTTTCTATGATGAATACAAATTAATAACGAATATACACGCAACACGAATACTTGAAGGTATTCGACACTAGCTGGTGCTCGCGACTTCGTCTGCGTTAATAAATCCATGCTTAAATCCATGCTAATATTATAAATGTGAAAGTAACTCTGTCTGTGACTTTTTCACGCCTTAACTACTAAACCGATCGTCATGAAATTTTACACATCATTTTACACATCGTCAGGAATACAAGAAAGGACATAGGGTACCTTTCATCCAGAAAAAAGTACTGTTTCCGAGTGATCGTCTAAAAATATAAAGAATTGGGCGCCACTGTCGCGTGGCGGCGCCACCGTCGTCACAGCGATAACGATGTCAGGCGTTATTACTCGTATATTTTCTTTTACAACGCGGACAAAGTCGCGGACACCAGCTAGTAAAACAATATATAACCTCTTGTTGTTATAACACTTTGGCCACGCGTTGGTTTTTTATTTTATTTTAGATGATCACTTGAGAACAGTACTTTGTTTCTGGATGAAAGGTACCCTATGTCCTTTCTCGTATCCCTGACCCTATATCCTTTCATGAGTATCGGTTGAGTAGTTAAGGCGTTAAGGGAACATTACTTTTATTTTGGATTTAAATTACCCTATTATGTCCTTTCTTATATCTGACAACGTGTATAGAAAATTTCATGATAATCGGTTGAGAATAATTTGAATAGAGGGATAGATTCATAAAATTTCGTTCACAGAGTGTGAAAGCGCTAAAGCACATAAAGAAGTTGCCTCTTCAAAAATATTTAAATCTAGCTGTTTCACGCTACTTCGCCCGCGTAACTTTATAAAATATAGCCTAATGTTACTCGCTCATAATGTAGCTTTCTATGAGGACGTCCTAATTTATTTTTATTTCACGCATACAATCCCTATTAACCTTTAAAATCAAATATCGCATTTTGTATCCTACCTAACATTTATTTTTTAACTTTATACTTTACATAATACTGATGTCAGTCAGTGAGCGGTATTTCGGCTTTATAGTGTTTTATATTAATATTATATTATTATTAAGTCAGTCAGTCAGTCGTTGAGTGGTATTTCGGCTTTATGTTGTTTTAATTAAAGGACAGTGCATAACCACTGCTGTTAACTCGTATATTGTATCACAACGAACCTTTATTTTGACGTCTTGTACTTTATATTATAATTATTATTATACTTTATCCAACATCACTGTAATAGTCCACGTTATATTTCTTAACAAAAATAATGCAGTTGGGATAATGACTACTCAAAACAAAATGGCGACAATGTAAATTGTAAACAAGCACTAAAAACGAAATCATCGTGCAATGCTCATCGCACGGCCAATTAGAACAGCGCCTATAGGTGTTTTTTTTTTAAATAGGTCCACTAGTTTATATGTTTATTCATTACAAACATACAAAAATACATATCTCTTTTTTTTCTTTATAATATTTGTATATAAAAGTCTATTAATAGTAGACCTTTAACGGGTGAACGATCCCACCCATATATTATATGTATTTATATGAAAGCCACAGAATATGTAATAGCCACAGAATAAGAATAGTACCTACAAGTATCAAAACGAAAATTTCTTAATTTCTTAATAATTACAATACTCTGTAACACGCGATACAATCATTAACTATTGACTTCTTAAGTCATTAATCAAAACGGCTTTGTATTCACATTATAATTGATTCGTGTAATAATTTATTTAATATGAAGTTATGATGGAGAGAAAAAATAATAATTTTTATTTAATGATTACAACACACGTATTAACATATTATGTTGTAAAGATTGATGGACAGGATGACGTGGCAGTAAACATATACGATAAATATAAGAAAAAACTTGTCAGTCGTAGGACTGTACGTTAGAAATGAAAACTACGCCATCTGTTAACATCTTAACAAACTATTGACGAAGTTAAGCTTATTATAAGCCTAGAAGTACATAAATATTCGGATAGATGGCGCTTATTTCATACAATTAAACGTCATTGAGGGTGTCACTCAGAAAGCGTGACGGCGACCTCAGTGTTTTTCCCAATAAAAATAGTGCCCAACGCACCTAAAGAAATTTTCAATTAAAAAAAAAATAAGTCTAATGAGCTTCATATGAGGAAAGTGAGTAATTTATTCTTAACTTAAGTAACACTTTAGTACTAACAATATATTTCATAAATGATATTAAATCTAGTTAGTTAACTACTTTATTATAGACAAATATTAAATTACATCATGCCATGTATTTTTATGCCTTATTTTAAAAAACTATAAATATTTATCAAAAAATTGCAAAAATTGATTTTGTATTATAATTTCATGCAATGTGATACTAAATCAGTGCAATTCTCAATTGTTTCTTGCTCGACATTATTTTTTGGCAGTTGTTCTACAATGATGCTACGTTATCATAACTTAATGTTAGTTAGACCTAACTAACATTAAGTTATGATAACGTGAAGTTTCCTTAAGTTATGACAATTAATGTAGCATCATAGGTTGCTAATAACTTAAGTACTAACAATTTATATTTAATTAAACTTAATTATATATGAATATTAAACTACATCATGCTGTGCTTATTTTAAAAAACGATGAAGCAAAATTTGAATTTGTAATTTCATGCAGTGCAATTCTCAATTGTTTTTTATCAATTTTATTTTTGGAAATTTTGCTGCCAATGACATATAGTTTTCAAGAGACATCATGCAAAGCAAGGCCACGGAGGCAACGGAAAGAATGTAAACAAACTTCCAGGGGTTTATAAAATATTTTTAAAATAAAACTAATATTTAACGCGTATTTTATTAGTAGTTAGTATTTATCTAGTAGCGAAACAATTCATGAAAACTAATATTAAAAATTCATAAAAAGTCTTGTCAATAATGCTTTCCCTGTGTGCGAGGAAAAATACCTTATTATCTAACAGCAGACGACTTGCGATCAACTTGCGACAGGTGAAAACTTTCTATCAATTTGTGCAATATCACACTAAATCGTGTTTTTGGTATCACGTAACACATAACAAAGGTGTCTTTTGCGATAAGGCCTCTTACGGACAATAACTAAAATTAAAGTGCATCATTTCTGTATGGCCGCACACGCGATCGCAACTCGTCTGCTGTTAGATAATAAGGCAGCGGTTCGGTTTTGTTTACATTGTTTGCTCTGTCTCTTTGGCTTAACTTTAGTCAATATTACTGACTTACCTGGCGGGGAAGTTGGTGCGACCTCCTTCGGAGGTTGAGTATTACTCTTCCCAAAGGTTGTTAAGGCCTCAGAAGACTCCCCGGTGAGCCAACCGGCCAGCAGTAAAATCAAAATGGCCGCGGCGGCTTGCTTTCTGCACCACATCTCAATCCGCCAAAACATATGCATTTTTATATATTTTTTATTCCACTATAACTTCCTATTTTTATAAAAAAAAATACTTAATAGTTATTTACCTTTTTTTAAATGTATAATGTTTAATGTTTATTCATTCATTTATTTATTTATAATAAGAGCTTTTTCTTTCTTTGTTAAATAGTAATGTTGCGTTATAATCTAAAAGATGTGGCGTGGAATCAAATCTATTTACTTGTCTTTATCTGTCAAAAGAGTTTTTTTTTTGTGTAATACATTATTCTTTAATAAATATTCAAGCGTACGAGACTGTTATTTAAAATTGTTTTTGATTACATTATGCCTATAGCTTATACCTACAAATATAATAAAGCCGAAATGTTTGTTTGTTTGAACGTTTTTGAAAAGTTGGATTTTAAAAGTTCTTTTTGTATTTGATTTCTAAATTCTTAAGGAATGTTATAGGCTACCGTGAATTGCCAAGAAGCAACGAAAATTACTGAGAATTACTCAGAAGAGCCTACCTGGCAGTTTAAAATAAACATCGGATAAAACCGCGAGAAAGAGTTCTGAATAAACATGAAAAAATTTGAAGGTTCCAATTTTAATTTTACAATTTTATATAATTGTGTTACAGTTAAATGAGGTAAATAATATATTTCAATAATTTATTATAGGTTATAGGTAATATAATTCAATAAAAATAGTTATTCATATTCTATCAATGTTTATTCATATTCTATCATAATGCTTCATAATATTTAATCATATTCTATCAATGTTTATTCATATTTTATCAAGAGATGGCGTAGCTAGTCTCATTTTGTTGTAATATTTTTATTTTCTCTATATATAGGTAAAATTGTTTTTTTTTTTTTTGTAAATTTGTGGATGTGTTGTCATTGTGAAAATGAATAAAGAGAAATATAGTTCACTGATTTGAGTAAAGTTTGTGTTTTTAATCAAAAATGAAATGAAATAACATTGTTGAGATTACAGACTACTATTATAATTGAGAGCGTTTAAATTCAAACGCTATCTTAGACGATGCAAGACCACAGGTAACTGCGCTCTAACAGTATATAATGTTCTGTGGTTCTAGCCTAACTTGGTTTGCTAATTAGCTCACATTAAGTGACGCTTTTAAAACGCATATTAATGTATCTGTCTTTTTTTTTATTATTAATGTAGTGTTATATTTACCGTGAAAATTCGAAACAGCAATCTTGAGATGTGGTGTGTTAATAGATCATCCAATTATAATTGACATTTTGTAATTGACACGGACAATTAGATAAAATTGAACCCTTGGTCAATTTTCGTAACCACTTTTCATAATTAGTTACGAAAAAAGAAATTTTTCTTCTCTATTTCGCAACTGGTTGTGAAAACGGCATTATTTTTTCTCTGTATACAACTACTTGTGAAAACAGTGTAATGATTCAAAACAGTATAATGTGAATTCAATTGATTAAATTTTTAATTTGTAAAAAGTGTGTGTGTGTGTGTGGGTAAAGGTAAATTAGTGTGCTGTAATTTGAATGTGTGCATTGTTCATAGCCAATCATGTGCAGCCATAAGAAAAGTATAAGTTCAATCAAGAAACAATAAGTTTCAAGCATGTCGGACCGTTTTTTTAAAAAATTTTATACTTACTAATGTTTCAACCCCATTTCTGCTCCCCAATTCAATATAGTTATAAAATTATTACAGCAAAGAAGATTGAAAAAAATAAAAATAAAAAAAAAATAAAAAAAAAAACTGCTTTGATAAATATTATCTAAGTGGTCAAAAGTTTGTTACACTAAAAAAACCTTACTGGTACCATAGAGTAAATAGTATAGATAATAATAGTATAGATAGTAATAGTATACTGTTAAGTACTATTTACTCTAAGCTGGTACGCATTGTTACCGACCAAAGGACATAAAAAGTTTATCTTTGTTCTAATCTTAAGATACGCTTCGGTAAATACGGCAGGGTCGAATAAAAAAATATATTTATTATTTTTAGGCAAACTTACGTCAACATTTATGTTTCATCATGTAACCATCATATCTATACTTATAGATCTATACTTGTTCCATACTAATATTATAATGCGAAAGTATGTTTGGATGTATGGATGTTTGTAACTCTTTCAAGCAAAATCTACTGAACTGATCACGATGAAATTTTGCATACACATTCTCTCTGGAACACCAGAAAGGACATAGGGTACCTTTCATCGTTCCACGCGGACGAAGTCGCGGGCACCAGCTAGTGTTATAAATACGAAAGTATGTTTGGATGTATGGATGTTTGTAAGTATTTCACGCAAAAACTATTGAAACGATCACCAACAAATTTTGCATACACGTTGTCTCTGGGACACCAGAAAAGACTTAAGAGTAATTTTTATCGTTCAACGCGGACGAAGTCGCGGGCACCAGCTAGTAATGTTATAAAAATAAATAAATAGATTTGTATTTTATTTGTAATGAATAAACTCAGAAAGTAGTGAACCGATTTTAAAAAATCTTTCACCTATAGAAAGCTACATTATCAACGAGTAACATAATATAGGCTATATTTTATAAAGTTACGCATACGAATAGTCTGTGGAACATCCAAGTCGTCAACAACTCACAGTATATATAGCGTGTTTAAACTCAATAGAAAGTCGTGGGGGAGGAGGAGGGGGGGGGGGGTTAGTTTAAAATGTTTAATTATAGCTTGTTTTTTAATGTTTAATAGTGGTTTCAAGCATCGCCTTAAACGTCCAATTCCATTTACGACATGTTAATTTTTGTTACCAATGAGCTCACCTCACCGCCTAACAAAAGATGGCGATTACATAAAAGCGCCTTAACCCTTAAACCTATCGATCCTTTCTATGATGAATACAAATTAATAACGAATATACACGCAACACGAATACTTGAAGGTATTCGACACTAGCTGGTGCTCGCGACTTCGTCTGCGTTAATAAATCCATGCTTAAATCCATGCTAATATTATAAATGTGAAAGTAACTCTGTCTGTGACTTTTTCACGCCTTAACTACTAAGCCGATCGTCATGAAATTTTACATACACATCGTCAGGAATACAAGAAAGGACATAGGGTACCTTTCATCCAGAAAAAAGTACTGTTTCCGAGTGATCGTCTATAAATATAAAGAATTGGGCGGCACTGTCGCGTGGCGGCGCCACCGTCGTCACAGCGATAACGATTTCAGGCGTTATTACTCGTATATTTTCTTTTTCAACGCGGACAAAGTCGCGGACACCAGCTAGTAAAACAATATATAACCTCTTGTTGTTATAAAACTTTGGCCACGCGTTGGTTTTTTATTTTATTTTAGATGATCCCTCGGGAACATTACTCTTATTTTGGATTTAAATTACTCTATTATGTCCTTTCTTATATCTGACAACGTGTATAGAAAATTTCATGATAATCGGTTGAGAATAATTTGAATAGAGGGATAGATTCATAAAATTTCGTTCACAGAGTGTGAAAGCGCTAAAGCACATAAAGAAGTTGCCTCTTCAAAAATATTTAAATCTAGCTGTTTCACGCTACTTCGCTCGCGTAACTTTATAAAATATAGCCTAATGTTACTCGCTCATAATGTAGCTTTCTATGAGGACGTCCTAATTTATTTTTATTTTACGCATACAATCCCTATTAACCTTTAAAATCAAATATCGCATTTTGTATCCTACCTAACATTTATTTTTTAACTTTATACTTTACATAATACTCATGTCAATCAGTGAGCGGTATTTCGGCTTTATAGTGTTTTACATACATTATATTATTATTAAGTCAGTCAGTCAGTCGTTGAGTGGTATTTCGGCTTTATGTTGTTTTAATTAAAGGACCACTGCTGTTAACTCGTATGTTGTATCACAACGTAATCTTTATTTTGACGTCTTGTACTTTATATTATAATTATTATTATACTTTATCCAACATCACTGTAATAGTCCACGTTATATTTCTTAACAAAAATAATGCAGTTGGGATAATGACTACTCAAAACAAAATGGCGACAATGTAAATTGTAAACAAGCACTAAAAACGAAATCATCGTGCAATGCTCATCGCACGGTAAAATTAGAACAGCGCCTATAGGTGTTTTTTTTTTTAAATAGGTCCACTAGTTTATATGTTTATTCATTACAAACATACAAAAATACATATCTCTTTTTTTCTTTATAATATTTGTATATAAAAGTCTATTAATAGTAGACCTTTAACGGGTGAACGATCCCACCCATATATTATATGTATTTATATGAAAGCCACAGAATATGTAATAGCCACAGAATATGTAATAGCCACAGAACAAGAATAGTACCTACAAGTATCAAAACGAAAATTTCTTAATTTCTTAATAATTACAATACTCTGTAACACGCGATACAATCATTAACTATTGACTTCTTAAGTCATTAATCAAAACGGCTTTGTATTCACATTATAATTGATTCGTGTAATAATTTATTTAATATGAAGTTATGATGGAGAGAAAAAATAATAATTTTTATTTAATGATTACAACACACGTATTAACATATTATGTTGTAAAGATTGATGGACAGGCTGACGTGGCAGTAAACATATACGATAAATATAAGAAAAAACTTGTCAGTCGTAGGACTGTACGTTAGAAATGAAAACTAGGCCATCTGTTAACATCTTAATAAACTATTGACGAAGTTAAGCTTATTATAAGCCTAGAAGTACATAAATATTCGGATAGATGGCGCTTATTTCATACAATTAAACGTCATTGAGGGTGTCACTCAGAAAGCGTGACGGCGACCTCAGTGTTTTTCCCAATAAAAATAGTGCCCAACGCACCTAAAGAAATTTTCAATTAAAAAAAAAATAAGTCTAATGAGCTTCATATGAGGAAAGTGAGTAATTTATTCTTAACTTAAGTAACACTTTAGTACTAACAATATATTTCATAAATGATATTAAATCTAGTTAGTTAACTACTTTATTATAGACAAATATTAAATTACATCATGCCATGTATTTTTATGCCTTATTTTAAAAAACTATAAATATTTATCAAAAAATTGCAAAAATTGATTTTGTATTATAATTTCATGCAATGTGATACTAAATCAGTGCAATTCTCAATTGTTTCTTGCTCGACATTATTTTTTGGCAGTTGTTCTACAATGATGCTACGTTATCATAACTTAATGTTAGTTAGACCTAACTAACATTAAGTTATGATAACGTGAAGTTTCCTTAAGTTATGACAATTAATGTAGCATCATAGGTTGCTAATAACTTAAGTACTAACAATTTATATTTAATTAAACTTAATTATATATGAATATTAAACTACATCATGCTGTGCTTATTTTAAAAAACGATGAAGCAAAATTTGAATTTGTAATTTCATGCAGTGCAATTCTCAATTGTTTTTTATCAATTTTATTTTTGGAAATTTTGCTGCCAATGACATATAGTTTTCAAGAGACATCATGCAAAGCAAGGCCACGGAGGCAACGGAAAGAATGTAAACAAACTTCCAGGGGTTTATAAAAAAATTTTAAAATAAAACTAATATTTAACGCGTATTTTATTAGTAGTTAGTATTTATCTAGTAGCGAAACAATTCATGAAAACTAATATTAAAAATTCATAAAAAGTCTTGTCAATAATGCTTTCCCTGTGTGCGAGGAAAAATACCTTATTATCTAACAGCAGACGACTTGCGACCAACTTGCGACAGGTGAAAACTTTCTATCAATTTGTGCAATATCACACTAAATCGTGTTTTTGGTATCACGTAACACATAACAAAGGTGTCGTTTGCGATAAGGCCTCTTACGGACAATAACTAAAATTAAAGTGCATCATTTCTGTATGGCAGCACACGCGATCGCAACTCGTCTGCTGTTAGATAATAAGGCAGCGGTTCGGTTTTGTTTACATTGTTTGCTCTGTCTCTTTGGCTTAACTTTAGCCAATATTACTGACTTACCTGGCGGGGAAGTTGGTGCGACCTCCTTCGGAGGTTGAGTATTACTCTTCCCGAAGGTTGTTAAGGCCTCAGAAGACTCCCCGGTGAGCCAACCGGCCAGCAGTAAAATCAAAATGGCCGCGGCGGCTTGCTTTCTGCACCACATCTCAATCCGCCAAAACATATGCATTTTTATATATTTTTTATTCCACTATAACTTCCTATTTTTATAAAAAAAAATTACTTAATAGTTATTTACCTTTTTTTAAATGTATAATGTTTAATGTTTATTCATTTATTTATTTATTTATAATAAGAGCTATTTCTTTCTTTGTTAAATAGTAATGTTGCGTTATAATTTAAAAGATGTGGCGTGGAATCAAATCTATTTACTTGTCTTTATCTGTCAAAAGAGTTTTTTTTTTGTGTAAAACTAATACATTATTCTTTAATAAATATTCAAGCGTACGAGACTGTTATTTAAAATTGTTTTTGATTACATTATGCCTATAGCTTATACCTACAAACATAATAAAGCCGAAATGTTTGTTTGTTTGAACGTTTTTGAAAAGTTGGATTTTAAAAGTTCTTTTTGTATTTGATTTCTAAATTCTTAAGGAATGTTATAGGCTACCGTGAATTGCCAAGAAGCAACGAAAATTACTGAGAATTACCCAGAAGAGCCTACTTGGCAGTTTAAAATAAACGTCGGATAAAACCGCGGGAAAGAGTTCTGAATAAACATGAAAAAATTTGAAGGTTCCAATTTTAATTTTACAATTTTATATAATTGTGTTACAGTTAAATGAGGTAAATAATATATTTCAATAATTTATTATAGGTTATAGGTAATATAATTCAATAAAAATAGTTATTCATATTCTATCAATGTTTATTCATATTCTATCAAGAGATGGCGTTGCTAGTCTCATTTTGTTATAATATTATTTAGTTTCTCTATACGAGTATGTAGGTAAAATTGTTTTTTTTTTTTTTGTAAATTTGTGGATGTGTTGTCATTGTGAAAATGAATAAAGAGAAATATAGTTCACTGATTTGAGTAAAGTTTGTGTTTTTAATCAAAAATGAAATTAAATAACATTGTTGAGATTACAGACTACTATTATAATTGAGAGCGTTTAAATTCAAACGCTATCTTAGACGATGCAAGACCACAGGTAACTGCGCTCTAACAGTATATAATGTTCTGTGGTTCTAGCCTAACTTATTTTGCTAATTAGCTCACATTAAGTGACGCTTTTAAAACGCATATTAATGTATCTGTCTTTTTTTTTATTATTAATGTAGTGTTATATTTACCGTGAAAATTCGAAACAGCAATCTTGAGATGTGGTGTGTTAATAGATCATCCAATTATAATTGACATTTTGTAATTGACACGGACAATTAGATAAAATTGAACCCTTGGTCAATTTTCGTAACCACTTTTCATAATGTGAATTCAATTGATAAAATTTCTAATTTGTAAACAGTGTGTGTGTGTGTGGATAAAGGTAAATTAGTGTGCTGTAATTTGAATGTGTGCATTGTTCATAGCCAATCATGTGCAGCCATTAAGCGTTTGTGTTTGTAATGTACGTCACGTGAACGTGACTATCACATGACTATCGTGTGACTATCATGCGACTTTCACGTGACTTGCAATTGTTTAGCAGACACAGTATAAAGACAATCAATTCGTGTACAATCCATACAGTTAAGTTGCACTTAATCTCAAAAAATAAACATAATTTTAAAATAATTCTAAAATATAAAGTATAAATAAATATTTTGCATTCTAAAATGCAGCTATCACATATTACAATTCACGGAGATATTTTCTTTAGTTTCGCTAACACGGGACAATAGATGGCGTTGACATTAACCTATTCTAGTTTTTCAAGAGATTTATAAATTTAATCTTCAAACTCTTTGACGAGCCCGTTGGTCAAGTGGTTAACGTTCTTGCCTAACGCTCTGTCTAAGGGTCCTAAGTCTAAGCTTCGGTTCGCGGCAGGGCCAATTTTGGAAATGAACTATTCATAATTGGCCCTCATCTGGGTATGGCAAGTTTCACAGTCATTTAAGCAGCCCGAGTAAACATCCCCTTACGAAAGACTACTGTAAAATAATGCCTTAAGCCTGTAAGCCTGGTCTCATCCTTATCTTCATTTACGTATCCCTTTCTAAACATTTACACCTAATCCTATTAAGGTCGGCATCAGCTAACTTGGAGCACTTGTGACGTTGCTTATGCTATAGACGACTGTTCGTCTACCCCGAACCCAACTGCTGCACGACAGACATGTCCTACCCATTGGCACTTGTCACTTGCCACTATTGTCCCTCGAAAAACATCAACATCATCATCACTTACATTATCTCAAAAGTATGACGTCCATTGCTGGACATAGACTTCCCCCATAATTATCTAATAGAACCGGTCAGAAGCACCCCGAATCCGCCATCGACCCGCAGCCCTTACCAAATCATCTGTCTTCTTTGTGGACGTCCTACGCTCCACTTGCCTGCCTATCCCTCCTACTCGACAACCTTCCTGCCTCAGAGGCCCAAAGCTTTCCGTACTGTGTTCTAGCCACTGCCACTTCAATTTCAAGTTACTGATCCGCCTGGCCTGTTGATAACTTTCATTCGTCTACGCATCTTCTCATTCCTGATTCGATTTCACAGAGTAACCCCGAACATAGCTCTCTCCATAGCTCGTTGAAGAACATAAATAGCCTTAAGTTTTAGCCTTAACTTTAAACTGTCTAGCGTAATCAATTCCAATAAAATGCCTGAAATCACTGTTTTAAATGTTATATTTTCATTATTGAAGATATTGTACGAGTAATTGCTGTTATTTTATTGTTTTAAATATGACAAAAGAATGATATTATCCTGAGTTTCTTTCGGGGTTTCTTCTCAGGATCGTCATCATCTTGACTTTTTTTCCGAACCTCTAGTAAATTTAAATTTATACAATGACTGATCATAAGAGTTTCATGGAGAAACTTAATTGATATATAAATATTTTGATTTTGATTTTATTAAATTATAATTAATTGCGTGTTTTACGCATGCATTCGAACAACGAACACTCAAAAAGAAATCAAATTTTTCGAGATTAAGTCCAACAAAGTATGTATGGAAGTTATATGTTACTTAGTTAACTGTCAATAAGTATATAAAGTATGAGTCTATGTCCCATTATATAAGAAATGTTTGCTTACCCGGTGCTACGGTGGTGGTTGGCTTCGGTGGCGGTTCAGTATTGGCAAGGCCAAAAGAAGATATTCCGCCGAATCCACTTACAGAACGGATCGTCCAAATGTTGAACACCACTATCAGGGCTAATGAGGTGCGTTGCTTGCACAACCGCCACATCGTCTCAATGTTAATTATCACTGTAGTTACTCTGTGGTTTTATATTATATTCGTCTGTGGTTTTGTATTATATTGGTCTGTGCTTTTCTATTATATCGGTCTGTAGTTTTGTATTATAATTGTCTGTGGTTATGTATTGTTTTGTTCTATGTTTAAATAATGAATAATACAGGTATAGTATATAACAAAATGTTATCACAAAGGGAAATAAAAATATTAAGACTTCAATAAATACATATAATGGTGATGGTTGTATTTTTTATTCTAATAACTAGTAAGACTTGTGAAAATTGGGCAAATCAAACATAAATCAAAATTAAGTATTAAACAATAATTTTAAATGTTTTTATTCTAATGAAAATTATTTATATTTTTATTATTATTTGTTATATAATCCCCTCTTAGAAATGTCTTAGATTTTTTTTATTTTATTCAATTGAAATACCGAATGCATAGCAAAAATATTTAGGCAACACAATAAAAAAAAAAATTTTTTTTTTGATTCATTTGATTTAAACACAAACAGGTCAACGGATAAGAAGCGACTGGAATTTCTAAATGTAAGAAATTCAATTAAAAAAATTCATTTAAACAAATTGAACGATAATTTTAAAAGAAAATAACACTATTATTATCGCAACGTGATAAAGAGTTTGTCCTTGACCGGTCCGTCTAAAAAAGTTTTCTTTGCCTATTTAAATTACTAGTCTTTTATAACGTTGGCTAGACATGTCTGACAGCGTTTCATTCTATTTATGTAAAATACAAAAAGAGGTGACAATTCTGTTGTACTCATTGTGTACCAAGTCTGTTATTAGAATAAATAATAGAGTCTTATATTTTTTTAACAGTTCAAGATGTTATTTATTATCCCATTGCGGTTGAAGTGTGACGTAGTTTCAAAGCCACAAATAATAAGCTTTGAGATAAACATAGACTATATTGGCAAATCCGTTGGAAATAGATGGTTTTTCTAAATATTTTGAATTGATTTCTGAAAGCTGGACATTTATTTATTTGATTTGATTGATTTTATTTTTATGTAGGTACCAATATCAAAATAAAAAAATTAATAAAATTAAATAATTAAATAAAATATCTAAGTAAAATTCAAAAGATTTTTGAGTGTGTTTCAGTCGAAATTTTTTCAAAAATTCATCTTGTTGATTTCATCTGTTTTTTGTTCGTTATAAACATCGATAAAATAATTATTATAAATAAAATTTTAAAATACAAAATTTTCAAAAAAAAAAAAAATCTGACGTGGTGTGACGATGTTTGAATGAATCTGTAGTGTCATGATAGTGTGTACGACAAATACAAATCGCCTTCCTTATATATACAGGGTGTGTTGAAGATAGTGCAGAAAATGGAAAACCAATTTGAAACCAATTATTGATCAAAAAATTTTCAATAAAAAAGAATCTTTCTATTATCTGCGCTATTTATTATACATACATCCTATATAGACATTTTTCAATTTATTTTCTTTCTTGTGTTCAATGCGTGCGATCTTTAGGTTATCTTAATTTTTGTCGTTTTTTGGTTCTTAAAAAAAAGGTCGTGTTATTTACAAGCCAATAATGTGTTATTTCAACAACATCGAGATAGAGTAAAAATATTTACAAGAAGTAATGTGGAATTTTGAAAAAATGTTTTGCCCGTTCTTACCGGGCGGGGGGGTCGGAGAGGGTCGCGGGGTCGAACTCTTTATACCATTATTGAGTCCAAACGCCGGACTAAATGCAGGATCGCAAGGCCCGACCATCGACAAAGTGAGAAGCAGAGGCATTATGACTGACGATCTTTGCCACATTGTCATTATAAAAACTGAAATTTCACATTATGGCGTAAGTCATAAATTATTTACTGATACTTTTTGCATAATTATTTCTCTTCAATATCCTGTACCATTTGTTTGGAGACAAAATATTTTTGTTAATTAATAAATTTTCAATTTGCAAAATCAACGCCATTTTCTTAGGTAAGTAATAATAATTTTTTTGGACAAAAAATCCTTTCATTACTACTAAGTTAAGTACAAAGGGGGTAATTGGATACTGACACATAAATATATTATTATTTAGTCTGTGACTATTTGTACCGAAAACTTTGTAATCTCAATATATTTTTTTGCAAATCATTTCTTTGGTGACACTGAAATTAAAAATTAAGTAGTTTTTCCCGATTATTTTAATTATAATGATATGAAGAAGGGATCGAAAATGGCATAACTCAGTTCACAATGTGGCTGACAGATATCGCTATTTATGTTTTAAATTTTATTGACATCTTTTAACTCGAATAAAAAAAAAAACTCACGATATAGGATATTGACGGATCAAATGTGAAATCTGGAGATCAAGAATTTAATTATTAATCAATTTAATTCAATAACCCGAATTTGCTACGAAGCCATTTTTACAAATTGTGATAAAAACTAATATATTTTTTTAAAATATAAATTAGTTATTTTTTCTCCTTACCAGAAACAATAAAGGCACTTTTGAAATATTATGTCATAAAAGCAAAAAGCAAAGTTTTAAAAGCCGTAAATTTCCCTAATCTGCTTCTATTAATCTATGTATTACTGTCCCATATATCTTAGAAACGCTTCGTAGCAAATCTTTTTTTTTTTCTATATAATGGGACAAACATATATCTATACAATCGCGATGATTTTTTTTTAATTTAACATAAAACCAATAGTAAAATTCACACATTGCAAAATGTATCTGTTTTTAAATTACAATATTGACGAGATTTTGTTTATAATCGAGAGATGGCGCTACTGTCTTTTAATAATAGCGTTGTCCTTCTTGCACTATATAGTGAAAGACAAGGACGGCGTTATAAGAACATGCAAGAGGCAACCTTATATAGTTTAAAAATAGAACTCAAGTTTGAATTTTTTGGTTATATGTTATGATTATGACAGTGTTGCCATTGTGAGGTAAAAATGTCCATCTCTCTCTTATTACTCGCCGAATATTGCAATTTACAATTTTGTGTCACTCGCACACGGATGCACTGCACTTTTTGTGAAATGTGTAGGTATTTATTTTCAATAATTCCGTAAGCGACAATAAATTCATGCTTTAATAAAATTTATTGTAGAAACCGAACAACTTTTTCAATAAAAATAATAATAACTAACTAGCCGCCAATCACTTGTACATTAACAAATGTACATTTAATGTAAATAAGTAATTTTAGAATTTACTTTATATTATATCCATTTTGGGAAAAAATAGCTTATATAGGTAATAAATTTTTGACTTCATCTGATATTTAAATAACTAATTTAGATTAAAAATTCAAGAAATGACAGGTGCACATGTGATGTCATTTGTCTTTCACTTTTTTTATTTGATTTTTTTTAAATATTAACAGAAACCATACAACATAAAAGTGGGGGACGCTGAGAAAACTTTCCCAGGTTCCCCACAGACGTCGAAGACCAACGTTGGGAGTAAATCATATTTTAACTTTCAAGGATGGTATGGCTACTGCCAACCTTAATAAAAAAAAAAAAAAAAAAAAAAAAAACTGAACCTTTTAAGTACTTATAAAGGATACATAAAAAAGAACTCAAGTTCACAATCACTCGCGGAATCATTGCAATCGATTTGTGTACCTCAATCTCAAACCAATCGTGATGTGTTCGTGCGCTAAGGGTGTCCCATTACATAAAAAAAAAGTTTACCGGGCGGCGGCGTTGGCGACGGTGTTGGCGGCGCGTGCGTGTTGGACACCCCGAAAGTGCTCAACGCTTCCGACGAGTCGCCAGTGAGCCACGCCAGCAACAGCGGTGTTATCATAAACGCGGCTTGCTTCCGACACCACATCTCGAAAACGCGAAACACCAACATCAAAATAGCCTCCTACAATGTTCGTAAAAAGGATCATTCACGTTTTGACAACACACATAGAGTACTACATCCCGGGTGATGTCATAAAAAACGGGCATACGGATATAATTGGAATTAGCTTAATTACATAAATGATCCTCATTTCGTCAATTGCGCTTTATTCTATGTGTTACGACTTTAGTGGGTGGTAATGATGTCATCGTAACTTTTAAATCAACGTCCACAGATGGCGCCACTTGAACATCTCATTCTAGATATAAATTTGTCATTTCAATTCAATAATTTATTGTGAAACCATAATGTATAGAGTTAGATGTTACAAAAATATTAAAGACCAGAGTTATGAACATTAATATTTTTGTAACATCTAAGTATACATTAAAATTCAATTTAATTTTTTTATTTAAATTGAAATATAATTTATATATATATTTAAAAAAATGAAAGCAACGACAATATCATATTTACACAAAAATTAAAAGATTTCCAAACTAGTAAGTAAATATAATATATATATATATAATATGTTACATATTTCATTAATCTTACGGTTATTATACCGTGAGAATATTTCTTGAATTTTCCTTACATTCATAAATTCGTTGATAATTCGGGTGAGTTGAAATTTTCAAATATATTTTCTCCTTAAGTACGTTATAAAATAAAGCTATGTTGCAAATTTCAGCTTTCTACACTTAGGGCCTCTTTCACCAACTACAAGTAAAGTGTTGATTAGTTACATTTAGAAATAATTTTATGTTTTATTAAATTATGCACTCGGTTTATACTGCTTTTTTCGATAGGCGAATTTTTTATTATTATTTTCTTTTTAATGTTTGTGACTTTTACCGTACAAACAAAGGCATATCATCTCCTGCATTCAAGGTTACCGGTGACTTTAAATGGCGGTTAGCCTACTTGACACATGGTGAAAGAGGCCCTTAATAGTAATATTACTAATAATTCATAGTAATGCTCTGCATTGATAGTCAGTCAGGACTAAGTAAGTAAAGTTTTAAAAACTTAATCATTTTATCAGTATTAATGAGTATATTAATACGAATTTACATCGTAAATGTAAAAAAAAATCACCATGACATTCGCTATAGTGGCGCCCTCCGTTGGCGTAAAATTTTGAGAGATAAATAAATTTTATGTAATATATATTATTTGAGACCTTTTATATTTTTATGTTATAATTTAAATGTATATTAACTGGCAACACCAATCATTATGTCCAAACTTAAAGTTTAGCTTATTATCTGTAGATATTCATGTTATAATATGTTTAAAAAATATTCTTTTTATATAAATAAATGTTGCTCCCATATAAATAAATAAATAAATAAATATTTATTGATAAATATAATTAACATATTTCAAATACAATTACAAGTAAAGTGTAGATTAGTTACTTTTAGAAATAATTTTATGTTTTATTAAATTATGCACTCGGTTTATACTGCATCTTTCGAAAGGCGATTTTTTTTTATTATTCTCTTTTTAATGTTTGTGACTTTTAACGTACGAACAAAAGTATATAAGCTCTATCATTTCCGATGACAGGTGACTTTACTTGTAAATGGCGGTTAGCCTACTTGACAAATGGTGAAAGAGGCCCTTAGGGCCACTTTTACCATCTCTGAGTAAAGTGTCAAGTAGGCTAACCGCCATTTAAAGTCACCGGTAACCGGGAATGAAGGAGATGATATACCTTTGTTTGTACGGTAAAAGTCTCAAACATTAAAAAGAAAATAATAAAAAAAAAAATTCGCCTATCGAAGGACGCAGTGAACCGAGTGCATAATTTAATAAAACATAAAATTATTTCTAAAAGTAACTAATCAACTCTTTACTTGTAGTTGGTGAAAGAGGCCCTTAGACTAACAAAAAATGTATAAATATATCTTTAGACTAACGAAGAAATATGATGTCATGATAGATAATTTATTAGTTGTCAAATTTGCACACTTTTACAAGTGATTTGAAAAACTATACTATACTTCGTTTTATGAAAGTTCCACAGGAACCTAACACTTTTCCAGGATCAAAAGTAAGTATCATACAGTTTTATGCAGGTAATCGTGAATACATCAGTGAAAACCGCATTCAAATCTGTTAAGTCATTTCTGATATTAGAGTGCACAAACGAGAGATTTGAATTTTTGTTTGTAATGAATAAACTCAAAAACTAGTGGACCGATTTAAAAAATTCTTTCACCTATAGACAGCTATATTATCAGCGAATAACAAAGGCTATATTTTATAAAGTTATGCGGACGAAGTCGCGTGCAGCATCTAGTATTTTATATGATAGAAACGTTACAAGAAGCGTCACAACATAATCCTTACACTGAAGTGTGATACAAAATTAGACATTGAAATTAAGAAAAATTAAGACACAAAAATTACCAACAAATGTATATTTATAACGAGTTCGGATGTTTTTTTGTTAACTTTAGCAAACGATGAATAAATGTAGGTACGTATTTATAAAAAAAACTGGTCAAAATCAGCGAACTCGAAAGGATATATTATTTCCGATGGTCAAAACAAAATTTAAATTTGACAAAACCTGTTTCTCGCTAGCATTAGCTTTTATTTTACAATGATATACAGTCGGCGTAACAAAAGGTTCGTCACGTTAATGAAGGAGATGATATACCTTTGTTTGTACGGTAAAAGTCCCAAACATTAAAAAGAAAATGATAAAAAAAATTCGCCTATCGAAGGATGCAGTAAACCGAGTGCATAATTTAATAAAACATAAAATTATTTCTAAAAGTAACTAATCAACACTTTACTTGTATTTGGTGAAAGAGGCCCTTATTGTTTTATGTAGTATACTTAAAATATTTGCAACTTCAAATATTTGCAAATAAATGGTTATTATTATTATTATTATTATTATTGTCTGCTTATTACTTTAGTTTCAAAAGTTAGTACTTAAGTTTCGAGTGGGTATAATATATGTATTATTCATTATTTTTTTTTTTCTAAATTTTTAACAGAGACAACATGTAACATATTATTATAGCTGTAGATACCAGTAATTGGTACGCAAATGTAAACGTGTTTATATAACCATAGAGTAAATAGTACTTAAACTATTTACTCTATGGTATAACTAATGTATGTGACTTAGTAAATTTTGATGTGCTGTTGTTATCTCGATTGAATAAAATAAAATAAAAGGTACTAAGAGTTCACGACTTAACAAAGGAATGAGTAAAAACTGACGAAAATTTTCGTACCCCGACTGTACTTGTAATAAAAGATATTTAAAAAAAATTGAATGACCTTCACATGAATCGACCGTAACATCCGTTATGTCTATCGTCCGTATAGTAGGTTGTTTTTTATCTATACATTAATTTTATAGAGGAAAAATTTGTTTTTTTAAAAAAAAAAAAATTTTTGGTTTTTTTTGATTTGACATTTTGTATATTTATTTTTGTGTGTGTTTGTAATGAATACATAATATATGGCATACGAGAATTGTAGTTCTTTTAAAATCCTTAAGAAAATTATTCCACTATGGTTGACTCGTAGTAACGTTTAGATAGATAGATAGAAAACATTTATTTCCATACACATGACACACACGAATATATCTAAAGATAATTAACAAAACAAATAAAATATACTTTATAATATTATTTGTTTATTTAGAAATGATAATATAAAAGATACGATTTATGTGGACTATCTTTCGCCGTTCTTCTCCATAGATGAATGCACACATTGGTAGTGAACGTGCCATTCTTTGCCATTCTCTGTCATTCTCTGATGTCGAAAAGCGAATTTTTTAAATCTTATTTAAAATAAAAAATGTTTTGAATTTGAATTTTGAATTTTGAGTTTGAATAAATATAATTTTTTCACATTTAAATGAAAATAGATAATTAAAATCCAAAATCCCATTGAGTGTGCGCCATGGCAGCAAAAAGGTATTTGCACGCCATTACCAGAAATGGCTTGACAGTTTTGAATACGATTTTCACTGATGTATTGATGAGAAATTGTATTAAACTATAGGATACTTTTTATTTTCAAAAAAATGTTTAAGTTCCTGTGAGATTTTCAAGAAACTACAGCTCTAGTAACTTCGTTTAGTTTGTTTCTCTTTCACGCCTTAACTACTCGATCGATCACCGTGAAACAACTGCACTTTAATTTATTTTTCCTACCAATTAACATAAAATGTGACAATCACATACTATGATTTTCAAAAGGTGTCGTTTCGCACGCAAAAAATTATTAATGTGCGAGATGACTACTAAAATATATATTAAATATTTAAAGTTGTCATTTCGCACATTTCGTGCTGAATATAATCGTGCGAAATGACAACTAAACCGAAATTTCGCACACCTACATGTCAAGGATATAAAAAATGACATCTTTCATCAAGCAAAGAAAGCACAGTTCCCATAATATGGATAAGACATAATATGGATGGAAAAAGCTACTTTATGATAATAATAATAATAATAAGTATAGATATAGACGCTATATAATATCACAAAAACAATTTAAAAAAAAAAACTAAATAATATAGCTTTAAACGAACCAACGGAACTGTTTTTTTTTTTTAAATAGAGTCAAGACAGCGCTCGGCCGCGATCTCACTTGATGTAAGGTGCAGATGCGGCCGAAAGTGGACCACGCTTGCCTTAGTAAGTGCCAACCCTAGATTTGAAGACCCCGAGGTTGTAATTTTGAGGGAACACAGACGCAAGCGGTGAGTTCCACTCCCTAATGGTTCGTACAAGGAAGGTGGAACTGTAACGCTTCGTGCGTGACCGAGAAACATCAACCACGAAGGGATGAAACCACATATTATTATTATTATTATTAATGTTATTAAGCATAAAATGTATAAATGTATAGTGGAGTATCTATAACACATATTTATGATAGCTTAGGTATAATCTTATAAACTCTATACATATATATCTACCTATATATAATACTATATATCATACATACATATAGCTATCTATACGTATGATATAATATAAAGTTATTAAATTTATAATAAAAAATATCAACTAATGATTCTTTTAAATGAATAAAGTCCAGGAAAATTTACTAACAAATAAAAAATTTGAGTCCCTCAGGGGCATTTCGATATAATATACTTGTAGAAGGGGTGGATTTTTTTTTTTCAAATTATACAAAAATGGTAAGAGTTACAAAAAAACGTTTCAGACAATTATTGTAGACAATTTAGTTGTACATAAAAATGTTTATATAACTTTTTTTGCTTTAATCAAAATTAACGGAGTTAGAGAGGTTAGAAAATAATAAGTTGTGATATATTAAAAAACACAGCCAAAAAGTAGCACCCATCGATATTACAAATATTCTAAAAAAACTTATATCAAAAATGCTCCATAAGGGACTCAAATTTTGATTTGTTAGTAAATTATCTACTGTAAATATAAACTAATGATTTTTTTTAAATTAAAGATTGTTCCATTTTAAGTTGCGAAAGAAAATAAATTTTTACAAATTGTTGTCAATGTCAACAACATATTAAAAATTATGACATTTATTCAAGGCCGCCATCTTTGTTCGGCGAAAGTTTCTAAAATGGAACAAATCTTTAAAAATAATTCAAATAAAGAACAACGACGCACAAAAAAAAAAAGAAGACAAAGAAACTAACGTGTATGAAGCCAGTGCGGAACGCATTAAAAAACTTTTTTAAACTTTTTCGTATTTAGACTCCGTAGACAAACTGGTTTTTTTTTTAGATTTTTATATTAATTTCTCTTTTAAAACACAGTGTTGGTAAAATATTAATTAGTTACAGTTGATCCCCGTGGTCGTGTGTTGCGTCTTGCTGAGTCGAAATTGAACGCGGCACTAAGGTAGCCGAAGGCTCCTTGGCTATAGAGACGTCACAAGGTTGCACGGTTTTTTCGTATACAGTATGCTCCGATTTGTAAACAAGCGATACGCGATCTATTACGTATATACGTAACTGTCCATTTCGATTAATTATTTTATTATAGCCATTTTAAAAAAGGTATAAAAATATCTCGCTATTTAATTAATAAATTAGCATTAATTTTTTTAAGTGAAACTTCTTTGCGGCCGATGAGACTTAAAATTTTATGGTCGTATTTTGTGTGACGCTTTTACAGTAACGATAAAGTAACGCTTCTTGTAACGTCACAATTAATTATTATTATTATTGTAATTTCGTAACTTAATTGTATAGTTTTATGTAAAAAATTTTTCTTCTTATAATTTTTATTATTCTTATTGTACAAATGTAAAATCCTTAATTGGCTGTTTAGGTGCCTTTGTTATTGTTATTGTATGTTGATTGTTATTGATGTGGATTTCGAGATAAATAAATAAATAAATAAATAAACGTTTCTGCAATAGTTAATACTATTAATTATCAAAATTTCATTTTTGACACAAGTAAAGATACACGCCCATGTTTTCTTAACCGTGAAGGAACAGCACATGTGCTGTTACATTTCCACGAGGGAATAAACGATGCGCTATCCACTTCACATCTTTTATACATTAATAAGATTTTTACATGCATAAGATTATATTAACATGCTATAGAATATGCTTAATGGATTATATTATACTAATCAGCCACTCTATTGAGTTGCTGACTATCGTCTACAAATAAATAAATATCTTCACGCATTCTACACAGCACCATCTAGTTCCACACTATACAACTAATGCTTGTATTATGGATACCAGACAGTTGACATACTATATACATAGATTACTTTTTTGTTGTAAATAAATACATATTATAAATACAAAACATCCATGACTCAGGTGCAAAGGTAAAATGTTAACACATAAACATTTGCCCCTAGCGCGATTCGAACCAGTGACCGTTTGGTTAACAGCTAGGGTTACTAGCCACTAGACCAAACGTGTCGTCGCACTAAGTACACTTAGTTTCTTGACAAAAATGAATTGTTTTTGAAATAGTATCAACCTGTATATTTGATATTTAAATGAAGGGGCGTATTCAAACCCCCATTCGCACACACAACACAGGGAGCACGGAAACTTGGACATGAAGGAACCTTGGGTTTGGTCACACTATAATTAAAGTATAGCAACTGATTTCAGACACCACAACGAGTGTTAAGGTAGGATAGTCCTTGTCACTAAAATCGTAATGTCAAGAAATGTAATATTTTATATGGTGGCAGCCCGTCTGGTGGCTGTAACCACTCCCTTACAGAAGACCACCGTATAATAACAGCACGTGTGCTGTTGTGTTTCGGTGAATTTGGCAGCCAAGTGGCAGCCCGTCTGGTGGCAGTGACCACTCCCTTACAGCACTATTTGTCTATGAAAAGTGTCCCAATACTTAGTTGCAAGGCATCTCAATTGACAGCAGTAACCTGCACTGTCTAAAAAGTTATAATTAAAATTATTAACTAATCCCCGACTTTCTATCGAGATATTTAATTAATACAACTTCAAATTAAATCACAAAGTAAGTTGAAATTGTACAGTTTTATTAATTTATATATATGCTAAACTACATTTAAGACTGATTTTTGACAGTTTTCATAAATACAGTTTAAATTTTAAACAGCTGTTTAAAAATAACCGTCTGTTGGTGAACTCGAGCCTTAGTTTTATGTAAAAATTAATTATTAAAAAAAAAATATATGTTGCTACGTACATATTTTTATTCATATTCGTCTTAGTTACATTACATCAAATTTTATATTATTACTTTAATGTTTTAAAATAATAAGAAATATAAAAAGTTATTTACAAAAAAGGTTAACTATTCAATTAGTAATTTACAAAAATAGGTAAATCCGTTTGAGAGCTACGATGCCACAGAAATATACATAGGCACTGGCATTCCTCATTCACTCACCACGAAACACAGCAGCACATGTGCTGTTATTTCACGGTGGTCTTTCGTAAGGGAGTGGTTACTGCCGCCAGACGGGCTGCCAAAACGCAGTTTGCCCTGTCACTAAGTACTTTTCAATTCAAAGTCTACTTTAAACAAATTATTTTCAAAGTTGACTCCACCTGGAATCGAACCTGGGGCCTATAGACGTTAGGCAAGCGCCTCAACCACTAATCCAATGGGTAGCATGTCAAGTTTTAATTTTCAAGTAAAACAGGCGCGGACAAAGTCGCCGCCAAAAGCCAGTTATTAAATGTTACCATTGTACATTTTTACCATACTATAGCTGGTGTCAGCGACTTCGTCCGCGTTGAAAATTAAAAAAAAAAAGACTTGACTTGACCCCTCTTTGTTATAACACTTTGGCCAGGCGTTAGTTTTTTTTTATTTTATTTTAGACGATCCCTCGGGAACAGTACATTTTTCTGTATCCTATGTCCTTTCCTGTATCCCTGACAACGTGTATGCAAAATTTCACGACGATCGGTTGACTAGTTAAGGCGTGAAAAGGTAACAGACAGACAGACAGAGTAACTTTCACATTTATGATATTAGTTATAGGTTAAAAGTACCGTAACAGAAACTTCTTCAATTCCCAAATACTAAGTACTTATTTTCAATAGCCTGTTAAGTTCAAATTAAAAAGAAAGCTAGTGAGCACGCATAGGCTTTCAGCACGAAAGCAAAAAAAACGCACACAACAACCTGCTCAGAGTTCACAAGTTTTATGACGACTTTTACTCAATGGAAAATTAACTTTATGACGTAAGGAATAAAGTTCAATTTCAAACGTCGACCCTCTGAGAACGTTTGACCGAATCGTTTCTAAATGTCGCATGCAGAGGACCGTGTCGTGTTATGCCAAAGGTCGAATAGTTAAGCAATGCCCTTTAACTGGTTGAGGTATATATTGGTCGGCTAAGGGTCAGTTCACACCTAAACGAGAATGAATTTATTCTTCTTCTTAGGTTTAAATGTCAATGCGGCTCATTTTAAAATGGCCATTGTCTGCCAGTGTCAAGTTAATGTCGATTGTCGCGTTATGATTTTGCCAGTGTCATTAAGTAAAAATATCAATTTGTAATAGCTTTTTTTTTAAAAAAAAGGCAAAATTGAAATTAAAATCAAAAGTAGCAGATCCAGACACTAGTTAGTCAAGTCAAGTCTATAATTTTTCTTAGTTTTCCAAAACAGGTCCGTCAAGTCTAAAGCAGTCAGGTCAAGTCTTGAATGAATTTATAAATAAAATTTATTTAACACTGTTAAATGTGGTTTTGACAGATATTTTTTCATAAAGACTGAATGATGTGACTGAACTGAATGAACTTAATGAACCCACTGATCTGACCGGATATAGCGGCGGGGGAAAAATTTGCAAGCCGCTCTGTTTTTTTTATATATTACTAGCTGGTTCCCGCGACTTCGTCCGCGTTGAACGATGAAAGATACCGTATGTCCTTTCTGGTGTCTTATCTTTTATTGTAGTAAATAAGCTCTATAATCTATATTATATTGATAATTTGGTGCCTGTAATCGGTGCTCGTGTCAGCTGAAATACTCTGTGAATCATTATATCATAAAAAAATTTAACACGTGTACTGTTGGTATATCTTAATAAATAAAAATTTAAAAAAAAATTCGTGCCTCGACGTTTTTTTGGTGTGAACTGGCCCTTACAAGTGACCAATGCGGTTGTGACGTGCCGTAGCCATGGTGACGGGGTAACGCAAAATCACGCACAAACAAACGCACCGCAAGATCAACGAGCCTAACCTCGGCCCAATATTGTCACAGAAAAAAAAATATTGATTTAAAAAAAAAAAACTAAAACACAACTACTGAAAAATCTCGCTGTAAAAAGTGTAAGAAAATATTCACATATGACTCGACTCGTTGGATCAGTAGTATAAGGATGCTTGCCTAACGTCGCAGAGGTCCCCAGTTCGATTCCCGGCTGGGTCAACTTTGGAAATGAACTTTTCAAAGTTGACTATGGTCTAGAAAGTTGTGGTAGGGCGCAATGCGTTTAACAATCATTTGGGCAGGCCGTCTGGCGGCAGTAGCCACCTCCTTAGATAAGATCACCGTGAAATAACAGCATGTGTGCTGTTATGTTTCAGTAAGTAATATGTTACTTCAAATTCAACAAGGTGATATTGAAGAGCAAGTTGTTGGTGAATAATTCTGGCTACTTGGTTATGTCTGTGCAAATACTCGCCATTTGCTAATGGCGAGAACAACCGGAAATAATATGTCTCAATGATTCTCCCGGACGGTGGCATGCTCGACAAATGTCGACCGTACCGTCTTTGAGAATATATTTCCGGTAGTTTCTCGTCTTGATAACTTCATCTGCAATTGCATAGACAAAACCTTCGGTTTCCCCAAAGAGGTCACCAAAATGTTATTATTATTATTCAGATATTTATTTTCTACCTTAAATTTAATTTTAAATAATTTTAAATTTAGTTTAAATAATTAAAAAACAATAAATATTATAAAAAACTTAACCCTAGAGTTCCGCAAGTAGCGGGGCAAGGCCCAAGCTACCGATGATGGTTAGGGCTGCAGAGTGAGGAACCTCTTGACAAGAGGAACCGCCTTCTGTATCTGTCCCTTGAGCCAGCGCCATCTAGTGAGAGCCTCTCGAGGTGTTGGTCGAGGCTCTTCGCTATAAGGCCATTCGCTATAAGGCGATATGACTATCGCAACGATGATTGTCGAATCGACATTCCACATGGCGGTCACCTCGTGAGCCAAGTCTATGTACTTGGTGAGTTTGTCTTTCTCGGCTTTCAAGAGGTTTTCGTCATGTGGAACAGTAATGTCAATTATTATTATTATTATTATTATTATCCAAGTATATATTTTTCTTTCTTAGTTTTAAATTTTTTACAATATAAATTAAAAAAAACAATAAATATTATAAAAAACTTAAATCTAGAGTTCCGCAAGTAGCGGGGCAAGGCCCAAGCTACCGGTGGTTAGGGCTGCAGAGTGAGGAACCTCCTAACAATTCGTGCCGTGTCAAGAAGTACCGCCTTCTGTATCTGACCCTTGATCCATCCATCTAGCGAGAGACTCTTAAGATGTTGGTCGAGGCTCTTCGCTATAAGGCCATTCGCCGATATGACTATCGGGACGATGATTGTCGAATCGACATTCCACATGGCGGTCACCTCGTGAGCCAAGTCTATGTACTTGGTAAGTTTGTCTTTTTCGGCTTTCACGAGGTTTTCGTCATGTGGAACAGTAATGTCAACAAGCATCGTCCGGCGTTGGGATCGGTCAATAACCACGATGTCAGGCTTATTGGCGACAATAGTCCTGTCCGTGATTATGGCGCGATCCCAATAGAGCGTGGCATGACCATTTTCGAGAACTGGCGCAGGTATATATTTGTAATATGGTACTTCAAATTCAACAAGGTGATATTGAAGAGCAAGTTGTTGGTGAATAATTCTGGCTACTTGGTTATGTCTGTGCAAATACTCGCCATTAGCAAGATGAGAACAACCGGAAATAATATGTCTCAATGATTCTCCCGGACGGTGGCATGCTCGACAAATGTCGACCGTACCGTCTTTGAGAATATATTTCCGGTAGTTTCTCGTCTTGATAACTTCATCTGCAATTGCACAGACAAAACCTTCGGTTTCCCCAAAGAGGTCACCAAAACGTAGCCAGTTTATTGAAGCGAGCGGGTCTACATCGAGTCCAGTGAGGGCTCGATAGAACCGCCCGTGCAATTCCTTGCTCTTCCATACCTCCCTGCGATTCTCAGTACTCAATATTACTGGTTTGCGCCAGTTCTCGTGAGATAAGCATAAGGGAGTGAAGTGTTTGTCTACTGTCACAACATCATGATGTATCCCGCACTCGATGTTAAGGAAATATTTTCTGAGACTACATATTTCTCGGTTATGAAGGTCCTTGGCGTTCAAAAAGCCGCGGCCCCCCAATTGCCGAGGAATATATAGTCTCATAACAGACGAGCGCGGGTGTAACATCCTGTTTGTGGTGAGCAGTTGACGAACCCTTCTGTCCAAGGCATCTAATTCAGTCTGCGTCCATCTTAGTATGCCAAAGGAGTAGGTTAATAAGGGCATAACCCAGCTGTTGAAGGCGCGCACCTTATTACCACCCGACAAAAGACTTTTAAGTACTTTTGTTAGGCGACAAAAGAAGCGCTCCCTCACCCTCTGTTTCATGTCCCTATCAACGATACCCAATGACTGTGACATACCAAGATACTTATAGGTTTCGGTTTCAGAGAGAGATTTAAAGGTCATTTCAGTGAGTTGTAAATTAGACGAATTTACAACTTTGCCCCGCTGTACATGCATGACCGCACACTTATCTATACCAAACTCCATATGTATAGAGTTGCTAAAAGTTTCTGTTATTTTCAGCAACTCTAACAGATCCTGGCGTTTGGATGCGAATAGTTTGAGATCATCCATGTACAGTAGATGAGAAATGACCTCTCCCTCTCTCCGCAACCGATAGCCTAGTGTTGAATCCTTCAGCAATGTGCTGAGAGGATTCAAGGCTAGGCAAAACCAAAGCGGACTCAGGCTGTCGCCTTGAAAGATGCCTCGTTTTATACTTATTTCGTTTTGCGGATCAGAGACGCTCTGTAGACTGCCTGGTTGATGAAGAACAGTGGTCCACTGCCCCATGCACATGCCCAAGAAGGATCTTAGAGTTGAATCAATTTTATACAACTCCAAAATTCTCCTTAGCCATGAGTGGGGCATCGAATCATAGGCCTTCTTATAGTCAATCCAAGCCGTCGACAGAGTCCCTCTGTTCCGCCTAACATTTTGACAAATGGTCATGTCTATGAGGAGGAGCTCCTTAGTACCACGGGACCCAACTCTACATCCATTCTGAGCTGGGGCCAAAATATTATTAGCAACTATGTGCGAGTTAATTTTTGTTCTCAGAATGGATGTGAATAATTTGTACAATGTTGGTAGACATGTGATGGGTCTATAGTTTTTAGCTTCCGTGGTACTGCCGGATTTGTGGAGCATGAAGGTGTTGCCAGTTGTTAACAGACTAGGAAGGGTACCGAGATCAAGGGCTTTTTGAAATTGCATTGCCAAACATTCGTATGAGCATCGAAACCATTTAATCCAGAAGTTGTGCAATCCGTCCGGTCCAGGACTTTTCCAATTCTGGGCCGTACGAACAGCACAACTAACATCATCGGGGCTTATGGTAACAGCCCCCATGGGTTCGATGGGTTCACACGTCTGCTTGACAATGTTTATCCAATCGCCCTCCATGTGCTCGTTGGAAACCGACCAGATGTCACGCCAAAAGTTTACCATAGCATTTTCATCTGGAAGCTTCCCAACTTCCACACGGTTATCTGTTCCCTCCCATTGTCTGTATACCTTCCTTTGGTCACTTTGGAAGAGGCGGTTCTGAAGAAATCTATCCACGCGTTCTTTGTAGCGGCGTATTCTGTTTGCCCACGCATAGACTCTCTGCTTCAAGAAATCAATACGTTCTGTGACACAGGCCATGTATTCTTTAGGTCTAATGTTAGTTCCTACAAAAGCTTGAGTCACGAAACGCATGACTCGAGGTCGTTTATTACCCTTCTTGAAGCAGAGCAACTTTGCAATGAGAGTCCTAAACGTACTGATACGTTTCTCGATACGAATCTGCCATGTAGGGATGCTTGAAATATCCCTCTTTGTGTGAGCAGTGTCTAAAAATCTCACCTGGGCAATGCGACATACAGTGATGGCCCCACAGTATAGTATCGAGAGCGTATCAGTTAGGTCTTTGCTGTCCTGTATATACGAGGACAGCAAAGTGTTTACGGCTCCCATTAAAGCAAAGTTACGTCTATTCGCAGGCAAACGTGGTAAGCGCGGTCTATACTCGCTTGTGGAACGATATCTCAGAATCGTCTCCTCCAAAGTCCTCCTCAATTGCTCATTAACCTGGGTACTTACGAACTTGTTCGTACCATCTTCCTCTCCGTCAACAAGGTCTATAAGCGTCATCGGTTGTGGTGGTGGAACCGGTGTCAACGCCGCAGTGGGTAAGACCTGTGACGGTTCAGTTGTCGCGCGAACAGGTAGTGAGTCCAGGCGCAGCCTATCAAGTGCAGACTGGTCCAACAGTTGACACCGTTGGATAGCTCGCACTTGATCCGACAGTCGTTGGGCGGTGACGGTGACGGATAGTTCAAGGGCCTGAAACAAAGACAGCATCCTGGCACGATACGACGTGAGGTTAGTTCCCCCTTCTGTAGCCCCGTAATAGGCGCGCATGCAGTTCTCATTAATGGTCTGAGTCCATCTCATGCGGCGCACTACACCACCGGTAGCGGGGGTCGGGCGCGAGACGGGTTGTCTCGCAGGCCCCAAGCGTGCCGGCAGCGGGGGTCGTCCTCGTCGCGTAGGTGGTGGCGGCGGCGAAGGCGGCGTCGGTCCGTCATCGTCACTCGACGTGCTCTTATCGTCAGCGGTCAAAAATTCCTCCGCCGAGGAGCACGGAGATGACGAGACGGGCAGTGGTCTTGGTTGTGCGCTTTGGTTCGCTGTGTTTTTCTTCCTCTTTCGCAATATCATTTAAAATTCATTTTATTTGTATAAAATTTTTATATTTTCACATTTCATATTCACATTTGGTTTGGTATTGACAGATCAATTTGTATCATCATAATATTAATTTGGAAGCAAAAGCCCAAAGATGATATTTGTAATCCATGTTTATATATTTTTTATATTTTACACTATTTCAAATTTCTTGTTTCAAATAAAATTTGTCGAAAAACTTGATTAATAAAAATATATACAAAATTATAAATGAGATTGGAAAAAATGACTTGACACCTGACAGCGTTTTTTTTTTTTTTTTTTTTTTTTTTTTTTTTTATTATTATTATTATTATTATTATTATTAATATGACACACAGTTTGGACACAAGATGGACAATGGCCAATTAAATGGACAATTAATGTCCAGCAATAGGCGTCCTATGGCCCAGATAATGGATGATAGGTTATAAGAGATAATTTTTCTATACTAATACTAGCTCGCGTTAAATAAGAAAATATACCTATATGAGTAATAATGCCTGACATCGTTATCGGTGTGACGACGGTGGCGCCGCCACGCGACAGTGGCGCATAGTCTATACTTTTACTAATATTATAAATGCGAAAGTATGTTTGGATGTATGGATGTTTGTGACTCTTTCACGCAAAAACTACTGAACCGATCACTGTGAAATTTTGCATAAACGTTGTCTGTGACACCAGAAAGGACATAGGGTACCTTTCATAGTTCAACGCGGACGAAGTCGCGTGCAAAAGCTAGTATTAAATAAACAAGAGACAAATTTATTCAAATAATAATTTATTGTCTACATTGTATAAGAAAATTGAGAACATTAAGATAATTATTGAACTGGCCATCACTTTTTTTGCCGAAGATGCTGAAACAAACATTTCAAATATTATTATTTAAAATCAAAATAGAGTTTATCGGTTCAAGACTCGGTCTTTTTTTTTTTTTAATAAAAGATACGTTTGCTCTTAACCAACAACCAACTGTGTAGCAAGGTTGAGGCCTAAGATGGAGCGAACCTCATTCTCAACCCAGAAGATGAAAAGATTAAGATTTATCAAAATGAACACAGCCTTTGTTGTATAGAAAAGATTTATATTTTTGTTTGTCCATACTTTTACTTTTACTAATATTATAAAGAGAGAACATTTGTATGTTTGTTATGAATAAACTCAAAAAGTAGTGGACTGATTTAAAAAAAAAAAATTATCTATAGAAAGCTAAATTATCAGCGAGTAACATATTGGCTATATTTTATAAAAAGTTACGCGGACGAAGTAGTTGTATACGCCCCTGGAGAGAAAGTTTTCTATACAAAAAAAAAAAAATACTGAAGATAAGAAAAATTACGTTTATTTTATCATTTCATAGGGAGATCAATCTCCATATGAAAAAATAATCAAAAAACTTTTATGTCAAAAAAATGTCATAAAAGTACAGGGTGTTATTTTTTTAAATTTTAGCTGGTTTGATTCCCAGGTGAGGCAAGTGTTTTTTCAAATATCTTTTGAATGCATATTTGTTTATTTTTAAAAATAAAGGAATGTTATCTTTTGGTGATTTTTCCTATCTTCAATATTTAGAGAACTTTCCTTCCAGGTAACGTTAAAGATTTCCACCTTGTACACAAACTAGCTGTTGCACGCGACTTCGTCCGCGTTACTTTATAAATATATAGCCTATATGTTACTCGCTGATAATGTATAGCTTTCTATATACCTATGTAGAAAGCTATTTTTTAAAAACGGTCCACTTAGTTTTTGAGTTTCTTCTTCACGCATCAAAATACAAAAATGCAAATCTATTGTCTTTATGATATTATTTATTTATTTATTTAGTAGCTAACCTTAAAGCGGAAACCGTTCACAAATACATTAAAAAAAATTAAATTTATATTCACTTTAAAATTTATAATTACAAAAAAAACCCCTCCAGGTGGTGTTGAAAATTTAACATCCTGTATATTAATACATACAGCGTGTAACGGTTCATATATACATAAAAAAAAATTATATACATATTAAAAATTATAATTACAAAAAAAATAAATCCCTCCTAAAAATTTTTACAGCCTGTATATTAAGAATTGGTCGTTAAAAGTTATATGCTTACCACAGGTGCCGATTTCTTCAATGTACGGATAGTCGAAGTCGCATAAGCAGAGGCCGTTCCTGCACACAGATCTCTCTGATCTCTCTGTCAGGTAGCACTGGCTGGATCTATTGCATTCCTCGAATAAACCTGGTAACGAAACCACTTCACAATTCCAATTCAAATAAGATTTACAATGGCAAAGAATGGCAGAGAATGGCAAAGAATGGCACGTTCCTCTGTGGAGAAGAACGGCCACATAAACTACACAGGAATCGCATCTTTTATATTTTATTGGCGTATTCTGTTATTGTAAAGTGTTCTCATTGGTTGGTTGGTTCTCAGAGTGGTCGAGACGTGTGTGTGTGTGTGTGTGTGTGTGTGTGTGTGTGTGTGTGTGTGTGTGTGTGTGTGTGTGTGTGTGTGTGTGTGTGTGTGTGTGTGTGTGTGTGTGTGTGGGGGTGGGTGTGTGTGGGTGGGTGTGTGTGTGTACGACAGAGTTGTCAAACTCCGATTAACATGTCAAGAAAGCAAACGTATCAGTGCGGATACATTGCGAAGGCGTCATTTATGATGAAACCATGGACGCTTATATTTGAGACTGTGGCAAACATCTGTCATTGTTCAATATATGTTATTCTATGTATAGAAGCAGCGCCAAAGAGTATAGTAATATTATATGGGGAGAGCAGCGCGCTCTCTCGTCTTCTGTGATTGTCATACCGTTTGTTAAATTAATATATTTCTAAATTCAATAAATTTATTTCATCAATTTACATTGCTTGGTGGCGCATCCACTTGTTTAATATATCATTGAACTTGTGAACTTGTTGGAGGTGACGATAAATACCTGTCACGGGCCAACATCCGCCACTCCTGTGATGGTAACCGTTCAGACAGGAGCAGACACCTTCCGCGCAGACACTCCACTCGCCAAGCGACTCCACACATTGAGATGTCACCTCACAACTAGCGTTGTACCCGGGTACGTCTGGAAATCAGTTATATCTTCACACATTCCACACAGCACCATCTAGTTTCACAGTAAGCAACTAATGCTTGTATTATGGATACCAGACAGTTGATATAATACATAGATTACTTTTTTTTTGTAAATACATACATATTATAAATACAAAACATCCACGACTCAGGTGCAAAGGTAAAATGTTAACACATAAACATTTGCCCCTAGCGGGATTCGAACCCGCGACCGTTTGGTTAACAGCTAGGGTTACTAGCCACTAGACCAAACGTGTCGTCAGTTGTATCTTACAGTTGGACTGAGCTGAATCAACAACATTATCTATATACACTATCTGTTGCACGCGACATCGCTCGCGTAACTCTATAAAATATAGCCCTATGTTACTCTCTGATAACGTAGGTGAATGAATTTTCAAAATCGTTCCACTACTTTTTGAGTTTATTCATTACAAACATACAAATTAAAACACATTAAAATATTTTTTCAAATGAACACATTACACATTGCAGGTAAGATAAAAAAAAGGTTGTTTCGATATTCGAGAGATTCGTTTTTGAACATATTCAAAATTGGTCAGTACCTTTACCATGAGTTTACAATGACAGCACTCGCTAGTGAGAGGGTAAAACATTTATATGAAAAACTGTCAACTGTCAATGTCAAATTGACAACTATCCGTATAAATATTTTATGCTTGTCAATTTGTCATAGAAAATTGACAATTTGACATTGACAGTTGACAATTTTCCATATAAATATTTAACGCTCTCGCTAGCGAGTGCGGTCATTATAACTCGTGGTAAAGGTGCTGTACTTTTACCATGAGTCTACAATACCGCACTCGCTAGCGAGAGGGTAAAAAATTTATATGAAAAACTGTCAACTGTCAATGTCAAATTGACAATTTTCCATATAAATATTATATGCTCTCGCTAGCGATTGCGGTCATTGTAAACTCATGGTAAAGTTACAGATTCACGATCAGTCAGATTCTTAAATTGCCGAAAAAGTACAGTCGAGTGGATTAGTTTTTACAATTTTTTTTTTCTGTTTATCTGTAAGTATATATTGTAAGTATATATAATCTCAGTCGCGGCCATAGCTAGTTATTTTTATTTTTTTTCAATGCAAAAAATTAATATAGCGATGTATAGACGTTTGTTAGGTATCACACAAAAAACGGCTTAATACCATGAGTTATAATGACCGTAGTCGCTAGCGAGAGCGTAAAATATTTATATAGAAAATTGTCAATTTGACATTGACAGTTGACAGTTTTTCATATAAATGTTTTATGCTTGTCAATTTGTCATAGAAAGTTGTCAATTTGACATTGACAGTTGACAGTTTTTCATATAAATGTTTTACGCTCTCGCTAGCGAGTGCGATCATTGTAAACTCATGGTAAAGGTACTGATTTAGATGAAATTTCGCACACAGATAATTTATTAAGTGGATTAATGTACAGTTTACATTTTATCCTTAAAAAATGTTATGTTCCCTAGGGGTCGTCTAAAAATGTCTAAAAAGATGTGAGGCGTTATATCAGGTGTCATATTTTTCATTTTTCAACGCGAACGAAGTCGCGGGCACCAGCTATCTTAATGATACTAGTATTGAATTTAGTTAATAATTTATTATGTAACCACTTACTGGGCCAACATTGGCTCTCAAAGTCCACAAATCCCTCTCTGCACTGACAAGTCCACACGTGGGAAGAATTTCTGCAGAAAGTGTTCTCTATGGCGCAGTCTTCGTCCACGACGCAACTGCCTCCGACAGCTGTGGATCATCCATTATATATTTTTTTAATAAATTTCTTCAACCTATTCAACCGTACTATTAGGTGCGAACCTACCTGTAGGTAACCAAAAGTTTATTCCATTGGACCATTGGTGCTCTTTTCATTTACTGCCGTAAATCTGATATTTATGTTTGTATATAAATAAAACTCTATTTGAAATGCAAGCCAATAAATACCTAGGCTTTAAAGTCTGTCTGAATAGGTATATTTCTTAGAATGAGCTTAAATCTTAGAACATAGAACAAAACAGAAAGCAAGTTCAAATAAAATTAAATTGCTCTATGCTTTGTATTGAGCCCAAACACGCTATATCTGCTGTAAGTTGCTGAGGAGTTGGGTATCCCGCTGACCACTTGATGCTGCAGCATCGGGTCAAGGTTACCATGTCATGGAAATACGACCGAAGTAACAGTATACTACATTTCAAATTAATCAAACATGTGGAAGTTAGTGAAAATCCCTTCTTCAACTAGGAAATGGTCTGATGGTCTTCAAACGCCTAAACAGATCTTTATAAATTATAATAACTATGAACCATCCCGCTCACTTCCGCTTTCAAACAAAACAAACTGAATCAAAATCGGTTCATTCGTTTGAGAGCTACGATTCCACAGACAGATAAATCGAATGTATAACACCCCGATTTTGCGTCGAGCTTTAAAATAAAACCATTTACAACATACATATTATATACATACATACACACATACATACAACATATATACATAAGACCCAAACAGACTCAATACCAAGAAGCAAAAGCACAAGTGCTATTTAATAATAAAATGTTACTCACTGGGTGCGCACTCTCCATCGACTTCCCGGTATTCGTGGTCGCACGAGCATCTTCCCTCTATGCAAGACGTGTGGGGCGTCTCAGTGCATTCCTGTGACACCTGACAGCTGTCATTTAGAGCTGTCAAAACAAATTGTGTATGTGTAAATAGCTAATGCGTCTAGCCGCCATTTTAGTGACGTCATCTTAGTAGCGTCAATAACATTGGCCGCAGAGTTTTTAGATGCGGATGACGTCACATGTGTGTTAATGTCAGTTTTTGCGCATTAGCAGATTGCGGTGATTGTACACAGTTTATGTACAGTCGGGGTAAGAAAAATTTCGTCAATTTTCAAATTCATTTCTGTTTACATATATGAGTAACTAATGTTCATATAAACAAAAGTAGAATGTACACGGACACATTTTCATAGAGTGGGTCATAACTTGTGGATCCAAAGGGTCCGACATCCCTTTATCGAGTCTCAGACTCTTAATTTATATAGAGCGATATGGAAGAATTGGACCGAATCGAAGGTTAAAGAAGTCATACCTAATCCAGTTCTGATGCAAAGACCTTCAAACACCAAGTAGTCGTCGGGACAAGCGCAGTATCCTTCTCCGGAGGCGTCTGCCACACAACGAATCTCTAATTCCCCTGCCAAACAGTCGCTGTCCACTTCGCACGATTCGCCTATGCCTGTGGAGTGAGGAAGAAAGCCTGTCAAGGTACAGTGCGTTTCGCAGTCACCTGGCGTCTGGCGGCAGTAACCACCCCCTTACAGAAGACCACAGTGATCACATTATGTCGTGTGCTGTTATGTTTCGTGGAGTGAGGAAGAAAGATTTCAGCAGTGTCAAGGCGCAGCGCGTTTCGCAGTCGTTTGGGCAGACCGTCTGGCGGCAGTAACCACCCACTTACAGAAGACCGCCGTAAAATAACAGTACGTATGCTGTTATTTTACAACATCCATACATCCAAACATACTTTCGCATTTATAATATATATTTTTTATATTTCAATGCGGCCGAAGTCGCGGGCATCAGCTAGATTTTAATAATCATTATATCCTATAATGACTATGATGTATATGTTACTGTTTATTCTGTGATGATCTATAGCCATGTCATGCTGAAGCAAGGGTTATTCTAAAATTTAAAGAGAATACTGACCCACGAACAATCGGCACATGTTTCTGTCCGCTTGCCACACTGCGACCCCTTCTTCGCATTCGCAGGTGCGGATCCCCCAAGGGTCTTGCGGAGCTCCGCAACGTCCTGCGGACCCGAACGTGTGACAATGCTCGTCCAGGACGCAGGACTCGCTGATCGTTCGCGTGGCTCGTATGCAGTCGACCATGTTATCTTCGAAGTAAAAGTTCACCGGACAGGTGCACACACCATCTCGCACTTCCGCCAACAAACCGACGCACAGTTCCTCTGATGATGCGGGGGATCCTAGCTCTGCACAAAAACTTAGGATGACATACATGGGATTATGACTTGGGATACTTGGGATGATAAACATGGAGTTATCACTTGGGATACTTGGGATCATATACTCGTACGTGGGATTATAACTTGGGATGACATACATGGGATTATCACTTTGGATACTTGGGATGATATACATGGGATTATCACTAAAGATACTTGGGATTATCACTAAAGATACTAGGGATGATATACACGGGATTATCACTTAGGATACTTGGGATGATATACATGGGATTATCACTAAAGATACTTGAGATGATATACATGGGATTATCACTAAAGATATTTGGGATGATTATCACTTGGGATACTTGGAATGATATTCTTGGAATAATCACTTACCAGCCAAGCATAAGGTTCCATCGGCACTTGGGTAATATCCAAGGGGACATATGCAGCCACCGAACGGGGAACATACGAAGGGTGTATCGCAAGACTGCACCCCACAAGCGTCTCCGTGTACGGTCCTACTAAAATGTATCTGCGTCTCCTCCGTTCGTGTTTCTCTTTCGGATACTTCCCTTGTAACTATTGAAAAATTGAAGTGATGTCAGTGTCTGACAACTTTAATATTTAAAAAAAAAGGTTTCAGAAGTGAAAAATTCTTAGCTACACAAATGTCTAAACAATATTTTTGTTAGTTGTTAAGAAATATGTGTTTAGGAAGTATTTTTTTATTAGAAATTGTTTTTATCAATTAACCACAGCGCCATCTAACGTTGAACAATTTCATTTCTTGTGTGACGCTGTCGTCATCTCGCGAGTTCAGTGTTTTATCTCAGTACAAAATTATTTAGACCTAAAAATATTATAATCAGAGTAATGCGCACATATTTTATACTAGTTACCAACTTTCGTGTCTGTCTTTTAGTTTAACAATTAATTAAATTACAAGTAATCTAAGAATAATCTAATAATAAAATAAGAATAATAAATAATAAATAAAATAATCTAGACTCTAGATAGTCTAGACTTACCTGTATTAGTGTTGTAGCAAGATAGTGTTTGAACATCACACGCTCCGTTCTCGAACTGACAATCCTCGTCTAATACGCATCCCTCGCCAACATCTAAAACATCACTTAGCTTCAGCTCACACCAAAACACGAAGACTATATATTTTTTATTTTTTATAAAAGATGGGTTTGCTCTTGACCAACAACCATCTGTGTAGCAAAGATGAGGCCTAAGATGGAGCGAACCTCATTCTCAACCCAGAAGATGCCTATTCACTCGAACTTTGAAAATATTTGGGTTATATGAGCTCAGGAGTTCCAAACGTTGGCAGTGCGCATTATAAAAGATGTTTTAAAGCGCTTGGTACAAAATAGAATAATATCGACAAGATGAGGATGGTGACCATTTGTACGTCTGTATGTCCGATGGAAGAAAGGGGAAGGCGATATGAGTTTATGATATTCAAACATAAACAAATAGATCAAAATCGGTATATCCGTTTACGAGTTATGATGCCACAGACAGACACAAGTCAAACTTATAACTTGCCTCTTTTGCGTCGGGCGTCGGGTGTTAAAAGAATGAACGATTGAGGATCTTACTCAGAGATATCTTCCGGCATTCCCCGCGCTGTCTGCTGTAGTAGTCTGCTGCGCATGCGCAGGTCCCATTGCACTGAAGACTGTATGGGTCCCGCAAAGGGCCCAGACACTGCTCATCCGAGTCGCAAGACTCTCCATACTCCCTTGTACGCCAACATCGGCCCAAGAAGTAATGGTGACCGTTGACACACTGACAAGCTCCAACTGAAATATATATATATATATATATCTCGCGATTGAGATTATATTATTACTAGAAAAACATATATGATCTATCCTTGAAGCGGATTGCATATTGTGTAAAAATTTCAAGTCAATCCGTCGGCTAGTTGTCTAGTTTTTGAGTAATACACAAACCAACACAACATTTGTGTATATATATATATATATATTGACGGATTGACTTGAAATTTTTACACAATATGCAATCCTCTTCAAGGATAGATCGTATCTGTTTTTCGAGTAATAATATAACCACTATTGCGAGCAAAATAGCTTTTTTTTACGGCGCCATCTACCGAAAGCGAGGAGAACTAACTCGCCAATGAGAACCGCTGTCACATATTATTTAAAATGGAAGTTAGCCGTTGTTATGGCAGCCGAGTTAATATAAGACTGAGTCACAGCGAAGCGTGCAAGGGTTCAGCTAGTATACAAACAGAATACAATCATGTCGAGGTAGTACTAACATACTACTGCTGGACATAGGCTAGGCCATTTTTGGACCGGTCAGAAGCAGCCTCGAAACTTGCGGTTGGACATCCTACCCTTAACGCAAAAAAAATAACTTACCATCAGTATTGTTTTCGGCTGTGCAGTGATAAGCAGTCATAAGTCTATAGCACTGGTGATCTTCAACGCACTCGGAGTTGTGATATGGAGCCTCTGAAACAAATTGAAGGTCATAAAATATGGAAAGTGGTGCCGTAGACCTCCTTACAGCTGTAGCTTGTTAAAGATTTTACTATACCGCATAGAATATAATTATTATCTACTAGCTGGTGGCCGCGACTTCGTCCGCGTTGAACTATGAAAGGTACCCTATGTCCTTTCTGGTGTCCCAGACAACGTGTATGCAAAATTTCATTGTGATCGGTTCACTAGTTTTTGCTTGAAAGAGTCACAAACATCCAAACATACTTTCGCATTTATAATATTAGTACGGATTACTTCTATACTAATATTATAAAGAAAGAAATTTGTATGTTTGTAATGAACAAACTCAAAAACTGGACTGGACCGATTTTAGAAATTCTTTCTCTTATAGAAAGCTACTTTTGACGACACGTTTGGTCTAGTGGCTAGTAACCCTAGCTGTTAACCAAACGGTCGCGGGTTCGAATCCCGCTAGGGGCGAATGTTTATGTGTTAACATTTTACCTTTGCACCTGAGTCATGGATGTTTTTTATTTATAATATGTATGTATTTACAAAAAAAAAGTAATCTATGTAGTATATCAACTGCCTGGGTATCCATAAAACAAGCATTTATTGATTTAGATGGTATTATGTGGAATGTGAAAAAAAAAAAAACGGTAACTGGGAATGATGGATATGATATACCTTTGTTTGTACGGTAAAAGTCACAAACATTAAAAATATAATAATAAAAAAAAATTCGCCTATCGTAGGACGCAGTAAACGGAGTGCATAATTTAATAAAACATAAAATTATTTTTAAAAGTAACTAATCAACACTTTACTTGTAGTTGATGAAAGAGGCCCTACAAAAGTATCTCCATGAAATAAATAAATATATTAATATATATCAATATATAAATATGTAATATATAAATAAATACATAAATTCAATTAACCTGGGACGCAAACTGTGCCGCCGAGGATAGACTGTTGTCCCGGGGGACAGCCGCAAAGACCACTTTCGCAGACACCACCCTCGATCTCTGAGCATTGGGAGTCATCTGTGCAAGACCACACAGAGTCCACTCTGTGCTTCAACAGGATACACGCTGCAATAAACATAGACATGTGGATTTTTTTTTTATATCCCTTTAACCGCTTGGTTTTGAGTTTTTTAGCCCCTAGCGTCTGACTCGTAAATTTTTTAATTTTTTTTTTAAAGAGAAAGCAACTCAATGATTTAAAAATAAACATTACATACAAGTAGAGCAATTTGACGTATATATCCTGCTCTGGTGAAATGGACACGAAAGTAATAAAATTGTCGGATAAATTTGACTCTGGCGGTTAATGGGTAGAGCCCATCCCTTCTCAATACCCATTTTTTATCATTAATCCAACTGTATTTGGCAGTGCACTTGCAGCGCCTGTGACTTTGAAAGAAAGATAATAACTTTATTCACGCAACACAACGACACAAACGTAATTTAAAAAAATCACAAAACAGAAATTAATAAATAGCTAAAAGATGTGTGTGTCCTCGTTACAGTGACAAGCGCATGCAGCGCTCATTTTCACTACACAAAAATATTACAATACTAGCTGGTGCCCGCGACTTCGTTCGCGTTGAACGATGAAAGGTCCTTTCTGATGTCCCAGACAACGTGTATGCAAAATTTCATAGTGATCGGTTCACTAGTTTTTGCGTGAAAGAGTCACAAACATCCATACATCCAAACATACTTTCGCTTGTACCATACGCGCTGATACCTAAATAAAAATAAAAAAAATGCTTGACAAATTTATAATACATATGTAATTATAATATAAAGATTGACTCAATTGTTGTTATATTTTATATTTTATTATATTTCAATGCGAACAAAGTCGCCGGCACCAATCTATAATTGCGATAACACAAAAATATAAATTTATCAAAATAGATCTAACTTCACTATTTGCACATTATTATTTTTTTAAATCTAAAGTAAAACTCTTACCTAAAACTAATGAAAATTTCACAAACATTTTTCTAATAATACTAATTTAAAATAAATTATTATGTTTTTTTTTAATTAATATGACGCGTTCATTGCTAATGAGTGCGTGTACAGGAAAGATATATCTATTTTCTTAATCTTATGAAATATTTAATGCGTAGATTAGACAAGGATTTATTTTTATGATAAACATTGATACTAGAAGTGGCATTGGTATTGTATGCACCAAATTTTATTTGCGTTACCATCGAAGTATACTACAACTATGGAATTTGCGTCACAAATGTCAAAGCGTCACATAAAAAGTACGCCTAAAATGGAATCATGGCGGCGTCTTGCCTTCGCGCGTCAATGGTAAAAGGTTGTAACGACCAACTTCTACCATTCATTTTAAACTTTAATGTGTTGACTTAAAGTCGCATTTTCTTCAAACGACAGACGTTTTGTTGGTTGTAAATGTCAGATGACAGAGTTGAGGCTCAACGCATATTATTATGTCACCTTTAAATGTTCCATAAAGTTCCTAGTGTTTTGTGTGGCGTGCGAAATCCATAGTTGCAGTACATTGATGTATAAACCAGCCTCTTTATCAATGTCGAATAGAGACATATCCAGTCAGCCAAGTGATTTAACTCCGCGATAGGTTTTCGATTTCGATACGGTGCAGGTGTTTGGATTTATGTAGAAATTTTGATAACAAATAATTTGTTTATCTTTAATTCATCATAGACACAAATCGTGGTTGCTATGACTAACTATAATATAATCGGTAAACATTCGCGAATGAAATTTCCTAAGGCCCACCGATGGGCACAGCTTACTCTCATTGTGTGGTTGGTTAACATCGATGGTTTGGTTACTGCAACCCTCAGCTTAGTAGTGGCAGGGCATGGGCACTGCGTTTTGCAATCATTTGAGCAGCCCGTCTGGCGGCAGTTACCATCATCCCCTTACAGAAGACCACTGTGATTGGCCACGATAACCGCCTACCGTAAGTCTAGTGTAGACTGTCAGAAAGCCCGATGGATGAGTGGCAAGGATGCTTGCCTCACGTCTCAGTAGTCCCGGATTCGATCCATGGCAGGATCACTTTGGAAATGAACTTTTTAAAGTTGGCTCTGATCTAGATTTGGAAAGTAATCGCACATTGCGTTTCGCAGTCATTCGGGCAACCCATCTGGCGGCAGTAACCACCCCCTTATAGAATACCACCTTGACAGCATATGTGCTGTTGTGTTTCGGTGATTATCCCTCTTAATCCTTCTATGATCTGCAGCGCACATGCAGCACCTGTGACGTTGCTTGGGTTATAGGCGACGGTAGCCACCTACCTTCGAATGGACCGTTAGCCTGTCTGTCAACCTTAACATAAAAAAAGTCTAAAATAAAAAAATTATAGCATTTGGATGAAATTTATTTAAAACAATGTATTGTATAGTTAAACTTTAAACCATTCATTTTAAGATACAATATTATGCACTGAAGTGATCTCAGGTCACAAGTGTTGCTTGATATTTAAAAAGCATAAGACTGGCTGGAAATTTTTTTTACTTTTTTATTTGAATTTGACAGATAATTTTTCCCTATTATACAAAACATTAGAAAGAATTGTGGCATGACATTTGTTATTTATAACATTGTGAGTATAATTATTGCTATTAATCCTTTATTTTAGACTAGCCGGTGCCCGCGACTTCGTCCGCGTTGAAAAAGAAAATATACGAGTAATAACGCCTGACATCGTTATAGCTGTGACGACGGTGGCGCCGCCACGCGACAGTGGCGCCCAATTCTTTATATTTTTAGACGATCACTCGGAAACACTACTTTTTCTGAATGAAAGGTACCCTATGTTATTTACTGTATCCCTGACAACGTATATGCAAAATTTCATGATGATCGGTTGAGTAGTTAAGGCGTGAAAAGCTATCAGACAGACAGAGTTACTATAGCATTTATAATACTAGCTGGTGCCCGCGACTCCGTCCGCGTTGAAAATTAAAAAAAAGCAATATAACGCTTGACCACGTGTTGCTATAACACTTTGGCCGGGCGTTAGTTTTTATTTTTATTAATCCCTCGGGAATAGTCCTTATTTTCTGGATGAAAGGTACCCTATGTCGTTTCTGGTGTACCAGACAACGTGTATGCAAAATTTCATTGTGATCGGTTCAGTAGTTTTTGCGTGAAACAGTTACAAACATCCATACATCCAAACATACTTTCGCATTTATAATATTAGTACGGAAGTACGGATTAGTAAATTACATCTTTTTGTTTTGGTTATAAGGTATACAAAATACAAAAATACAAAATAATTATTAACATTTTATACGTTGGTTTTTTTTTTTTTTTCATTTTTTTTAAATTATTAATTCTTCCTCATCTGTTTGTCCTTTGGCAAAGGCCTCCTCCAAATCATTCCATTCTTTTCTGTTACTGATTTTCCTAGTATAAACATAGTACGCTGTGAGTATAATATATAGTGTTCTGTGGTTATAACAGACAATAAATACCTAAAAACAAAGTTACATGTACTTATTACTTTTTTGTGTTGATTTCCAACATTTCCAAACGAAAAAATATTTTACCAGTGCTATGAAAAATGAGTTAGTGAGTTGTGTGTAAAAATAAAACATTTATCGTAACGTTGATCGCAACGAGCAAATTATACCTACTGAAATTCAAGCTAAAAATAGTGAGAACGTGAAACGTTGAATAATTTATGATGTGATGTGTAATTACACATCATAGTTTGTAAATTGACGGCGAACCGTACAACTTAATGCCGCGGATTCGCTCGCTCTCTTTTCTATTAATAGAAACTTATTCATTAAGTGTTCATGATGATCAGGATCATTAAGACTACATGCTGTGCGGAGACCATTTTTTTTTTCTAAATTATAAATATAAATACTTTACAATGTACAGTGTACAAAAATAAAAAATAAAATCTTTCTTTCTGTCACCCTTCAGATTGGAGCTGAACATCTCTACTAAGAACCATTTCGATCACGTCATCTTTCAAACAAAAACAACTGTCAATTGCAGGAATGCACGTCAGTAGTGAAAACTACGCCATCTGTTAACATCTTGTGGCGACCTCCTTTTAATAACCTATTTGGAGTTTACGTTTTAGTTTCCGTGTCATTCATTTAAATAAATAAGCACGGAAACGAGAGACAGTCGGCCTTCAACACTTCAATTGTAAAATATGTGTAATATATGTAAAGGTTATAATAATATAATATAAATTTGTGTAAATATAATAAGAATAATGTCTTAATTTAATATTTTATCTTGTAGGTAAAATACTTTTTTATGTATACTATTTTAATTTGTGTTTTGACTTATGTGTCAAACTAATTGTTTTGACAATATGAAATGAAGAAATCGATAATATTTAACTTATATTGTCGTTTCTTTGATTAAATTTACAAAGCAACACAATTGTTTAATTTATATATATATCATTATAAATAAAATATGTAAATAATAATATGGAGTTCATCATTTCTTCCAACAATCTCAACAAACTATTGATTAATTATTATGAACCAACAAGTACGTACTAATTCGGGTAGATGACGCTTATTATTTCATACATTCAAACGTCACAGAGCGTGACGGCGCGAGTTCACAGTTTTTCCCCCATACTAAAATCTATCAACGCGCCCTAAAGAAGTTTTAATAAAACTATATAAACTATCAAAAGTAAAAACTATAGTAACTAGAGAAACAAACAGACATAACGTTTCTTCTCCTATAGGAAATAATATTAAGTAAGTACGTCATATTGGTGACGTCAGCAATGACGTCAAGTCACATTCGATCAATAGCTAAGCACCTAGTAGCAGGGGCTCTGTGTAACCTTACTAATATTATAAATGTGAAAGTAACTCTGTCTGTCCGTCTGTTAAGTACCTTTTCACGACTTAACTAACTGTTAGAGGTTTGAATTTTATACTGGTGATAAATTTAAGAAATATAATTTGGAATGTGATTTTAAAAAACAAGTGAAGGGTTTTTTTTAGAATGAATGTCACAGTTGATTTGAAGATATTTAGAAGTGTTTTAGAACATGTATTGAGATGGTTATAAAGTGATTTTGGTGAATATGTTTATATATGAAGTTATACATAGCTATGTAAAACAAAGTGATTAAATTTATGATATGGAAATATAAGAAAGTTTTCTTATTTAATTATCTTATGGGACTATGAAGAAGTTTAGAAGAAACACAAGTAAAAGTCGAAAATTTCTATAACACTAACTACTCAACCAATCTTAAAATTAAAATAAAAACGCCTGGCAAAAGCATAATAGCAATGCTGATGTTAGGTGTTATAAAGCTTACATATTTATTTATTTTTCAACATGGACGAAGTTGCTGGCACATCGACATAGCTGAAGCGTATAGATGTACCCACAAGCTATAATTAACAATTAAACCAGTTTTTAAAAAATAAAAAGCGGAATGGAATCAATCACATTAAGGGCCTCTTTCACCATGTGTCAAGTATTTAGGCTAACCGCCATTTAAAGTCACCGGTAACCGGAAATGATGGAGATGATATACCTTTGTTTGTACGGTAAAAGTCATAATAATAAAAAAAACTCGCCTATCGAAGGATGCAGTGAACCGAGTGCATAATTTAATAAAACATAAAATTATTTCTAAAAGTAAATAATCAACACTTTGCTTGTTGTTGGTGAAAGAGGCCCTTGACATAATAAATATTATTACCATGTTGTATTCATTGCAGTGTTAACTTTTATTTGATTTCATTTTAAATTTTTATTTTAACACACTAGATGGTGCTAGCGACTTCGTCCTGGTTGAAAAATAAAAAGATTTTATTTTTATTTTTCAACTATTGATGGCGCTATCTATTAAACTACAATAGAATTAGGCGAAGCGGTCTTCGTCGCGCGACATCTATCGGATTAGAGTAGAACTACTTGGTGACTGGAGAATCCTTAGCCGTCAAATGCCACTAAATGCAAGAGCACTAAAATTATATATTTTATACTTCATCCCACATTTATACTCCTTATCCTTTATCCTATCAGGGTAGATAGCGCATTTTAATAAATCTTGATTCTGTTTTTATTTATTGATGACGCCATCTACCTTCGAATGTGTCATCAGACTACCAGTCATCCGATAACGCAAAAAATGTTGAATGCAACATTAGAACATTTTTTTTAAATGAAATATGAATACATAAAAAACAACTAACTATATATTTAGTTTATAGTAATATAAAAACATTAAAAAAAAAACAATTAACTAAGTATTTAGTTTCATTTAAATAAATAATAACATAATACACATGACATCGGTTAGTTATAATATTAAGCAAGGTACGCTATCCACTGTAAGCTATGAATATTTTTAAAGTTAGAGTGAATATGCATTTTCTGGGTTAGCTCGCTCCATCGTTGGCCTCATCGAAGAGCAAACCTTAAATTAATAAGAAAAAAAAAACATTGTGTGGTTTTATGAAACCACGATGCAAGTGAAACTTTTTTCTACACGGTCAGCTTATGCGAGCCATGGGAGCCGCCATATTGGCCTTGGCTGCTCTGCCGAGCGCCTTTCACTTTATCCCTACTCCGCGGTCGGCTGTAATGCGACATGCAATAGATGGACAAAAAATTTAAAGCAATGGAAAAAAGATTCACTTTAAAAAAAGAACATCATTGAGAGTACTAATATGATTTATTTAGGAAAAGTTGCATTTTAATTATAATTCCCGCAAATTGTCACATTAACATTCAACAAAAATTAAAAACTCGCCGGCCAGTGCAGTGACTAATCTATGTCTATACAAATACTAACAATATTATAAAGAGAGAAAAGTTGTATGTTTGTAATGAATAAACTCAAAAACTAGTGGACCGATTTTAAAAATTCTTTCACCCATAGACAGCTACGTTATCAGCGAGTAACATAGGCTCAATGGAGTTTAAAATCAATAGTAGATGGTCGTTACTACCTTTTACCATCGACGCGCGAAGGCAAGATTCCGCCAAGATTCCGTTTTAGGCGTACTTTTTTTGTGCTGCTTTGGCATTTGTGAAGCAAATTTTATAGCTGTAGTTGATTGATGGAACACAACAATTTAATTAATTTCATTTCATTTAATTTATTTATTTACAGGAACATATATATTTAGTTTATTGGCTATGAAAACACACACTAGGCATGCAAACCTGCAATTAAAAATTCAAATAATAACAATTTATAAATTATTAAATATAAACTAAATTAATAATAAGTAGGTATATATAAAAGTAGAAGACACAATAAATTTAGAATATAAATTGAGGCTATCGAAATATGTGGTAGATATTACGTATTTATATCGATTTAAATAGTTTTTCTACATAGTTGCATTTAAGAATTAATTAAATAATAATAATTAGTAATGAAAATAATAATTAATACAATAAGTTAAACGTTTCGCTCGAGGCTTTATCGCTTAGCGTTTGATGTGCACATACTTAGTTAAAACAAGTTTTTGCAAATGACCAACTATTGAGACGACACATCGCAGTCTCTCGGGATTTACGTCTGAGCGAAGGCGTCCTTTCGTTTTTGTTTTCGTCAATAATATTTACAAATAAATAATTATTATTGTGTGACGAATAAACTAGTGCGATAGTGAGCCTTATTGCGAAGGCGATTGAATTCAAGTTACTCTGTCTTTTTGGAGGTATCACTGGGTTCAGGTATAGTTCTGTATTTATTTATTTATTTATTTTAATCTATCTATATTTCTAAGTATAGTCTATCTATCTATAAACCAACGCACAGCTAAAACTACTTAAGTGTAGAAAACTGATATTTGGAACATTGTTTTTATAACATACTAGCTGTTACTTATACGACTTCGCCCACATAACTTTTTTTTATAAAATATAGCCTATCCTGATAATGTAGCTTTCTATAGGAGAAAGAATTTTCAAAATCGGTCCAGTAGTTTTTGAGTTTATTCATTACAAACATACAAATCTTCTCTCTTTATATTATAGACTAGCTGGTGCCCGCGACTTCGGCCGCGTTCAAAATGTTATATAGCCTGAAGCCTTTTTCGATAAATGGACTATGCAACACAAAGAGAATTTTTCAATTCGAACCAATAGTTCCTGAGATAAACGCATTCAACCAAACAAACAAACAAACTCTTCAGCTTTATATAATACTAGCTGGTGCCCGCGACTTCGTCCGCGTTGAACGATGAAAGGTACCCTATGTCCTTTCTAGTGTCCCAGAGACAACGTGTATGCCAAATTTCATAGTGATCGGTTCAGTAGTTTTTGCGTGAAACAGTCACAAACATCCATACATCCAAACATACTTTCGCATTTATAATACTAGCTGGTGCTCGCGACTTCGTCCGCGTTGAACGATGAAACATACCCTATGTCCTTTCTGGTGTCCCAGAGACAACGTGTATGCAAAATTTCATAGTGATCGATTCAGTAGTTTTTGCGTGAAACAGTCACAAACATCCATACATCCAAACATACTTTCGCATTTATAATATTAGTACGGATTAGTACGGAAGTATAGATATGTATGCGTTGTATTTTTTTTAATCTTAAGGTCGACAGAATGGCTGACTGCCCACTCGATGGCAGGTGGCTACCGTCGCCTAGAACACAAGCAACGCCACAAGAGCTGCAAGTGCGTTGCCTACCATAGAAGGATCAAGCTCATCAAAACACAACAGCACGTATGCTGTTATTTACACGGTGGTATTCTGTAAGGGAGTGGTTGGTTACAGCCGCCAGGCGGGCCGCCCAAATGACTGCGAAACGCGTGTGACCAAAAAAAATCTTTATGATTTTTTTTAAAGCATAATTTAACAAAAAATAAACATTAAAATCAATTTTATTAATTGTATATGTAGTAAAAATTATTGATCATTATAAAAATATAACGACTTATAAAAATGGGTTAAAAATATAAAAATATACCTACTTGTATACATTTATTTGCAAACAGGTTATGCAAACTTTAGCGGATATAATAATAATATATACTTACACATATTAATACGCATTTATATTACAAAACAGCGACAAAAAATATATTTAATTTTAAAGTCACTTGTTTAAGTCTAATAGTCTATTCCGGCACAGAATTATGATGAGTTACTTATTCTGTGGCATCGTTGTACATTTTATATTCTGTGTCCAATTTAATTAACAAAAAATATATGTCAAAGCAACTCTCACAATTCGTGCGAAACCTCTAAACACATAAATACTTGGCTTAGTAGAGGTTTCGCAGGATTTTGTTGCGTACGAACTGTGCGAAGAAGTGACTTTAAAATTAAATACTTACTTTGGTTTTTTTTAATTAGCATCGTATAATAATTATTAATCAAATATTTTCCTTTCCAACGCGAACGAAGTCGCGGGCACCAGCTCGTTAATAATATAGTTAGTTATATAATGTTACTATGAATATATATTGAAGTATATTAACATATTATAACCTAGTTTGTGATATTTAACCAAATTTACACTTAATTTCAAAATGAAACTCATCCCATAGGCAAACTATAATTAAAAATATATTTAATAAACTAATCTTAGACTTTCTATTGAGTCCAAAAAGACTCTTTTATTTTATTACGGAAAATAAATAATTACACCCATATATTAGTTACTTTGAAAAAAAAAAATGAGAAACATACCTACTTATATAAATAAAGATCAACAACATTTTCCACGAATTGGTAAACTAAATTTTGAACATAAAAAAATAGGTACACCAAAAAGAGCAAAAAAAAAACAGGACTATAAAATTAAAACAATATTATTCGTGTGAGCTAGTTGAAAATATTTGAAAATAACTAATATCTGCTATAAGTTGCTGGCAAGTTGGATGTTCCGTTATTTACAACGACGCCCGACGCAAAAGAGGGATTTTATAAGTTTATATTGTGTGTCTGTTTATCTATGTGTCTGCTTGTTGTCTATGGCATCGTAACTCCTAAACGGGAGGCCGATTTTGACCCTCTTTTTTGTTTGAAAACTGACGTGATCGAATCTTACTCGTAGCTATAATGTTTATAAAAGATCTATACCTTTAGTATGAGTTTACAATGACCGCACTCGTTAGCGAGAGCGTAAATAACTAGCTGGCGCCCGCGACTTCGTCCGCGTTGAACGATGAAAGGTACCCTATGTCCTTTCTGGTGTCCCAGACAACGTGTATGCAAAATTTCATGGTGATCGGTTCACTAGTTTTTGCTTGAAAGAGTCACAAACATCCATACATCCAAACATACTTTCGCATTTATAATACTAGCTGGTGGCCGCGACATCGTCCGCGTGGAACGATGAAAGGTACCCTATGTCCTTTCTGGTGTCCCAGACAACGTGTATGCAAAATTTCATGGTGATCGGTTCACTAGTTTTTGCGTGAAAGAGTCACAAACATCCATACATTCAAACATACTTTCGCATTTATAATAATAATAATAATACGAATCAACGGCTAGGATAGATCATTGTGCTACCTTAATGAACGTCTATGACTTTATAAATAGAACCTGTAGACTCCAGGTAAAGTAATTATAGTCGAGTTTTTATTGTGCTGTGCTATCCCACTTGTCCTGCAAGTTAGGTCTAAAAATAGTACTTGTATACTCAAACAATATTGAGATCTTATAGATAAGCCTATAAGATTTTCACTTTGAGAGCAAACATTGAAAAAATTAATATAATCTTTTTAAGTAGGTATAGAGAATGTATTATTTACTAGCTGTTGCACGCGACTTCGCCCGCGTAACTTTATAAAGTTAGTGAAATCCCTTCGTCAACTTGGAAATGGGCTGACGGTCTTCAAATGTCTGAACAGTGCCTCTACCATGAGTTATAATGACCTCACTCGCTAGCGAGAGCGTAAAACATTTATATGAAAAACTGTCAACTGTCCGCGACTTCGTCTGCGTTGAACGATGAAAGGTACCCTATGTCCTTTCTGATGTCCCAGACGATGTGTATGCAAAATTTCATTGTGATCGGTTCATTAGTTTTTGCGCGAAAGAGTCACAAACATCCATACATCCAAACATACTTCCGCATTTATAATATTAGTACGGAAGTACGGATTTATATATGTAATTTAAATAAGTATACATAAATTAATTCGTCTTTTCAGATTTCAAACGACTTAATAATGGTTCAAATTAATTAAATATTGACTTAATAACTAGAAGGGAAGATGACGATACAAGGATATTCACGTGTTTTCCTCGTTCTGTTAATACATGAGGTCTGCGCACAAAAGAATGGTGAGTCATTTTAATTACTCACTTAGAGCTTAAATGTTGACGAATTATATTACCTAAACTTTGAAATACCTAAGTCTATTTACCTACTTATTATTTTAAACAAATGTAAAACTCATAATTGGCTGTTAAATATGATTTATTTTTGTCTGTATGTAAATCTTTGGCAATGTTAATGGATTATTATTATTGAATGTGTGTCAATTATTTTTATTATTAATAAGTACAATTAGTTTTTGATTTGTATTATGTAATTATTTAATTAAAATAACGGGAGACTTTATAATAAAAATCCAAATTTTGACTTTTCCAACAGTTTAATTGTATGTAAATTTATAACTTGTTCTGTCTTGGCAATTTATCGAAAATATTGTGATTGATAACTTGATGGTAGTATCTTTATTGATTTGTCGTGATATTCGTAAGCGCCTGCTGTGGCGTTCTAACAGCAACTTGTTGGCATGAAGCCACAACAGGGGCTTTAGCCAAGAACCAAACCAATGCAAACGTTTCGTTGCGTTCTTACGAAACGAAAGAAATAAAGCCCGGTGATTGGTTGTTGCAACACCCACATAAAATTTTGACCAATCACAAATCTTTCTCTCAGCGTAGCGTAGCGTTTACGACTGTACATTTGCTCTTGGCTAGGGCCCCTGTTGCCGTCTTGGCAATTTAGCGAAAATATTGTGAATGATAACTTGATGGTAGTAGCTTGATTGATTTGTCGTGATATTCGTAAGCGCCTGCTGTGTTTCTAACAGCAACTTGTTGGCGTGAAGCCACAGTATATTAATTGTATTTCAGTTGGCGACTCATGTGTCGACGAGCACACCAACTCGGTTGGCAAATGCGCTCCAGCGGACCATTGCAATTCAGCCCGAGAGGATTTGCAGTAAGTTCTCTATCTTCGGGGATTACCCACAAAACTTCAACCGCGCCAATCTTCTTCTAGTATAAAACAAGCTTTTTTTTTTTATTAAAATACACCAACAGTATACGTGTTAAAATTATTTATGATATAATGACACGAGCACCAATTACAGGCGTATACAGCATTAGCCACAAGAACGGTAACAAAGAACAAAGACATATAATATAATAGTATAATACAAGACATAATTACTAGTACATATAACGTACACTGCATTACATGCAAGAGTTACATACAATGCAATGCTAGTCCAGGATGTCAGAACACCATCGATGTTATCGATGTTATCGATGTTATGTTATCTTTAATTAAAAACTATAAACTAACCTCCCATCGACATTATATTGAGAACATTCTGATGAACCCAAACACGGTATATCTGCTTTAAGCTGCTAACGAGTTGGGTATTTGTAATAATAAGACAAAACCATGGAATTAAGGTTTTAATAAACAATATGAAACTAGAAAAAATGACAGATACATGAAAAGACAATATATATTATAATTTACATAAAACATAGAAAGAGGTATATGTAAGAAGGTTACATATAGGTAATATAATAACACAGTATTTGTTCATGGAAATACCACAAACTGGGAAATGGGCTGATGATATTCAAACGCCTGAATCTAAATAAATTATAACTAGGAACAGTATCGATCACGACGACAGCTTTCTAACAAAAGAATCGGATCAAAAACGATTTATCCGTTTTGGGGGCTGACACAGACACACAGGTCAAACTTATAACAACACTCTTTTGGCCGCCGGGCCTCAAAATAATTTGATTTAGGTTTATATTTCTTTATTCTCATTAAAGTTTAAAGCTACTTAAATGAGAAAAATAACAAAAGACTTAATTAAGAAACGAAACATCAAACAGGAAGACAAATGTCATCAAAATTATACAATATTTGTTTCTGATTGTAACAAAAACACATCAAAACATTTAAACATTTAACATAAAATGTTTCAACAGTTTGGATATATATTCACCAAAAGATTTTGCCTGTTTTATATGCAAAGGTAGTTCGTTAAAGAGTTCTCAATAGTAACCCATTTTTTACCACATGTTGTTCGTACCTTTGGTAAGACAACATGGTTTGCTCGTCTAGTTATGTAGTTGGAAATATCTTTTTGTTTAAGCAAGGTAATATCAGAATGAATTGATTCATCTAATATCCTTCGAATGAGTATACATGTATTGAATTTAAATAATTGAGTTAAATTCATTAATTTTGTTTCTTTATAAATTTTATTAGTAGGTGTTAAATAGGGATAATGAAACACCTAGCATTTTAATAATTTGATTTATACTTGATATATTGATACACAAATACATTTGAGCAAAACATTCTCCCCAGGAATTCCCAGGAATCCCCTTTATTTTATTAGTTATATTACCTTATTTGTTTATTTATTTATTTAAGTATTTAAAACCTTATTATTTTTTTAAATATATAGAATTGCATTTGACGTTCAATATTCAAAATTTTCAGTCAGAGAGCGTTTTTTGTTTCTCTGTCGCTCGCAGAGAGCGGTACAGTTTTTGTGCTGATAATAGCCTGTATTTGCCAGTTCATTTTCTTTTAAAATTTTAATTATTCAGTTTAAAATATTTATGTAAAACACCCCGGTTTATAAATGGAGGTTTTTGTTTTGGTTTTTTGTCATTCATGGATTTAATTAGAGATATATAAATAATATATAATGAATCCTGGGTTTTATCCGCATTTTATATTTTGATGAGCCTTCTTCATTTTTCTTTGGTGACACTGATGAGCAGCGTGTTTTATTTTGCCGAGAAGGAAAACTTTATTATTACATCCAGCCATTATTCACATCCAGCTAAGTTTTTAATTTTTATTAGCCGGATTTACTGAATCAAATTTTAAATTTCATATATATATATAATAACGTACGGGCTTAAGGACCACCCCCTGTGTTTTTTTTTTGTTGTTTAAATATATTTTAAGTGCTAACATATGATTTTTTTCATTTTTTAGTTAGCTGGCGCCCAATTTTTTAGTTTTTTTTTTATTTTAATTTCATAGCCGATAACGTTATCTTACTTCAATTATTTTCAACGTTTCAAAATGTTCTTGTTTTACAGACTGAACGGCGTGAAGCCGACTTTCTGCGCGTATACTTACAACAACGCTCTGGTTTGCTGCAAAGACAACAGTAATATTCTTCAAGCGGCCAAACCATCCGCCAATACCAATACAGGAAGGTTAGTCATGTCACAAGTTGGGGGTAGTTGAACAGCAAGCGTTTTATAAAATATAGGACGAAATTTTATAACTACCCTAACTTTCGTATTGTAATTTTTTTTAATGTAAAGGTCGATCAGACAAGATGAAGGTCCACTTGATGGTAGGTTGCTACCGTCGCCTATAACACAAACAACGTAACAGTTTTTGCAAATATAACGATAAGGGATATTCAGCTTTAACATAAAAAAAAAACCGTGGCACTCCCGGGAGTGCCGACAGAAGTGAAAACTTGAACAACTACGTGTGTATTTTTTTAATTGTCAGGAAATTACATATTTATACACAGAGGTGTCGGTTACGGTTGCGGTAACAGTGTCGCGAGTCAACGGTTTTTTTCATCTCAAAAATTGATCATTTTTAAATTAATATCAGCGCCATCTCTGTTCGCATTGATGTATTATTTCAATTCAATTAGTTTTCGCAATGATGTATTATTACGTAACATATTCTAGTTTCAGTGATATTGTGTATATGGCGCAATATCTGAAAACATACAGAAGTGTCGGTTACACGGTTACGGTAACAGGTTTTTCATTGCAAAAAGGATTTTGATAAGCTTTTCCCTAATTGAAAGAGGAAGGTTTGTGTAAATAATTTTTAGAAAAAAATTGCAGACGTGCGAAGCCGGTGACGGGTCGCACTAGATATACTTACATATATTACTATTAAAACACTATAATTTAGATATAACAATCATAGAAGTAGGAATAAACTGTTTCTAATTTTTTGACGACACGTTTGGTCTAGTGGCTAGTAACCCTAGCTGTTAACCAAACGGTCGCCGGTTCGTATCCCGCTCGGGGGCAAATGTTTTATGTGTTAACATTTTACCTTTGTACGTGAGTCATGGATGTTTTTTATTTATAATATGTATGTATTTACAAAAAAAAAGTAATCTATCTAGTATATCAACTGTCTGGTATACATAATACAAGCATTAGTTGCTTACTGTGGAACTAGATGGTGCTGTGTGGAATGTGTGAAGATATTTATTATTATTATATTATTATCGTCCCGATAGTCATATCGCCTTATAGCGAAGAGCCTCGACCAACACTTCGAGAGGCTCTCACTAGATGGCGCTGGGTCAAGGGACAGACACAGAAGGCGGTTTCCCTTGTCAAGAGGTTCCTCACTCTGCAGCCCTAACCATCACCGGTAGCTTGGACCTTGTCCCGCTACTTGCGGAACTCTAGGTTTAAGTTTTTTATAATATTTATTGTTTTTTTTATTTATATTGTAAAAAATTAAAACTAAGAAAAAAATATATATACTTGAATATAATAATAATAATAATAATCTGATTTTCAGTCGTCGACCCGTGTGGGGCACTTCAGGCAACGACAATCGGCGGATAAGCGAGAAAAGTAAGTCCTTTAGCTAATGAAAAGTCATCCCACTATTGGGACCAGTGGGTACTGCGTCCCTCAGACATATTTTAGGGAATAACAGCACAAGTGCTGTTGTGTTTCGGTGCTAAAGTGGAGAAACAAGAAGACTCTCTTAAATAATATGGGAGTTTGTTTTAAAATAAAGTTCAGCAGAAACTATGAAAATCCCTTTGATAATATGTTGTGGTAACCGTCACCTATTATATGTATTTTTAAATGGACTCTGGCTCTGGCATCCATTTTCAATATCCCCTTACATAAGAATCCGTACTTAATCCGTACTAATATTATAAATGCGAAAGTATGTTTGGATGTTTGTGACTCTTTCAAGCAAAAACTACTGAACCGATCATTATGAAATTTTGCATACACGTTGTCAGGGATGCAGGAAAGGACATAGGGTACATTTCATCGTTCAACGCGGACCAAGTCGCGGGCACCAGCTACTATTATAAAAGCGAAAGTATGTTTGGATGTTTGTGACTCTTTCAAGCAAAAACTACTGAACCGATCATTATGAAATTTTGCATACACGTTGTCAGGGATGCAGGAAAGGACATAGGGTACATTTCATCGTTCAACGCGGACCAAGTCGCGGGCACCAGCTACTATTATAAAAGCGAAAGTATGTTTGGATGTTTGTGACTCTTTCAAGCAAAAACTACTGAACCGATCACTAAGAAATTTTGCATACACATTGTCTGGGAAACCAGAAAGGACATAGGGTACCTTTCATCGTTCAACGCGGACGAAGTCGCGGGCACCAGCTACTATTATAAAAGCGAAAGTATGTTTGGATGTATGGATGTTTGTGACTTTTTCAAGCAAAAACTACTGAACCGATCACTAAGAAATTTTGCATACACATTGTCCGGGAAACCAGAAAGGACATAGGGTACCTTTCATCGTTCAACGCGGACGAAGTCGCGGGCACCAGCTACTATTATAAAAGCGAAAGTATGTTTGGATGTATGGATGTTTGTGACTTTTTCAAGCAAAAACTACTGAACCGATCACTAAGAAATTTTGCATACACATTGTCCGGGAAACCAGAAAGGACATAGGGTACCTTTCATCGTTCAACGCGGACGAAGTCGCGGGCACCAGCTACTATTATAAAAGCGAAAGTATGTTTGGATGTATGGATGTTTGTGACTTTTTCAAGCAAAAACTACTGAACCGATCATTATGAAATTTTGCATACACGTTGTCAGGGATGCAGGAAAGGACATAGGGTACATTTCATCGTTCAACGCGGACCAAGTCGCTGGCACCAGCTAGTAAGAATATACTTATTTTATTTGTAGCAAAGGACATTTGAAACATACATTGATAACATATAGAAAGAGAAACACAAACCGGCTCTAACTCAGCATAATGTAGGTTATAAAAACCTGCGTTGGTCTTCCGTTGGAGCCTATAGTGAGTGCAATAGATATTAAGTAAATACACTGTGGTATTTTATATAAGTTTGTCCTGTGACAATATATATCCCATGCTTCTATATATATATATATATATATATATATATATACCTACGCAATTTGAAGTTGTGACTTGTTACACAGCAATTATGACTTAACTTTAATAAGTTTTGTTGTAAATACTAATTGATAGTTAACCTTTTTTGTAAAAATACTCTTTTTATATTTCTTATTTTAAAATATTAAAGTAATAATATAAATTTGATGTATAGTAACAAAGACGAATATCAATAAAACTATGTACATAACAACATCTATTTTTCTCTTTAATACCTAATTTTACATAAAACTAAGACTTTTTAAGCATCTTCCAACAAGTTTATTAAAGTTAAGTCATCATATAGACACAAATCTTTTATTTAAATAGTTTAACTAAATATTACAGTGAGGTCAGGCACTTACTAAAAAAAAAAACAAAAAAAATATTCAGAAATAAAAGAGTTAAATTATATAAACACACAAAAAAAAAATACCTATATTTACACAGAACAACAAGAAAAAAATAATATTCATATGGCACTGGTGTCGTTCTGCAGATGTTCGTATCTTTTCTGTTATTTCACGGTGTTCTTCTGTAAGGGGGTGGTTTCTGCCGCCAGACGGGCTATCCAAATTACTGCGAAACTCAATGAGCCTTGCCTCTATACTTAATAGCCAAACCAAATTTTTGCGTAGGTAATGCCTAACTATAAAGTAAGGCAAACGAGACAATACAAAGAATGTATACAAAATTTCAAGTTGTCAAGATGGTTTCCCATAGCATGAAACAGAGCGATGCCCGCTTCGTGTGAGGGAAAAAGACAGAAGACGAGAGCTCTGTTTACATTGTTTGCGTTGTCTCCTTGGCTTTACTATAAATGTATTTTCAATTTCAGAATGCGACGAATACAGCCGAGGAGTAGTGGAGACGGTGGACTTCCTGCCTTTGCTACCAGACCCGGAGACGATGTCCATATCGGCTGCCAATTGTGACTACACGGGCGTCGAACTCATTGTGGGCGGAGAGAATGCAAACCTTGGCGAGTTTCCGCACATGGTGAGTGATTTCTCTATAGGTATATAGATATATATATAAAAAAAAGACAAAGTCGCCTAGATCTTCTAAACTGCGCGACTGGATTTAATGCGGTTTTCACTGATGGAAAGACCGTTTAACAAAGAAGGCTTTTGGGTCGTAAAAAGGTAGTTAGTCGAATACAACTGAAACTATTAATCACCGTGTGAAACTATTAATAAGACAAAACCTTGGAATTAAGGTTTTAATAAACAATATGAAATTAGCAAAAATACAGACATTATTATAACTATGACATATACATGAAAAGACAATATATATTATAATTTAAATAAAACATAGCAAGAGGTACCTATATGTAAGAAGGTTACATATAGAATAGAATAAAATTTAATTTGCAACAAAGGACAGATACACATACAAACTTAAAGGACACACACAAACTGAAACGTCCCCTGCCACAAACCAGCTCCAAGTCAGCATAAAGCAGGTTGTAGAAACCTGCGCTGGTCTTCCGCTGCCTTATTATCTAACAGCAGATGACTTGCGATCAACTTGCGACAGGCGAAAACTTTCACTCAATTTGTGCAATATCACATAACTCATAACAAATGTGTATATTTACTATAAGGCCTCTTACGGACAATAAATAAAATTAAAATGCATAATTTTTGTATGGCAGCACACGCGATCGCAAGTCGTCTGCTGTCGTTTAACGTTAGACAATAAGGCAACCGTTAGAGCCGATGGTGAGGTTACGCACTTGTTAACAAAAAACATAGTACATACGTAAAAGCTCCAAAAAAACATAGGTATTATAGGTACCATAGGTGTGGTATTATAGGTAATATAATACCACACACACCGTTACCTATAAAGTTGAATATATTTCAGGCCGCGATCGGCTGGGTGAACTTCGACGACGGCTACTCATTCAGCTGTGGCGGAAGCCTCATCAGCCCTCGATGGGTGCTGACTGCGGGCCACTGCTCGAGAGACCCTCGCGCCAAGGAACCGGCCCCAGCCATAGTCCGATTGGGGGAGCAGAATATAGATCCCAAGGTGAACGACGGAGCGAACCCAGTAGAGATTCCCATCAGAGCCATACATAAGCATCCGGATTACGCACCGCCGAAGCGCTACAACGACATAGCACTGTTGGAGTTGGCTGCGGACGTCGAGTTCGAGGCTCGCATAAGGCCTGCATGCCTTTGGCCTCACTCGGGCTTCGGCGGACAAGATAAGGCCATCGCCACGGGCTGGGGAGTGACAGATGCGCGTGAGTCGCCCGTTTTTTACTATAACTTCAAAGCCTGCAGCATCGCCGAAAAGTAGCATAATGCCTATCGTCTGCACTGTGGAGAGTGTGCGTCCATTCTATACGATCTAATACAACCGGAACCGTTCCACTTGTTGAGCACTAGGCGCGTACAGGGGTTTCATCCCTTCGTGGTTGATGTTTCTCGATCACGCACGAAGCGTTACAGTTCCACCTTCCTTGTCCGAACCGTTAGGGAGTGGAACTCACTGCCCGCGTGTGTGTTCCCTCAAAATTACAACCTCGGGGTCTTCAAATCAAGGGTAAATTGGCACCACAGAAGAAGATATTAAGTTTTTATTTAAGTTGAAAAAATAAAAAACAATATTTTGCAACAAAGTCTCTGAAACTGTTCGCGTCTGTCTGTTTCTGCGCTAACTATTAATCAACCAATGGTAACTATCAACCAAAATTTTGATACGGTTTTCATTAATGCAAAGAGGAAGAACCGAGGAAGGTTTGTATTTTATATAAATAAGCTAGTTTACTATGTATGGATTACATAGTAAACTAGCTGGTGCCCGCGACTTCGTCCGCGTTGAACGATGAAAGGTACCCTATGTCCTTTCTGGTGTCCCAGACAACGTGTATGCAAAATTTCATGATGATCGGTTCACTAGTTTTTGCGTGAAAGAGCCACAAACATCCATACATCCAAACATACTTTCGCATTTATAATATTATTATTATTTTTTAAATGTTTTAAAGTATCGACCGTTTAGTAGTGTAAATTTAAAGGCGATATTTGCTCGTACATCACATATTAACACTTAAGCCGCCAGAGTCGGATTTATCCGACAATAATTTTCGTGTACATTTCGCCATAAGTCCGCCGTATATATACGAGAAAATACCTCTTCTACTTGTATAATGTTTATTTTTAAATCATTGCATTGCTTTCTATCAAGCTATTGATATATTAAACACCTGTAGCTTGCTTCTAATCATTTATTATAACATTAAGATACACTAATTAATATATTTTACAAGTAACTATACGATACGATAATTACAAGGGCAGCCATTATATATGAATAGCAAGGAATATAGTACTCTCTAATGAATAGACAAGTCTGACCACAGACAACATAAGTAGTTGCACTGTCACTGTGCAACCGCACAGAGCCTATGGCTCACACATGACAACTAGAAAACCAAGTGGTTGTTAAAATTGTTATCAGAGACCCAAAAGCAGTCGAGTGAGCTGCAGAAGGTGTCCCTCTCTCTGCTGGAGAACAGCAAATGCGATCAGCTGTTGATGACGAGTCGCAACAGGAACTGGCAGGGCTTCGCAGATTCGCAGCTTTGTGCAGGAGAACTTCGCGGAGGGAAGGACACCTGCCAGGTAAATGCCATAGCTATTTACTTTTGGCAGCCGGACGTTAACAACGCGTACTAGCGCCACTCCTTTAAAAAATAATATTATCTCGTGTCTGAGAAGGAATTATTATGAATAACTATGTAAGTACTCAATAAGGACTCTCGGTAAGTGTGTGTAGAATTTTCTAATTTTTTTTTTAAATTTGTTTATTTAGATTATAATTTTAAAAAAATATATGGTTCGGCCACGACTGTCGGTTCTCCGTGTGGAGCCTGTAAAATGTAAACTGCGTCTCACTCACTCAAGTGTCCAACCGGCAACCGGTCGCCAAGACGGTCGCACGCGTATTTGTGGAAAGAATGAGTTTCGATAATATTTCTTAAGTTTTTAGACCCTTAATTTTTTTTAAACTTTTTGCGACGCACATAATAAATAAGTGTGATTTCTTCTATGCACGAAGCGTCCTTTTTCTATGCGAGAACAGACTGACAGATAATAATAATTATATTATACTATCAGCCACTCTATTGAGTTGCTGATCATCGTCTACAAATAAATAAATAAATATCTTCACGCATTCCACACAGCACCATCTAGTTCCACTATAAGCAACTAATGCTTGTATTATGGATACAAGACAGTTGATATACTAGATAGATTACTTTTTTTTGTAAATACATACATATTATAAATACAAAATATCCATGACTCAGGTACAAAGGTAAAATGTTAACACATAAACGTTTGCCCCTATCGGGATTCGAACCCGCGACCGTTTGTTTAACACATAGAGTTACTAGCCATTAGACCAAACGTGTCGTCAGGTAGCCACGGCTATTCAATTTCTTGTGTTATAGGCGACGGTAACCACATAGGTACCATCAAAAATATGTTTTCATAGTTATCTTCTGTGCGAGCTATTATCATTTGATTCCCTATATATATTTTCTCTGACAGGGCGACTCCGGTTCTCCCCTGCAAGTGGCTTCCAAAGAAAACCACTGCATCTTCCACGTGATAGGAGTCACTTCATTCGGCCACAAATGCGCTGAAAGTGGAAAGCCAGCCATTTACACTCGAGTCTCAAGCTACATCGACTGGATAGAGTCTCTCGTCTGGCCCGGGGAGCACTAGTGCTGACTCCCCTCTTCGCTTGTAAATTAAGCAGGGTTTCAGGATATATATCAAATGATTTTTTATGATATATTATTATATCAATTACAAAAATGGTTTAAAATTTTTATATTATTAAGTATATGTTCCCAAATGTAGATGGCGTTGGAGTAGAGTTAAAACATACTCCCTAATAGTAAGTTCTAATCACTGACCTGTAACTTTACCATGAGTTTACAATGACCGCACTCGCTAGCGAGAGGGTAAAACGTTTATATGAAAAACTGTCAACTGTCAATGTCAAATTGACAACTTTCCGCTCTCGCTAGCGATTGCGGTCATTGTAAACTCATGGTGAAGGTACTTTATAAGCACTGGACAGGCTGCTGTCAAATTATTTTTAATGTGTATTTGAAAAACGCCATTTTGGCGCTGTAGGCTATGGGAGCGTAAGTACATGGAACTAAAACTAGTGATGTCCGCAGATACTATTATACTTATCTATGGAATAATAATACGCAAACGTCAAAATTAATTAAAATTAGTCAAAATTTTAAATACCTACCTACCTAAATAAATAAAACATTAAAAACATTTGTTTTTTTTTAAATAATTTATTATATTTATGTAACACATATGCAAATAGTATACGTAAATAATACAATGAAATAATATGGCTTTCATACAAAATGGATAATAATAATAATAAAATAACATTTCTTTATTTCAGACTTTGATCCATACAATTATTTTACATCAAAAAATATAAAAATATATATACAATGCCTTAAGTTACATAAGTACATTATACTTAAATAAAACTTTGGATATTATACATATATCGGATATAAGTATATAATAAATATCCGATATTTTGATATTTATAATATATACCTACTTATCGGATATTTCCGAACCCTGAAAATAAGTCCAGCATATACGTGGCTATGACATATATTGATATGGCAAATAATGAGTATTTATCATAGTAATGGACCACACACGGTCTAAAATATTAAAATCCATACTTTTATTAATATTATAAATGTGAATGTAACTCTGTCTGTTACCTTTTCACGCCTTAACTACTCGACCGATCATAATGAAATTTTACGTATACGTTGTCAGGGATACAAGAAAGGCTATGGGGTACCTTTTATCCAGAAAAAAGCACTGTTCCCGAAGGATCATCTAGAATAAAATAAAAAACTAATGCCTGAGCAGTGTTATAGCAGCAAGGGGTCAAGCGTTATATTGCTTTAATATTTTTCAACGCGAACGAAGTCGCGCGCACCAGCTAGTATATTATGAGCAATATAACGCCCGAAATCGCGACAAACGCGCTGCCACTAACTTTGTATTCTAATTTTTTTATGATCCCTCAGGAACAGTACTTTTTTTCTGGATGAAAGGTACCCTATGTTCTTTACTGTATCCCTGACGACGTGTATGCAAAATTTCCTGATGATCGGTCGAGTAGTTAAGGCGTGGAAAGGTAACAGACAGACAAGAGTTACTCTCACACTTTTTATATTAGTATGGATTATGTTTTTTAAATTATATTATCTATTATGAGTGGTGGCTTGTATGATCTTGATGATAAGTTGTATGTACTTACCTATTTTTTTTTTTACATTTTTCAATAAAGAATACAAAATACCTATTCATATATTGTCTCTTTTTCTCCTTATTAAACCCTTTAACCGTTTGTTTTGTAGTTGTTGTGCTCCTAGCGTAATTTTTTTTAAGAGAAAGCAACACTGATTTAAAAATAAACATTACACAAGTATAGGCATTTGTCGTATACATAAGACTATGGCGAAATGGAAACAAAAATAAGGGCCTCTTTCACAAATTACAAGTGAAGTGTTGATTAGTTACTTTTAGAAATAATTTTATGTTTTATTAAATTTTGGATGCGATTTTTTATAAATTATACATTTTGGATGCGACTAAATATGATATACAGCAAAATTAATAAGTGATTTTTGCAGCCCTTGTAGATTTTAAATATCTTTGTTTCGCTTGTAAATATTATATTATTATTTTGTTAATAGATAATATGGATGGATATTATATCTGAAATAAATGATTATTATTATTATTAAATTATGCACTCGGTTCACTGCGTCCTTTGATATTATTTTATTATTGATATTTGATATTTTTTTATTATTATTTTCTTTTTAATGTTTGTGACTTCTACCGTACAAACAAAGGTATATCATCTCCTTCATTCCCGGTTACCGGTGACTAAATGGCGGTTAGCCTACTTGACACATGGTGAAAGAGGCCCTAATTGTCGGATAAATCCGACTCTGACGGCCAAAGGATTAAAGTCTATCCGTACATACCTACCAGTACTCATTACACTTCCGTATATCAATTATCAATAGTTCTGTGACTTTGCAGAACTGAACCGACTGAAACTGAACTGAAGTATTACGTAACGCAATTTTTGAAGATTCTTCCATCTATATTGAAAATCAAAACTATCATCTATATACAAAATTTCATCCAAACATTTCCGAGATATGCGAAATATATATAAGTACTAGCTGGTGACCGCGACTTCGTCCGCGTTGAACGATGAAAGGTACCGTATGCCCTTTCTGGTGTCCCAGACAACGTGTATGCAAAATTTCATGGTGATTGGTTCACTAGTTTTTGCGTGAAACAGTCACAAACATCCATACATCCTAACATACTTTCGCATTTATAATATTAGTAATATGGATTAATATGGAAGTACGGATATACAAAAATTGCTCATTTAAATTTATATCCCCTTATCATCCTGTTAGAAATTTAAATGAGCAAAGCATTCAAGAAATACTTATTCGAAAAAAGAATTGGTAGCACCAACGGGTGCGACCGTCATTCTGCGCTGGGTCGTCATAGCGTGAAGACGTTCGATTTACGTAGTCGGTATTTTTGTAACAAATAGATAATCATTCAAAATATATGTTAATGGAGTCATTAGCAAGAACAAATAAATAAGTGTTACTACGTGGAGTATTATTTACCGTGGTCTACAGGAATGTCAACAATCCCTTATTCTTAATCCTAATAGAGTCTGCAACACCTGTGGCGTTGCTTGTGTTATAGGCGACGGTAGCCACCTACCATCGAGTGGACCGTCCGCCTGTCTGACGACCGTAACATAAAAAAAGTAACAATTTTTTTTTTCTTAAAATATATTTCCTTTATTATTTATTTATTTATTTATCACAAAATCCACAGCTCTCAACAGCGTAGATTCACAGACAAAAACATGTTTTATACCTTACAGACAATTACAGATACAATGAGAAGAAAAATTAAATTAAATAAAAAAAAAAAAAGAAATTATGTTTAATGTTATTTACCCTCTTGGGTAAGTAAATTATTTTTTAGTATGGAATCATTTTTAAAGACAAGTGGTCTGGTTTAGTAAAATCAAGTAAAAAGAAAAGTAGATTATTTTGGCTTTTACAGCAATGACCCAAAAACTGGGTTCTCATTTTATTAATAAAATAAACAAAATAAAAATAAAAATAGCCTTTATTGCTGAAGTTAACAAGAGAAAAAAATATATATAATAAGTCTGTTATTTATCACCAACAACTCCAACTTGTCTTGCGACATAGGCCTCTTCCAAGCCTCATTTTATTAAATCACTAAAAAATTTAAGTATACATTAAAAAGTATATTTATCTCAAAAAGGAATCTGCTTAAATCAAGTTCTAAAAAAAGGGAGATGTTGGGTATACAAATATCTGGGTATACAAATAATGTTGGATAATCTTGGAAAAAAAAAACAGGATGTTGGTTATACAAATGATTAGGCCAAAGTTGAATAATCAACGGTTGAATATTTCAATACACTTGGCCTTGTATATTTGTATATTAAGGCGTATATATTCGGTAGCAACCCTAAAAGGGTTACATAAAGAACAGTGCTAAGGGGCGGTGTGTTTCCGAAGGGATATATCCATAACCCTCTTCTGTTGGTGTCCCTTATTTGATGGGATGTAAAAGCGATGACCAGCATCCAAGATAGCACATAAATGTTGAGTTTCTTCGTTAAATAACTATAAACTAACAGTGATACACTGGCCAGAAGAGTTATGGATGTGCAGTGGAAAATTCCTCGGCGCTTTAAGTGAGTTAGATCCTGCAAAATTTATATACAGGTCAAAATGAGATCATTTAAATGATTAATGACACGAAAAATGGAATAAGTGGCCAAATACCAATTTAAACGGCAAAATCATAACTCACTAGCCGGTGCCAGTGACTTTGTCCGCGTTCAAAATTAAAAAATAAACAAACAATATAACGCTTGATCTCTTGTTGCTATAACACTTTAGCCGGGCATTCGTTTTTTATAATATTTTAGATGATCACTTGAGAACAGTACTTTGTTTCTGGATGAAAGGTACCCTATGTACTTTCTCGTATCCCTGACCCTATATCCTTTCATGAGTATCGGTTGAGTAGTTAAGGCGTGAAAAGGTAACAGACAGACAGACAGATGCGGTTCGATTCGACTCGGACTCAACTTTGGAAATAATCCAAGTACAAAAACAAGCAAATTCTTAAATTTTATTATCATGTATTAACTTGACTTTTGTCTTATTATCCATTATGTAGAAAAATATATAATATTGTTGAGACTTCACAAGTGACTTATTTGGCATTTTTACCATGGCATGCCACCCTTTTGGCATACACTACTAGCTGTTGCATGCGATTTTGCCCGCGTAACTTTATAAAATATAGCCTAAGTTATGTAGCTTTCAATAGGTGAAAGAATTATCAAAATTGATCCACTAGTTTTTGAGTTTATGCATTACAAACATACTAATCTTCTCTCTTTATAAAAATATCTTGTCATTACACTTCACAAGTGACTTACTTAGCATTTTTACCATGGCATGTCACCCTCTTGGTATAGAGACTATGAAGTCTCTTACAGTTTTAGACGATTGATCTAAAACTATAGGAGACATGTGAATTTAATTTCCCTATCCCCTCCTTAATCCTACTATGGTTGGCGACGGTAGCCAGCCGCCTACCATCAAGTGGACCGTCAGCACTGTCTGACGAACTTAACATTAAAAAAAAAATTACCCCTTACCTTCCAAACCAGAGATCGTGCAACAAAAATATGGTCCACATCTATTACCGACGAGATTAGGGAACAAAATATTACATTATACAACCATGCGTAATAACTTATTGACGGGTCATAACTGAAAAATAGGAACGCAGACAGAAGTCCGATACATGTATGCGTAATATTGTCAGAAAACGCCCGAAAAATTTGTGACTCCGAGTACTTAGATTTGAAAACTATACTGTCACCCAAAAGCGCGCTGGCACATATAGAAAACGTTAAGACTAATTTTAAATATTTCATTTTACAATTTAACGAACTGTTGACATGATAGAATTGAGTAAAATTATTTTAAATTCACAATTTCGATTAAAAGTTTAGCATTTAAATGTTTAATGTTTACTTACATATCACATCTCGGCTCGGCTCTGTAAGTCAGCGGTTGTCAACGTCAATTTTTCATACTTCCCAAGTGTCAATGTCAAATGGTAAATCAAAGTCATGATAGTGTGGCATGAAAAGGAACTCCACATTAAATATTTACATATTTACACACATTTATTATATACATTTATACATTTGGAGAAACGCACGAATGGGCGTTTTTACATTACGCACGATGGGCGTTTGTGGTGATGAGTGGCGAAAAAGCGCGTGCTTTCTGTAGCAGAGTTGAAGGCCGACTGTCCTCTCGTTTCCGTGCTTCTTCATTTGAAAGAATGACACGGAAACTAAAACGTAAGTTCCAAATAGGTAACTTAAAGGAGGTCGCCACATCAGCCCCCCCGGAGACCGTAGGTCGTAACGAAGAGTAGACTGGAAGGAGTGGACAGCACTTGGTGGCACGTTGCTCGGTGATGGCGCTAGCAGTGTCCATTATCTGGATCGATGAACCGGCTGCTGGAACGTATCCATGTGCGCTAGCCTGGATAACACTAGGAGCGCGCGGTCGCGTCGACTTTCTCAGGCCAGCTAGCTTCTGTCCGAAATCTTCGATGATGTCGTAGTTCGTTTTCGTTTGACGACGTAGTCTTCGACGTAAAATGCAATTTCGTAGAAAAATTTTTCGTTTGTTTCGAATGTCACTTTGTCAACAACACGGTAACTATGGAAAACTGTCCGAATTTTTCTTAAAATGTTCATTTATAGTCGCGGGTCACCAATTTAAATGTGGGATTGAAATGAACTCCGCATTAATTATTTACATATTTACACACATTTATTATATACATTTATACATTTGGAGAAACGCACGAATGGGCGTTTTTACATTACGCACGATGGGCGTTTGTGGTGATGAGTGGCGAGAAAGCGCGTGCTTTCTGTAGCAGAGTTGAAGGCCGACTGTCCTCTCGTTTCCGTGCTTCTTCATTTGAAAGAATGACACGGAAACTAAAACGTAAGTTCCAAATAGGTAACTTAAAGGAGGTCGCCACAATAGCATATAGAATCAACAAAAACTATATAGGTCCCGCGAAGCATGCAACGAGTTTACTCAAGTAGGTGACACTATTTTACATTTGATGCAATATTATCAAAGGTTAATAAAACAATATTGCATTTGATGCAATATATCAAAGGTTAATATATAATAAAACAACCTATTTATTTCTATCATTTTATTTCTAACATAACCATAGAAACTAATAACAAAAATATTTTTTTCTGTCTTAGCAAAGGTAATTAAGTAAACTTTGATTCAATTAATCTAGAATCAATATGATTGGCTTAGCGATGACCAATTACGTCAATCAGTAATGAATGGAAATTGTTATCGAAACTGATAAAGCACTTTGTTGGTCTGCTTTACAATAAAATATTTCCACTTTGTATTTTTTTTTTATTTACCGCTAGTATAGCAATGAAGTAATTAAGTACCTACTTATTTTTGACAGAAGAAAAACATTTGATTATAATAAATCCGCATACAACTAGGCTTATCCATATTATTATAACTTTTTAAGATTTCACGTGGATTTCTCTCTAACTAAATGGTCACAATGCCTACAATTCCCCTCCAATCACTGCTAATCTTCTATACATATAATAAAATTGTAAAAGAGCCTTGCCTACATTAATTTTTTTTTTCAAAAAACCGATTTATTACCTACACCTTGTAACTTATGTTACCGAAGTTGAAAAAATAGTTTCAATGCGGACGAAGCTGCGGGCACCGACTAGTAGACAACATATTATAGCGGCACATGCAGGTAAATGCAGGTGTGACAAATAAACCGCACCTTAAAATTAAATACCTTCTTGAAATATTTAAGGCCATTATAAAGAGAGCTGCAACCTTGAACAATATAGTGCAATAACCCGGATCAAGTTACATTTGATAGAGATTGTAGATGCTATCGACATGCTATCGACTAGGTATTTATCGTTATCGCAAATATTAATGTACTGGGTCGGATAAACCGACTTGACTTTGCCTATTGAAAAGCTACCTACTAATATATCTATAGTAGGAATACTAATAGATTTAGAAGGATAATATAAATCTTTATATTATATACTTACTATGTTCCTATATATAATATTTATGCTTTAATGAAGCTGTTAAGCATTGTCATATACATATATTATGTTGTTACTTAGCTCAGGGGATGATGGGCTAACATGGGGTACTTTTGTAAGGTAAAAGATAATAAAAAAAATCTTTATACTACACGAGCAATGATTGAGTTTTAATAGACTTGTCTAAAACTTATTATTTATGAACATAATTAAAAATTATAAACTAACCCCCGACTTCCTATTGAGCCCAAACACGCTATATCTACTATAAGTTGCTGAAGAGTTGGGTGTCCAGCAGACTACTTGATGCTGCAGCATCAGCTCAAGGTTACCCTGTCATTGAAATATACCCAATTTTATCCGAATCCGCGAAAGTTAGTAAGATCTCTTCGTCAACTAGGAAATGGGCTGACGATCTAAAACGCCCGAACAGATCTTCATTTAAAAAATTATAGCTGAGAACCATTTCTATTACGTCAGCTTTCATACAAAAAAAAAGTAGTAATCGTAGGACTGCACGTCAGAAGTGAAAACTACGCCATCTGTTAATATCTTAACAAACTATTGTCGATGTTAAGCTTATTATGAACCAAGAGTACGTACTAATTCAAGTAGAGGGAGCTTATTTCATACAATTAAACATCACTGAGGATGTCGCTCACAGAGCGTGACGGCGCGAGTTCACTGTATTTTTCCCAATCTGTACTAATATTATAAATTCCAAAGTATGTTTGGATGTATGGATGTTTGTGACTCTTTCACGCAAAAACTACTGAACCGATCACCATGAAATTTTGCATACACGTTGTCTGGGACACCAGAAAGGACATAGGGTACCTTTCATCCAGAAAAAAGGAATTATTTCCGAGGGATAAATAAAAAAATAAAATATAACGTCTGGCCAAAGTGTTATAGCAACACGAGGTCAAGCGTTATATTGCTTTTTTTTAATTTTCAACGCGGACGAAGTCGCGAGCACCGTCTAGTACTATTATAAAAGTGCCCAAGGCGCTTAAAAAAAGTTTAAAACGTATCAAATTTGTCATCTAAGAAAGGATTTTATGCGATGCCGGGAGCGGGTCGTTAGTTGCTTATTTAAACACTAGGTAATTTATTATTATTTAAAAAGAGTTATGACCATTTTAATCTGCGTTCAGTACTTTAGTCCGAATGCGTTATCAGAGATAACACATTCAAACAGTTAGAGATAATATTACACAAATACATTTTTACCTCGAATCAAAAGTGGTGGTGTGCTCGCTTTTTTTTTTAAATTAATTTATAGTTTGAAATAGTTCTTTTTTAAAATGCGTGAAATAATCCACGTGCAGGCCGGCCAGTGTGGCAACCAAATAGGATCAAAAGTGCGTATAGTTACAGTATACCTAATATAGTATTAAAGTTAGGGCCTCTTTCAAAAACCACAAGTAAAGTCTTGATTAGTTACTTATATGTAGAAATAATTTTATGTTTTATTAAATTATGCACTCGGTTTACTGCATCCTTCGATAGGCGAATCCGACGGAGCTATATGTTGTGAATATGGCGGGTGGGATAGTACTTCCCAGTCTTGTGCATCTAAATATTTTTTCACGATTTGTGCGGTGTGCGGTTTGGCATTGTCATGTTGAAGAATTAATTTACTGTGCCTATTCACCGAATCTAGTCGTTTTTGAAATCGACGAAACCATTCCTTACAAGATATATAGATGGAGCATGCTCACAGTAAATCTCCACAAGCATACGAAAAGTTTCCGCTGCACTTTTCTTTACAATAAAATAGTGTAATAACACTTACCGCAAATGATGTTTACTTGGAACGAAAACCGACATGTTCAAGGAGGTAAAAATATTGTTGCTTACAACCCAAAAAAATGTCGCGTTTGACAGCTAACAAAAAGTACTATCGAATACAAGTGTTGCCATCTATTAGTACAAGTAAGCAATATTAACAACGACATTTGTTAGGAAAGGGGGCCAGTCATATTCACACACCAATATAAGAACTAAAAAATAAATTAATAAAAAAAAAATATGAAGAAGTCGACTCTATCTGTTAAAATGCTTTAAAGCATTTTAATCCTTACATAGTAAAAACTAGCTGTTGTCCGCTACTTTGTACGCGCTGTCTAGTTCGTTTTTTGAAAATTCCATACAAACCTAACATTTTTTCAGTATCCAAAGTATCCTATTACTTTAATCCAGGTAATCATCAGTGTACCTTACATTCATGTACGCGGACGAAGTCGCCGGCAAAAGCTAGTGTTAATTGAGATTGGTTTGTTTCAGTTCTGGGAGGTAATATCGGACGAGCACGGCGTCGACCCGACAGGTGTATATAAGGGCGATAATCCCTTGCAGTTAGAACGCATCAATGTTTATTATAATGAAGCTTCCAGCGGTGAGTAACATTCTATTTATTATTTATTTAAAACTAATCATTCTAAAAATTCCTTCTTTCATCGTTCTAAGGCTCGAGTTCACCAACAGACTTTTATTTTTAAACAGCTGTTTACAATTTAAACAGCCGTTTAATAATATTTTGTTGATCACCATCGCTAAACTGCGGGTTAAACGCCCTAAACATCACATCAATCATTAAGATAATCAGATGTTTAGGGCGTTTAACCCGCATTTTAGCGATTGTGAATAACAAAATATTATTAAACGGCTGTTTAAATTTTAAACAGCTGTTTAAAAATAACCGTCTGTTGGTGAACTCGAGGCTAAGTATCACTACAATAAGATTCTGAATGATATTGACATATTTTCCAACAATTTGAATTCTTATAAAAAGAAAATTGGCGAATTACTTTTGAAAAATTAATTTTATCACTTATAGAATATTATCTCCTTTTTCTTTTTTGGTCTTATTATTATTAATATTATTTTTTAAATTAATAAATAAATGTAAAAAATATAATTTTTATGATTCTTTAGGCCTATTTGTATATAATCTATCTATAATATATATATTTTAAATTTGTGGCTGTATGTAATCAAAATAAAAATTCAAAATATTAAAATAGGAAAAAAAAATTTAAAAAAATTAAGTAATTACAAAAAAAACCGGTCAAACAATTAAGATACAATGTTAAATGTTAATAAAATGTCACAAGTTAAAAAATCAAAAGTTAAAAAAATAAGTCATTTTTATCTAATCACTGGCGACCCGCCCCCGGCTTCGCCTGAGGTGAAATTTTCATATATAGAAACCTTCTCCGCTTATCCCTCTTTCCATAGGTGAAAACCGAATTGAAATCGGCCAATCAATTCTCAGGTTTTTGAAGCGTACACAAACCAAATTAACATTTTTATACATAAAACATCTAGTTGCTCGCGACTTCGTCCGCATAATTTTTATAAAATATAGCCTATGTAGGCTCGAGTTCACCAACAGACGGTTAAACGCCCTAAACATCAGATTAATCATTAAGTTAATCAGATGTTTAGGGCGTTTAACCCGCATTTTAGCGATGGTGAACAACAAAATATTTTAAACGGCTGTTTAAATTTTAAACAGCTGTTTAAAAATAACCGTCTGTTGGTGAACTCGAGCCGTAATGTTGTTCGCTGATAATCTAGCTTTCTATAGGTGTAAGAATTTTTAAAATCTGTACACGAGTTTTTGAGTTTATTCATTGCAAACATACAAAAATACAAATCTTATAATATTAGTATAGATTGTCGGCAAAATTTCAAAGAAAAAAAAAAACGGATTTAGTTATCTATGATTTAGTGGAATGATACCATTTGACTCAACATGTTAAATGTTATCCGATGTTGAAGACTTGAAGTTATATGCTCTTGATACATAGATTTAATATAGATAATATGTAGTACGTAATAGACTAGCTGGTGCCCGCGACTTCGTCCGCGTTGAACGATAAAAGGTACCCTATGTCCTTTCTGGTGTTACAGACAACGTGTATGCAAAATTTCATGGTGATCGGTTCACTAGTTTTTTCGTGAAAGAGTCACAAACATCCGTACATCCAAACATACTTTCGCATTTATAATATTAGTACAGATTGTACTCGCTGATAATGTATCTTTATATAGGTGAAACAATTTTTAAAATCGGTCCACTAGTTTTTGAGTTTATTCATTACAAGTCAAAATACAAATCTCTTTTTATAATATGATGTAAATATAATAGTTTAGATAGCTCTTGCACGCGACTTCGTTCGCATAACTTTAAAACATATAACCTATGTTACTCACTAATAGTGTAGCTTTTTTGACAACACGTTTGGTCAAGTGGCTAGTAACCGTAGTTGTTAACCAAACGGTCGCGGGTTCGAATCCCGCTAGGGGCAAATGCTTAAATGTTTATAATTTGTATTTACAAAAAAAAAGTAATCTATGTATTATATCAACTTTCTAATAATACAAGTATTACCTAGTTGCTTATTGTGGAACTAGATGGGGTGTTGTGTAGAATGGGTGAAGATATTTATTTATTTATTTATTCTATAGGTGAAATAATTTTTAAAATTGGACCAGAAGTATTTGTGTTAATTCATTACAAACAAAAATACAAATCTCTCTTTATAATATATTATATATAATAGTTTAGATAGCTGTTGCACGCGACTTCGTCCGCGTAACTTTACAACATATAACCTATGTTACTCGCTAATAATGTAGCTTTCTATAGGTAAAATAATTTTTAAAATTCGACCATCAATATTTGTGTTAATTCATTACAAACAAAAATACAAAACTATTCTCTTTGTAATATTAAAATATATAATTTTCCAGGTAAATATGTCCCTCGGGCGGTCCTGGTCGATCTGGAGCCTGGAACTATGGACTCGGTCAGATCAGGGCCGTATGGACAGCTTTTTAGGCCGGACAATTTCGTGTTTGGACAGAGCGGCGCAGGTTAGTGACAGCCTCCTATCCTTTAGTTATAAATCCATAAATTACAGAAAAATAGGTTATTTAAGTGAATGAGAGTTCCTTAGTCCAGTCTAGGTCGAGTGACATCATACGCAACTTTAAACTCCCATAACTTTTTCATTTATACAGATGTTTTAATAATTCTTTCAAATTTTTCTTTAATTATAATTTTTTTTTTTAATAAAAAAAATTGGAAACTCATTGATGATAAGTGTTACCTCACGTTTAGGCAACAATTGGGCCAAGGGTCACTACACGGAAGGCGCCGAGCTGATAGACTCGGTCATGGACGTCATCAGAAAGGAAGCCGAGGGTTGCGATTGTCTTCAGGGATTCCAGCTGACACATTCCCTCGGCGGTGGAACCGGTTCCGGAATGGGAACGCTTCTGCTCAGCAAGATACGAGAGGAATTCCCCGACAGGATAATGAACACTTTCAGCGTAGTGCCTTCGCCGAAGGTATACATTGGTTACTTGCTTCGCTTGCTGTCTTAAGACTTAAAATTAAGCCCAAACTGTTCTAGGTTGTATGGGATGTAATTTAGTCTTTTTGTATAAGGTATAACCATAAACATAGAGAATGGAGTGAAATTTAAGACTCTTTTTTTTTACGTCAAGGTCGTCAGACAGGCTGACGGTCCACTCGGTGGTAGGTGGCTTAACCGTCACCTATACCTAACACAAGCAAAGCAACAGGTGCAGCAAGTGCGCTGCCGATAATAGAAGGATTAAGGATAAGGGATAAAGAAGGGATGTGGTAGAGGGATCGTGCGGCCAATACTTTAAATACCTGGCTTAAAACCAAGTCCTACTAATAGTAATGCAATAAAAAAAAAAACACACACACACACACACATCTACTAATGCAATAAAAACACACACACACATCTCCTTATGCAATAAAAAAAAACACACACACACACACCCATACACATGTCCAGCAGTGGACGATGAAGTACGAAGTCCTCTTCTAGCAGTGAAACGTAGTTCCCAATATTAGGTTAGCGAAGTGGTTCTGGAGCCTTACAACGCGACCCTGTCAGTGCACCAACTGGTGGAGAACACCGACATGTCTTTCTGCATAGACAACGAGGCCTTGTACAACATCTGCTTCCGAACTCTAAGACTGAGCAATCCCTCCTACGCGAGCCTCAACCACTTGATCTCGGTCAGTACCTATCTGTTTATTCTTAAGTATGCGTTATCGTAAGGGCCTCTTTCACCATGTGTCAAGTAGGCTAACCGCCATTTAAAGTCACCGGTAAACGGGAATGAAGATGTACCTTTGTTCGTACCTTAAAAGTCACAAACATTAAAAAGAAAATCGCCTATCGAAGGACGCAGTAAACCGAGTTCATAATTTAATAAAACATAAAATTATTTCTAAAAGTAACTAATCAACACTTCACTTGTAGTTGGTGAAAGAGGGCCTTAGGTTTACAGTTATAATGTCTACATAAAATTATAATTTAAATCTTATATCTATATATATATAAATTACGTGTCATGTGTTTGTTCTCGATGAACTCCGAAACTACTGAACCGATTTTGATCAAATTACGTAATTTATGTGTAAAAAAGATACTTAAAAAATTTCAGTACAGCGGTAGCGACACTGTTTTCCTGCTGTTCCGTTTTTAAGGATTTTTTTTGGAAATTAAATTATCTATAATATTGTTGGAAAAAAAAATCATTAAATTCTTTTCAGGGATTTAGAAGTTGGAAGATTTCTTGCAAAAGATAGTTCATTTTCTTTTGTTGTTGTTACTCTTTATTTATTTATTTATTTATTTATTTATTTACTAAAAAATCCACAGCTCTCAACATAAAAAATTTACAGACAAAAACATAAACATAACCAACAGCCAATTACGGATTTTACATTTATACAATGGGAATAATACAATTACTTAAGTCACATAGATACACATTATACATATATACACAAGAGTTTATCACATACCAACCACTCACATAGAGCTATTAAAAAATAATAATAATAACAAAAACATAACCAATGTAATCGCTAGCCAGCTAGAATGTTGCCAATGCTATTCCTGAATGAGAGCAACGACGAACAGAACAAGTCCGCCGAGGAAAATTTGTTATTGTACGATTTCTGAAGACGGCGCAAGACTGAATTCTGAGCATAATTACTATGGACAAACCTACAATTGAAAAGTCTAGAACGTCTCGTTCCGACCGCTGGAGCCCACAAATTTAATGTATTATTTACCAGGTCAGTGCTGTCAACCATGCCATTGCAAATTTTATACAAAAACATCATATCAAGGAGAGTACGTCTATCCTCAAGCGACACCATCCTGTACTTGCTACAGACATCCTTATAGTCCGAATATATGCGAAAGCTACGGTAGCACATTTGTTTGAGAAACTTTCGCTGTATTCTCTCTATGCCATGTATATGCGAAACATACATAGGATTCCATATGCTACTACAATACTCAAGGTGACTCCTAACGTATGTATAGTAGAGGATCTTTAAACAGTGTATGTCTGTGAAAGGCCTAGTCTTTGAATATAAGATTTCATAACAAATTCCAGCTAACAATGTCCGGTGTGACCACATGTCTTCGTTTCCCTGGACAACTGAACGCCGATCTGAGGAAATTGGCCGTCAACATGGTGCCATTTCCCAGACTCCACTTTTTCATGCCAGGTACTATTCTAGCACTCTGGATTTTTCCTTTTGAACCCCATCTTACTTTAATAATATTTACACATCCGTACTAATATTATAAATGCGAAAGTATGTTTGGATGTATGGATGTTTGTGACTGTTTCACGCAAAAACTAGTGAACCGATCACGATGAAATTTTGCATACACGTTGTCTCTGGGACACCAGAAAGGGCATAGTACCTTTCATTGATCAACGCGGACTAAGTCGCGGGCCCCAGCTTGTTTTGTCCCTTTGGCAGGGTCCCAAGCATGCTAGCTGTTTACCTCGTTGTATGGCAATACTAATCTGTTGAACTGAGGTAATAGCCAGCTTTACAATCGCCGGTTATGTCTTTTTTTTTTTAAAGTTGAATTAAATAGGAATTAATTAATTCTTGATAAACTCGCTCGATGATAGTGACTTTTGTCTGTAATTTAATTTCGTTTGTGCCCCATTTGCTCAGCTATTAAAACATATGTACATTTATTCAGTCTTTATTAACCCCCGACGCAAAACGAGGCGTAATAAGTTTGACATGTGTCACAAAAAGATACACAGACTGTAAAATCGTAGCTCCCAAACGGATGGACAGATTTTAATTTAATTTTTTTTGAAAAATCTGACGTGATCGAATTTTGGCTATAATTTATAAAGGTCTATTTACCATCAGCCCATTTTCTAGTTAACGAAGGGATCTCACAAACTTCCACATGTTCGATTGATTAGAAATTTGGTATACTGTTACTTCCACGGTATTTCCATGGTGTGGTATCTGATGCTGCAGCGTCAAGTGGTCTGCGTTGGAGTTGGGTGTAACTCCTCAGCAACTTACAGCAGATATAGCGTGTTTTGTCTCGATAGAAAGTCGACGGTTAAGGCTCGAGTTCACCAACATTAACTTAATGATTAATATGATGTTTAGGGCGTTTAACCCGCAGTTTAGCGATGGTGATCAACAAAATATTATTAAACGGCTGTTTAAAAATAACCGTCTGTTGGTGAACTCGAGCCTAAGTAGTTTATAATTTTTAAATAAAGCTTGAGAAGGTCACATTGTCAGAAGTTATATGTAAATGAAAAAAATTGTTTTCAGGTTTTGCACCGTTGACTGCTAAGAATTCTTTCGAGTATCGCGCACAGTCTGTTCCCGAATTGATGAATCAAGTAATCGTTTCTATTCTTAAATATCTTCACACATTCCGCACAGCGCCATCTAGTTCCACACTAAGCAACTAATGCTTGTATTGTGGATACTACGGCACAAGTTTCTTTTATTCTTTTCATTGCTTAGTGTTGCCATAAAAAAATATACCTCATTCAAAGTATTGTATGGAAAGTTTTGACTTGACAGATGTTCAACCCGGGCAACATGATGACGGCGGCGGACCCTCGGCACGGAAGGTACCTGACGGTGGCCACCATGTTCAGGGGCCGCATGTCGATGCGGGAGGTGGACGAGCAGATCCTGGCCATCCAGAACAAGAACTCCTCCTACTTCGTGGAGTGGATCCCCAACAACCTGAAGGTGGCCGTGTGCGATGTCCCGCCCAAGGGGCTCAAGATGTCCGCCACCTTCATTGGGAACTCCACCGCGATACAGGTCACTATATTATAATAAGGGCCTTCTTGTGGCAAATCTCTATCTGTTACCGTTGACTCACAATTCATTAAAATAACAGCTGATTTTGATACGGTTTTCGCTTATGGAAAGAGGGATAAACGAGGAAGGTTTGTGTGTATAAAAAATGTGTGCCTGGCAAAGCCGGGAGCGGGTCGCTAGTGTCATAATAAGGCCACAGTAAGGCCCTTGTGTCACAATAAGATTTGTATGTCAGAGAAGATTTGTATTTTTGATACTCAAAAACTAGTGGATCGATTTTAAAAATCTTTATCCGCAACCGTATGCGTATGCGCAACCGTAATAAACAATGCTAATTCAAATATAAATTTCTTTTTAAAAACTGCCAGTGTTATTTAAAATTTAATTTCCCAACATCCCCTCTGAATTTTAAATAACACTGGCAGTTTTTAAAAAGAAATTATTTGAATTAGTTTGAATTGATTAATAATATGTAGAATATAATGACAGGGAAAAACTAATTCAAATATAAATTTGTTTTTAAAAACTGCCAACATTGTGGTGATGAGCAGGAGGTGTTCAAGAGGATCTCGGAGCAGTTCACGGCGATGTTCAGGCGTCGGGCCTTCCTCCATTGGTACACGGGCGAGGGCATGGACGAGATGGAGTTCACAGAAGCGGCCAGCAACATGGCGGACCTCATCTCCGAGTACCAGCAGTACCAGGACGCCAACATTGACGAGGAGGTCGAGTTCGACGAGGACGAGGAGGAGGAGGCGGAGGCGTATCAGGATAAAGAGGCTGTGCAAGTTGCCAATTGATGGTCAACGGTTGTTTGTCAAATAAAGTTTCGTTTCAATTAATAAATTGTGTTTTATTTTATACTAAATGGTGCCCGCGGCTTCGTTTGCGTTGAAACGATATGTACTAATAAGTATATAAAGAGAGATTTGTAGATATTAATGTATTGTTTGTAATGAATAAATTCAATAATTACTGGACCGAATTAAAAAAAAAAAAAGAAAAACCTTACAAAACTACATTACCAACGCGTTACGCGGACGAAGTCGGGTGCTACAGCTAATAAGCAATATAACGTTTGACCTCTTGTTGCTGTAACACTTTGGCTAGGCGGTAGTTTTTTTTTAATTTTATACTATCCCGCGGGAACAGTACTTTTTCCTGGATCAAAGGTACCATATGTCCTTTCCTGTATCTTTGACAACGTGTATGCAAAATTTCATGATGATCAGTTGAGTAGTTAAGGCGCGAAAAGGTAACAGACAAACAGACAGAGTTACTTTCACATTTTAAGTCGCAAGTGCAAGCTATATACATAGTTTTTGAAGTGAAAACATGTTTAGACTCGTTGGATGAGTGGTAAGGATGCTTGCCTACCGTCTCAGGGGTTCCGAGTTCGAATCCCGGCGGGAACAACTTAGGAAATGGACTTTTTAAAATTGACTTTAGTCTGGATTTAAAAGTAGTAGCAGGACGGACTGCGTTTCGCAGTCATTTGGGCAGCCAGTCTGGCGACAGTAACCACCCCCTTACAGAAGACCATGTACTGTTATTTCTGAGAGTGAATCCTTATCCTCAACCCTACTGTAAATCTGTTGCTTTGCTTGTGTTATTGGCGACGGTAGCCACCTACCATCAAGTAAACCGTCAACATAAAAATTTATTAAAATAATGTTTGTAAAAGTATATACACATTATAAAAATTTATTAATCTTTTATTTAATAAGAATTTATTATTGAATAAAACACTTTAATAATAAATACGCGCTTTATTACTTATTCTACTCAATCATACACACAGACGGACACATCGACACATCACTAATTATAATATATTATTTACAACAATTACATCAATAAAAAAAACCTCGAATTAATAATACGTAGATCTCTATTCAGATTCAATTACAGAGCCATCTATCGATGACCAAGAAAACCATTTTAATGCGAGTTTAAATTAGGCTAAACTTAGTTCATTTTTAATTACGCTATATATAGTAAAAAAAAAACTTATCTAGTTATATATTTTTAAATATATTGTATGTATATATGGCGCAAATTAAATTAAAAAAAGTATTTCTTTTTTATTTACAGGTCACACTCTTTAGTAAAGTTAGATTCAAATTTAAATTTGTCTAGATTTCACATCGAAGTACTACAAGTATGGAATTTGGGTGACAAATTACGCTTAAAACGGAATCATGGCGGAGTCAATCGTGAAAGGTAGTAACGACCAACTTCTACTATTCATTTTAAACTCTAATGTGTTGACTTAAAGTCACATTTTCTTCAAACGACAGACGTTAGGTTGGTTTTAAATGTCAGATGACAGAGTTGATGTTCAACGCATATTATTATATCACTTTTAAATGTTCCATAAAGTTTCTAGTGTTTTGTATGGCAACGTGCGAAATCCATACTTTTAGTACATTGATGAGATTTCAATCCAATCTAGACCTATTTAGTTTCCTACCGATCAATACATCAATAAAATGTTGTGTAGAGATGAAATTTTATCTTTGATTTTATGGTAAACTTTGAATTTAGAACATTTTCAAAAATATAAATGGCCATATTGATAGAATAGAGATGGGAATTTAAAATCTAATATACTTATGTAAAAAGGTTACTACTTGGCTGAACGACACGCGTGCCATTGGTTCGCCTAGGTGTCACCTCAATGGCACGCGTGCCATTGGCTCGCCTAGGTGTCACCTCAATGGCACGCGTGCCATTGGTTCGCCGAGATGCCATCCCTGGCCCAAGAGTATACATTCGCATCCGCAATTGCGCAATATAATCAATGCTAATCTTTTGCGCAAGTGGATGCGGAGCTAGAGCTTAAATCTCGCACATTTCACAATCACAAAGTTCGATTACTTAGTAAATATTCATTAAAATAATCAATTTGGAAAAGTAAAATTCCAAAGTTGATTTTGCCGGGAGTCGAACCAGTCTAACCACTCACCCGATGTGCTCGTCAAAGCTTTACTGACTATTTGAAATTATGATGACTGCTATGTTTTTTATTTTAAATTAAATTAAAACCATCTGAGAACATTTTATGGAAGAGGCAATACACTAACAAACCTACATTTTGATATCATAATACAGAGGTTTGTCATTGATTTGATGGTCTCCATCCTGAGAGGGCCACACTTGCGCCACATCCGGCGGCTGAACCGCTGCGTTTCCGCGGCGTTTTGCGCGCGCTCGCTTAGGCCACGGCTTCTTCAAGTGCACGTATGTCACGTGAGCTCGTTTTTCGCTCGCGTGCTTAAAGCACTTTCCGCACATTTCACACGCGAACGGCTTCAGTCCTGTGTGAATGAACATGTGCCTTTGTCTGTTGCTGTGTGTCGTGAAATGTTTTCCGCACGCTGCGCATGCGTATCTCGGTTTTTGCGCAGCGTGCACCCTCCTATGCGCAACTAGGCGTTGGCGCATGCGGAAAGACTTGCCACATTCACCGCAAGAGAACGGTCTCTCGCCCGTATGAGTCCATCTGTGGTCTCTCAATAGGGCTCTACTCTGGAACAGTCTTCCGCATACTTCGCACATGCACGGCGAACGCATCGAGGGGTACTGAGTTCGATTCTTGTCCGGGTGCATGCGTCTAAAGTGGCCGTGATATGCTCTGGAATCTTCCAATTCAATGCCGCACTGTTCGCACGCTATTGGACCTTCCGCTTTGCGGACTTGGCTCGGATATGACCTGGTTTCCTGTCTAGATTCGCGTTTTTCTTTTGAATTATCTTTTTTTGTGCGTTTCTCTGCGTTGTTACTCTCTTTAGGCTTTTTTTCCGTGTCTGCGTGCCTCGCTGAGACTTGTAAATGTTTCAAATGCGCCTCGACAGAGACGAAGCGCACTTGACAAGTCTCGCAATAAGGTCCGTCCGGTGGAATTTGCGCATCGTCCAATCTGTGCTTCAATTTCTTGTGCAACTCTATCCCTTTTTCGCTAACAAATGAATTTCCGCATAATTCGCATATGAAATGCGATGGATGTTTTATGCGAACGTGTCCCATGTATGTGGTGAACTTTAGAAACTCATCTTGACAGTGGGGACATTTGTATTTTGTGCCCTTGTGCCATCTCTCGTGCAGTCTCGCCGTCTGTCTGTGCGTGGTCACGTACGGGCACTGATTGCAACTGTATCTTTGCGTGTGATGCGCAGTTATGTGCTTGCGCAGCGGATGAGGTTGGCGGAAATGCGTCTTGCACACTGCGCATGCGTATTCCCCGCATTGTCGAGTGTGTTTCACTATGTGACCGTTGTACGCGTCTTCGTCTAAGAATCCTTTGTAGCAAAATGTACATTTGAATGCGGAATTCTTGTAATTTGCGCTTTCTTGCCTTTTTAGAATCTCCGCCATTTGCTCATCAAATGTCAAGTCTGTTATCGTGAATAGAGTCTCGTTTAAGTCTTCATTTAGAAACGGTTTTCTTCGTCTGTCAACTTTTGGCTCAACTTTTGACCTTTTGCTCTTTTTACTCTTCTTCTTTATTTTCTTCTTCTTCTTCTCTATGCTCTCTTTGGACTTTGTCCTTCTTCTTTCTAATGGTAAACTATCATCTGTCGAATACTCTCCTTCGGAAACTGCAAAATTTGAGTCCTCTATAGCGTTTTCGTTGCTTTCTTCTTTGACTTCGTCTTGGTTGAATTGAGTTTCATCTATGAATATTTCGTTGGCGTCGTCGCCAGTCTCCTCCTCCTCCTCTTTGATGTCCACTTCTGTGACTTCTTCGCAATTAATGGCCTCTTCGGATTCCATCGAATGTCTGATGGTTGAGTCTGTGTGGTTCGGTGGAAAATGTTTGATGGACAGGTTCAGGGTCAGGTGGTTCTCTATTCGATCGATCTCTTTTACATTTTCAATTGTCATCTGAAAAACGAATATACTTTATTAAAGTTTATTATTATAGAACAGTTACAAAAGTAATACCGCTTGCTCGTTTTATAATATTTTGAATTATTAATCAAATATTCTTGATTTTTTTTTTCTATAATCTTACATGTAAAAAAAAAACTTTAAACCTTCATTTATTATTATTATTATTTTTATTTGGGAAAACAAACAATTACACCATACATAGTAAATATGAAAAAGTCAAACAAAGGAGAATAATTCCACGAATTGGTAATGATAGAATGTTTAAGTAGACACTGACCTGCGCACGAGTTGTAAACAGGGCGTGAGCTCTTTTGGACCGCGAGCGCAACTCCTCCGCCGATCTCAACCGAGCCAAGCACCACACACACACACACGCCCCGAGCCCTACGGTCCCCCAGTAGGCCTCCTCGCCCTGCAACTCACCACTGACCGTTCAATGCCACTTACCACACACCCAACCCATTCATTACTAATAATAACTCTTCTTGACAGCCTATAAAAAATCTCTATAGAATTGTGTTCGAAACAATATAGAATAGTGATTTAAAGTGATTTAAAGTCACCGACAGACAGTTATTTTTAAACAGCTGTTTAAAATTTAAACAGCCGTTTAATAATATATTGAGTTCATCCATTTGGGGGTTACGGTACCACAAACACACATTTCAAACTTAAGACACCCCGTTTTTGCGTCATAAAAACTACGAAAATAACAAAAAAAATACTTTTTCTCGACCTAATAAATTTGTATTGGTAAATTTTTGACTCAATTTTCTTACAGTAAGTAAATATAAACAGTTAATTTAAATTTTTTTTAAAATAAATAAATGTTAATTCCCAAATTTTTCCTGAACGAAGACATATAAATCTAGCTAGTTTGATAGAATTTTTATTTTTATTAGAAGAAGAACAACTCACCGCGAATCCAGTGATGTTGATAAAGGCTCTCTCTAGTTTGTGCTTCTTGAGGGAAAGCAGTCTGGTGTCCGTCGCCAGGCAGATGCGACACACCTGAAACGCAATACATGTATGATGTATGTATATTGTTTTTTTTTTTTTAATTTCTTTATTTGTACTTAAAATTTTTAATTTGTTTAATTTAAAAATTTAATTTCTTTTATATAAGTATTTGTAAACCGTTACACGCTGTGAGAATTGAAGAACTCTTCTCTCTTTATTATATTAGTAAAGTATAGATATAAAACAAAATTGACTATTTCTTCGTTAATATTTCCCATATATACAATAGCAGACCTTCATGACTTCTTCTTCTTCTTCATCATCAACGAGCGAAGCCTCTTGGACGAAGGGCACAGCCCCCGAACGAACCCTCCTCAGTCCACTCTTGGTCTCGTATAGGTCTTCGCTCTGGAAGTGGTCCGAGCAAACAGTGCTGCGTTCCTTCGGCTCCCAACTGTCTTTGCCGACGGCACGAAGCCAGAGCGTCCGAGATGACGACTCCACTGGGAATCTTGAAGAGTTCATTTCTCTATTTCAATTGATAGAACCGTTGATAGATTTTTTTTTTACAAATAAATGTCATTACCAAGTGAACGCAGATGGCTCGAGTATACTTTAACAATACCATTCATACGAAAATGAACATCCAAAACAACAGACTGAACTCAATTATTTATTTATTTATTACCATTATTCCCTTCTATTTGCACTCTCTATATTAATACTGTTACCCTTCTGAGGACAATCAGAAAGAGCTATTGATAAGTCATAAATGTTATATATCATTCTATATTATGAGTAGTCTATGAACGAGCTTTATCCAGAGACAGTATGGGACTACTAAGGTACTGTCGTGCGTCGGGGATGTTTGCTGAAGTAGATTGCTTCTATGAGGAGATGGAGTGCATCATTGATGCCTCCATCTCCTCATGTCGGTACCTGAACCATTGTTGTATGATTCAGTTACTGACTAATGGGAACAGCAGTAAGTCAATGTAAAATATTATTACTAACCTTAAGTTGCTGAATATCAAACACATGACTGGAGACGGTAAAAATAAAGAGTTTTAATATTGTTATTATTATAAAACATAAAATTTTTAAGACCATTAAGTTTGTACAGTTCTCAAGTAATGGATACATTTAGCTTTTTAGAATAATATTTTACCAAAATATAGTTCCAGTGAAACAGAAATAGATACCGTGGAATGGGTTTACTTTGATCAATTTTGAAATTAAAATAGCTCTACCTCTTTAAATATTGTCGCTAAAAAGAAATTAAAAACATCAACTTCTGTTTGTCTTTCTATCGTCTAATGTACAATATGGATTCCAATAGGATTTGTAAATAAATATAACATTTTTTAACCTATATTGTTATTATTATTATTAAATCTTATATTATTTGGATCTGAATTAAATAATGATGCGTTAAGATGCGTTCGCTAATAGGAAAAGTTCCTTCAAGTTGAAATAAGTTTAAATAAATTTGTTACTTACACATGAAAGGTGATTCCGTGCGATTTAGACAAATGTCTGGAGTCATTCTTACAGCCTGGCACACAGCACCTCATCTTATACGTAATATTCACAATATAAAAGCACTTTTTTTGGGATTTTTTATATTATATTTAAGTTATGCAAAAATAATCATTCCATACACATAATCATCTTTAAATTATATAAAATAATAAATATACAGCGCCGTTTTTATATTATTGAAAATATTATTAAATCGATACATACTTATTTTTTATTTATATAATGATTTTTTAATAATATTTACTTTCTCAAAAAATTTCGGCCTTCTTGATTGTGAGATTTGTATTATAGCATACACAGACTATACATTGATGCTGAAGCATAGCACAACACAAATTACATAGAAGATACTAGTATTATAGTGTTCTGTATTGGTTCTGTGTTGAATCACAATGCGTCGGTCGATCATTTTTTAATACATTTTGTTTAGAAGCCAGCACTGTTATCAAACGACCCTTCTCTTTCGCACTAGTGAACGAATTGTAACTATACACAGAGAAGAAGATATCACTCATTTGCTTTAAAATAATTAAACATAATTTGTCATCCAATCATCCAATAGTCCAAAATTGATTTTCTATGTTAGTGTACTTCCATATAAAAATAAAGAAAGATAGATGCATAGCTCGCGCTGCCAGTCCTTTGACTTCCGCACAAAAATCCTCTTTTAGCATCGATCAAGGGATAAACTAACTAACGGGCTAGAATTAATGTAAATAGAATAATTAAGAAAAACATATATAAATAAATTAACCATGCTCTTGCTTATAAAGCAAAATTTCCGAAACTAAGCTAAGCAAGCCATAAAAAAGATCAATGCATTTCTTTTGACACTTGCTTGACAGAGATAATACTTACTAATACTTATCTATGTCCATAATTTGTTGTTGTCGCTCTGATTGATTTGACAAAAAATTTTGAAAACAATTTGTAAATAAATAATCAATATGAATTTATTATTACTATTAAATAAATAATAAATGGAAATAAGACACTCGAGTGTCGTGCATAATGTCTCATATTATATTTATATTTCTTTCTATTTTATATGACGCTTACACTGGCGAATCTTTTACTGATCTCAAATGTATTTATTATAATAATATTTAGAAAATAAATAAAATGCGCTGCAGTGTTCACACTTGCACTAACGACACGAAGAGAACTACTAAAAGTGACGGAATTACTTTTCATTTGTGAGTATTGTTTAATCATACTTTTTATTGGGATATTATTAATTGTACATCAAATAAATAATCACCTCTCAATTTATTTTCATCATTTATATACTTTTTTACATCAAATAAATTATTTTCACTATAAATAAAATAATTTTTAACAAAACTAGTGCAGATAATTCGAAAATATACATTACTTTTTTTCCTCTAATGCGAGACAAAAAAATTCCTTTAGGTACAAAAATACTACAATCTTAACATAAATACTGATTGCACAGCAAATTAACCAGAGCGTCCATAGATAATACTCAGGGCCTCTCTCACCAACTACAAGTAAAGTGTTGATTAGTTATATTTAGTAATATTTTGAGTTGAGTATTTTGCTGTGCAATCAGTAATTTTGATATGAATTCAGATTATTATTGTATACAAAAAGTATTTTTTTATATGCATTAAAATTAAATTCTACTTTTAAAATGTACCACTTTTTATTTTCATATCAAAATTAATTTTGAAGCAATCTACATTTAATATTATAAAGAGAAAAGATTTGTATTTTTGTTTTTAGTGAACACCTACTGGACCAATTTAAAAATTATACATTGGCTATAGGTATTTTATATAGTTACGCGGACGAAGTCGCGTGCAGCAGCAAGTATGATATATTTTTTTATTAAACGGGAAAGCGGTAGTTAAAATCAGTAAGACATTTTTTTATACACCAAATACTTTATGAAGATACGCAGACGAAGTCGCTTTCAACAGCTAGTTATTAAATGAATTGATTAAAATTGTTTAAATGAATAGGCCGCCCACTACTGGACATGGACCTACCATAATTTTCAAATAGGAAATCTGTGAATATAAAAGTTTTATATTCATAAATAGCTAACTATAGGGATGAGTGTAAATTTTAGATTCCCCAAGGAGCCAGGTCTCCGCAAGGCGTGGGTGGAAGCACTCGGAATGTCCGATTGGGAACCAAAGGACCGTTCCACTGTCTGTTCCCAACATTTCGTCGAAGATGACTTCTATCAGACCAAATGCGGGTTGAGGAAAATCAAGAATGGGGCGGTACCCATCTCTACACAGGTCACTTTATTATTTAATTTTAATTAATTTTGTGTTTAAGTTAAACTTTCAAAAATGTCCTAAATATAGTCAATATTTTTGACCTAATGGTATAAAATCTTGAACCGTTTTCACAAAAATAAATTGATGGCCTGATCTCCATACAAAACTAATGAACGTGTTAAACTAGCATTAAGCAAATTCTATGCTTATATGCTATGACACATGTTTATTTTAAAAGAGAATCATATCGGTCCCGTTATAAATATTATGTTCCATAGAGTATTGTAAGGAGAAAAATAAAAATATTTTGTTTTATAGAAACGCAAATTACATTTCAGGAGCGAGGAATCGATTGTGACCTGAACCAAAAGGCTACATTAAGGGTGAGTACCTTAATCTTAAGTCTTTTAAGATTTTTTTGCAGAACTGTCAGTCTTAGGACTGCACTTTTCGAAAGAGAAAATTACGCCATCTAATAACATCTTACTTAATCCTTTAGTCGCCAGAGTCGGATTTATCCGACAATTATTTTCGTGTCCATTTCGCCAGAGCAGTATATATTTTTTTAAATTATTGTATTGCATTAAAAAAATAAAAAAGACATTGTGTGCTTTTATCTTGTCTCTAATTATTGCTTCTTATTACTATTAGAATATAATATTTAAAAAAAAATGCCAGTTGCCTGAAAATAAAAATTAATTGTAATTTTTAATTTAGAATAAAATGAATTTTCCAGGTTTGTCGTGTCTGTCTGTGCACAAACAGCAGAATGTACCACATAGAGGACTACAACCTGAAGGAGGCCTACGAACAACTCACGGGGACTGCCGTAAGTATGGAACTACTGCGTCAGCTGACCTGACGGTACACTTGACTGTACACTTACCGTTGTGGAACCCTCTTACGTAATTAAGGCCCTTTGATGGCTGACGGTACACTCGCGGCCGTTTATACTTATATTGGTCGGCCAATGGTCGATGGTACAGTCAGATACGAAAACCTTAGTCATTTTTAAATCTCATTCCCCTATCAAGTCGTAAATAAAGCACTAAGCGCACAACTGACAGTCGTTGTAAAATCACATTAGGTCGAGACGAGCGACGCTCTGCCGCTGGCTCTGTGCGCTGAGTGCGCGAACCGAGTGTCGCTGAGCGCGACGCTGCGTCGACGGGCGCTCAGTGCGCTGCAAGCGCTCAGCTCAGTGCTCAGCTCAGCGCTGAGCGCGGGCCGCGCGCTCATCGTGGCCGACGTCCGCTCAGTGGACCGCGCTCGGCTGCGGCTCGAGTCGCCGCTTGCCAAAAGGTCCTTCGAGCCGGATCACTTCGACTTGACTCTGAACGAGGAGGACGCGCTCAAAACGGAACCGACGGATTTGGATGAGGTATAAAAGACACATTAATTACAAATCCCTATAAAGAAGATCGGCATAGAAGGATTAAGGATTAGGGATAAAAAAGGGCTCTGACATTTCATACTCCTAGTCGTTTTAATGTTGCACTAATCAATTTCAGATGATGATGGACAACGGCATCAATGATAACGATGATGATGACGATGATGACGATGACGACACTAAAACATCACCACTCCCCCCCATAGCTCAAGTGGAAGTGAAGCCGGAAAGGCACGAAGCCTTTCTGGCGGAATACGATCACACATCGGACACGGACGACGACAGGGCGTTGAGCGAAGTAATGTCGGAGGCTAAATCTAAAAAGGCCAAACGCAAATCTAAATTGAGCAACAAGCGCAACAAGAGACGCCAAAACGCAAACGAAAGTCCCTCAGTGACTGCAGACAAATACATGAAAACGGACGTGAAGAGACGCAAAACTCAAGAAGGGCCCGATGAAACTTTATTCACAATAACTAGACTGTCGTATGAGGAACAAATCGAAGAGGTTGAAAAGAGAAGAGAGTCCGCTTCGTACAAGAACGCTGCGTTCAAATGTAGCATATGCTACAGGGGATTCCATGTTAAAGAGAGGTGCGACGCACATTTGGTGCGTCACAGCGAAGCGAGCGGCGCGTACGCATGCTTCATATGCAAAACTAGACTGAGATCTGCGCGTGCGCTCAGAAAACACTTGACGGCTCAACACACTGAGCTGTACAATTGTAAAGGTTGCACATTCAGCACAAGGAACAGAGGAGTCGCGAGGGAACATGAAAGGTGGCACGCGGGTGCAACATACCACTGTCCGCATTGCACGGCCAATTTTGATAAATTAACAACATACATGGGACACGTGCGCATAAAACACGCCTCGGACTTTGTCTGCGAATTGTGCGGCTTCACATTCGTCAGTCAGAAGGGTATAGATGTGCATAAAAAGAAAAAACACAGATTACTAACGGACGTGGCCCTGAATGGGCCCGAATGTGGTTTGTGTGCGGTTAAATTTATGTCGAACGAAGCGTATTCAAGACATTTGCAATTGTCATCAAGGCACAGCTCGGAGAGAGCACCAGGAGACAATCACATAAGGAATGACTCTCAGAGTGCGAGTTCAGGCAACGCGACAAGGCGTCAGAGACGCGAGAGGCGTACAAACATGGAAACGTGTACGGATTCACCAGTCGGATGCGAACAGTGCGGGATAACGTTGAAAGATTTGCGCGTTTACGCTCAGCATTTCCGCAGAGCGCATCCGGACAAGAATCGAACCAAGTATCCGGCGATGAAGACGCCGGCGATGTGCGAACTGTGCGGAAGGATATTTCAGAGCATGGCCCTATTAAAAGATCACATGTGGGTTCACACCGGAGAGAAAAGGTTCAAGTGTGAACGTTGCGATAAGAGTTTCACTCAAAAAACAAATTTGGTTTTCCACATGAGGGTCCATTCGGCCCAAAGGCCCTCGTACGAGTGTCCCCTGTGCGGAAAACACTTCGCATTTTATAATAACCGCAGAAGGCACATGTTCATCCACACTGGGTTGAAACCGCACAAGTGCGACACGTGTGGAAAGAGCTTCACGACGGCGGGAGAGCAAAAAGCTCACATAGAGCATGTGCACCTGAAAAAGCCTTGGCCAAAAAGAGCGAGGCCGAGACAGTCGGTCCAGGAGGCAGCGCAGCCAGCGCAGCCAGCGCAGCCGGCGCAGCCAGCGCAGCCATCGCAGCAGCAGATGTCGTGGCACAAGTGCGCCCCAGAAGACTAGTTATTGTCTACTATTTATTGTGTACTAGTTGTAAGGAAGTGTGAATAAACGAGTAGTGCTTTTTATTTTCTCTTTCTTTCGGAACCCATTCATCACTGATTCTCTCTAAAAGCCTAAAGACAGTAACAAGAGTCTCACATTATAGGATTATTGTTACGAGTATAGAAATGTTAGGATTAATGGATTATATAGAAAATTGGATAATACCTACTCAAGTAAATAATGATGTATGGATTTTTGTAACTCTTTCACGCAAAAACTAATGAACCAATCACAATGAAATTTTGCATACACATTGTCTCCGGGACACCAGAAAGGAAACAGGGTACCCTTCATCGTTCAACGCGGACGAAGTCGCGGGCACCAGCTAGTGTTATATAATAATGTTCTAAAAAATAAATATTCGTTAAAATAGTTGGAAGCTATAATAGAAAGAAAGGATGGTAAGTAGATGGCCACCGTTTTTTTGACTTAATCTCTACAAAGAACACATTTTTCTTACTCAATGTTGGTAATTTGAACAGGAATCGGTACTATACCGCACCCACTAAAAGAACTACTTCCAAAAAAATACAAACAATAACGGTAAGATTAGATCAGAACGGCGACATTTTTATGAATGTTAAAGTCGACTGACAGGCTGACGGTCGACTTGATGGTAGGTGGCTACCGTCGCCTATAACACAAGCAACGCCACACAACACGGTCGGGCGGCGAGCGGGACGATCGGCGAGATAAGGGTCAGTTGGAATTCCGGATTCGGATAGCAGACGGCATAACGGTAGGACGAGTCGCTCGCGCACGCCGGAAATATCTCATTGATCATGATTATTAATCAGTCTCCTGTAATAATATCAATCAGAGTACATCAATCTACTATCCGCACATCCGGCTACTACTGCGCCCACAACGAGAGAAGCTTATCCCGACGTTCCTGCTGATGTTGTTTCTTCACCACTCCGTCATAAATTTTTGATAACAATAATATTTTTTGACGAGCTTGTTGTTGGGCTCCAGGTTCAATTCCCGGTAGGGTCAACTTTTGAAAATGAACTTTTCAAAGTTGGCTCTGATGTGATTTGGGCAAGCCGTCTGGCGACAATAACCACCTAAATAACAATATAGGTATCTTTAATTAAAGCCCCTATGGCATTGCTTGTGTTATAGGCGACGGTAGCGACAGTGCTAAAAATTAACCTTATTCAACTAAACTATGTAGTAGGTTGCTTGATGTCGGGGACGTAGTCCTCAGTGTTTAGCAATTGCAATTGCTTTTTTAATTGGTTTGTTTTTGGGTTTTTGTTTTGTATTTTGTGAAGTATTGGGTGTAAGGAGGGTGGAATGAAGTCAGAGGGGAGAGGGGATGAGTATCAATAGATTATCCTTTGCGACGGAACGTTAATAGCTTAATTAAAAATTTAAATTAAATTAAAATTAGAAATGTCTAAAAATGCTATTTACGAAATTCCGTCGAGTCCGAAAAATTCGCCTCCCCGAGACGTCTTTAATGATCCTAAACACGACCGGTCTGCGTCGCGCCGTTTCTGAGTTACGACTGAGCGGGTCCTAAGGGTGGGTCAAATTATTCATCTTAAAAAATTCGTCTAAGAGAACTCTTAAATGAGTGACGACACAGGGGACCTGAGATATTTTCAAAAATGTTCATAAATGTTATTTTCGAGATTCCGTCGCGACCGAAGAATATTATACGTTCCGGCTGTGTTAACGCTGTTTGGAAAGACGTAATGTTCTATTGAACAGAAACAAAACTATCTGTTCCGATCGAAGGCGCTTCGTGCTTCATTTGTTTCGGGGCTTAGCAGTAGTCTTTGATGATGTAGTTTTGAAACGGGCTGAGTTGTAGTCGAAGTATTCGTGTTTTGGATCCGGATCCGGATACAAAAATGGGATGCGTTGTGGAGAAATGTGTTAACTACATTTCTTTACACATGGAGGCGCGGTGAAAACCCCTAAAGGGGTTGACGAAATCTAAATTTCGTTGCGGCGGGATTGCGACAGAATCACGCCATGAATCCCTATTAGCGATTTTAGTGGACTGTATCTAGTTGCGGCTATAAGCGAACAGTATGACCGTCTGAAGGACAGGATAGGTAGCAGAAGGAAATGCACGTACCTTATACCGGTGCACTGGTGCGCTCTACTGCAGGAACCTCTAAGTGTCCCAACTGGCAGACACTGTTCACATGTATTTCAAAGTTCAGCGGTAAGGCGCGGATGATTTCACTTCACTTCCGAGATCGAGTTAAGGCGCGGATAAACTCACTATGGGCACGAAAACCACAGCTCAAGCGCGGCCGCGTTCAACCTTCTTCTTGCGCAGCGGTCATCGGTAGCAATGCATTATTTTTATGGTAAGTGGGTAAAGAGGAAAATTGTGAGGGCCACATTTATTAGGAAGGTGGGTAATACGTGAAGGAAAGAAAGGACTTGACAGCCAACTATTCGATCACGGCGCAACCAACACTTATTGATAAAGAAACAAAACTATCTGTTCCCGATCGAAGGCGCTTCGTGCGTCGCGTGTTTCAGGGCTCAGTAGTCGTCTTTGATGTTCGTGTTTTTTTTTTTTTTTTTTTTTTTTTTTAAAAGCTATCATGTGCGCTCTGCGCGGCGCAGCAGCGACGACGACTACACGCCTCGTGCATCGTATGTTTCGGAGCTCAGTAGTCGTCTTTCATGTTCGTGTTTTTAAAAATCTGTCGTGTGCGCACTGTGCGGCGCGGCAGCGACGTAGTCGTCTTTGATGTTCGTGTTTTTAAAATCTATCGTATGCGCTCTGCGCGGCGCGGCTACGAGCGACGACGTTTGTTTCATTCGGAGCTGAGTAGTCGTCGTTGCCGATGTTCGCGTTTAGAGACGTGATGTTGCGCTCATTCTGCGCGTGCGTAAGTTTCGTCTTTCGAAAACACAGTGGTATCGCTTGTCCAGTTGATGTTCGCACTTCTGTTACTTTAATAAGCACGAACGCTCAAAATACACACATTTTGACTTTATCGGGATTTTCGCACTCGTCGTCCTCGGGGGTGTTTCGTTTGTCGTACAAATACCGCATTCGAGACCGTTTTACAAAATCTGGGTTTAATTTTTTTAAATATGTTATTTTTTTTTAAATATTCGCATTTCCTATCCTGCCGGATAGGCCCTTTAATTAGCGGTATCCGTTTCATATATAATATAATTATATCCATATGTCAACATTTTCATGTAACCTAAAACGTGTTATTTTCAGTATGCTGCAACTGCCGTATGCCAAAAAGAACTAGATACTCAAAAATTATAATATCTAATTATTATTTATTAAATATCTTAAATAGTTTATTGACATTGGATTAATTAGTTATTATATTTATACAAAAATAAAAAATAAAAAATACTAGAACAGTGAACCTAAAACTAAAAACTTTAAAAAATATAATATAATAACTAAAATATATTATTAAAAGGAGTCCCTTTAGGCAAGGTTCCGAAGATACTGGCAGCGTTCCCTCTTTGAATAGCTAGACTAATTCTTTGTGCGAGGTAGCTGCCAACTCTTCGGTCTCCTGTGATGTCGACTAACCTTTTTGCTATTTCCTTAAAAAGACTTATAGCGCTAGGACCCCACGGACCAACGGTCTCTACACCGAATGGGACAAAATCATATTCGGAGCCTAGACCCCTGTATTTGCATTTATTATTATTTATTATTTATTACTAATATCTATCTTTTCAAAGTAACCTCGAGCATGTATACACTTTTCCATGCGTTTAAACCACTTGAAAAATAACTACCTAGTAATAAAAATATTTTGTAAAGATTAGTTTATTAGGAACAAATTTTAATTAAATTTAAATATTTTTAATTTTTTAATTTATCACTAAATAGTCAGTGTTTACGATGTTGTATAGCTCCAGTATAAAATTATGAAGTAAAGAGCACTTTTGGCATGCCCCATGTATGTATCGAAAGTCGAAACACTATCCGTTCCATATTGTGAATTTGTGACGGCGCTTTGTGCGTCGCATGTTTTTTAAAATGCTGCAATATTGGCTACGTGCACGACAGTATGACACCTAGCATGCGCAACTATTCGAGACAATGTCAAATAATGACATATAAATGTTTTATTGTTTTGTAATAAATAGAGTAATTAAATGATATATAGAAAGACGACAAATAATATTTTTTGAGGACATTTTATGAACTGCTCGTAAAACTAAAAAGTTATATTTGCAGTACGCTGCAACCGTATATATGTTTTGGAAATACGAAATTAAGGAACGGGAAATGCAGTGAGACATTATCTGTTCCCCGATCAAAAGGCGTTTCGTGCGTCATTTGTTTTCGGGGCTTAGTAAATAGTCTTCTGATGATATTCTCTGTTCGCGTTTTGAAACGGGCAGAGTTGTCATTTGTCGATTATTTTCATTTCTTGGCTTAGTCTGAGCAGGCAGGCAAAAAAGCACCACCACCAGTGCAGGTTTTTTCACCTTTCTAAACGCTGGGAAATCTCACCAGGCCCCGGACACACCTATAATAAACCGATTTAGTGAGGTCTTACGGCCCGCGGAGGCTTCGGCCGTCGGCGTCGTTGAGAAGTTGACCGAACTATATCATTAATTTTAGAGCAAGTAAAAATCGTATTAAAGTATCCGTAGGGGGGAATCTGCGGAAAGGATATCGAGTTTGTTTCGAGCAAAAAAAGCCAAAGAAGGGGCAAATAAGAGAATATTTGAGCTCATTCTCGAAGAGCTCAATCTATGAGGAGGAGCCCCTTTTTTTTGTCAAAAATTATAGGCTCATAATTTTAACTGGACGTCAAAACCTGAACTAACCCTATGTTTTTTTGTCAACACAATACATGTTCATAAAAAAATTTAGACCAGGAACATTTAATCACGATCAGCCGCTTCCTGTAAAAAAATACAAAAAAAGATTTCAAGAATGAGGAGTGTCCGTATAATGATTGCTGTTAGGTTAAGGAGCGTTATTTGATTTGACGAATGAGCCTGAGAATGATCCCTCCGTCCGAAGACCAAGCGACCAAGCGGTAAGACGCATACAGAAACAATTTTGTTTCTGTATGCGCCAGACACGGCAATCGTTTGTTCTTATATTAAACGAACGCTCATTTTAAAACCTATTCACCTAAAAATGCTAAATGAACTCGACATGCAACTCAAAGCAAGGCCAGCCAAACAACGCGTAAACAAACATTTTTTCCTAAGCGAGATTGAAATGATTTTTAAGGCTTTTATTGGTAGCTAAATTACCTACTTTTTATCACAACAAGCAAAAAAGATATTTTTATTTGAAAATAAAAATGTTAATAAAAAGTCATTTGTAAGTGCACGTCACAAGTGAAAACTTCATAGCGTCATAAATTTGTAAACATTATTTTTGGGTTGTTAAGAAATATGTTTTTAGAATGATTTTTTTATCAATACACGCCGTCTAAAGTCGAAGTATTTACAGTAGCTGTCGTCTTTGACGATGTTCGCATTTTGAAAAGGGCTGAGTAGTAGTCGGTTTTCTAGTTTTGGGATAACGGATCCGAATACAAAAATCGGGCGTTTCAGAGAAATCTGTTAACAACTTTTCTGTACACATTGATAAAGAAACAAAACTATCTGTTCCCGATCGAAGGCGCTTCGATCGTTGTTTTGGGGCTCATTAGTCTGTCTTTGATGATGTTCGTGTTTTGAAAAGGGCTGAGTTGTAGTCGAAGTTTTCTTGTTTTGGGATCCGGATGCGGATACAAAAATGGGATGCGTTTCAGAGAAATGTGTTAACTACATTTCTATAAACATTTTATAAACATCTACAAAATGTATGGAACTTGTTCAAAAAGCATAAGCAAAAGAAACAAAACTATCCGTTTTCGTGTTTTGGGATCCAGATCCGGAATCAAAAACGGGGATGCGTTTCGGAGAAATGCGTTAACTATATTTCTATATGCATCTTTGATAAACTTCTACAAAATGTATGGAACTTGTTTAAAAAGCATATTTCTTATAAATACACGTTTCCAAAGACGGAATCCAGGGCACGAACTTTATTGAAAAGAAACAAAACTATCTGTTCCCGGTCGAAGGCGCTTCGTCGTTTGTTTCGGGGCTCAGTAGTCGCCTTTGATGATTTTCGCGTTTTGAAACGGGCAGAATTGTCATTGTCGACGTTTATGTGTTTTGGAATCCGGATCCGGTGCGCTTCATTGTCGATGTGTTTGTATCGAGACTTACACACCACGCTAATAAATATTTTAAGACGCAGAGATGGTTTTGACGACTCTATAGTAGCATAAGGTCATTTTACACCGAACCATCCACTTCATCATATTTACTTTAATAAAGTAAAAAAAATCACATCAAACTTAACCGTAAATATTTGTTTGTTAAATTATTATAGCTGATGTAATGTTGTCAGGCATTGGTTTATTTTTAATTTTCCATGGTTAAGAAGAACGCTTTAACATTCGAGTGGCGCGGCTGAAGACGCCGGTAAAAGCGAGTTCTCAATAAATAAAAAATTATAATTTATTGCTCAAAATAAATATCATTCAAAAGGTAGCTTACAAATTATACTTTAGTAGAGGTTTTCGCGACTTCGGTTGCCTAGTTTACGGTATTATTTTAATTAATAACCTAACTTTTTTATTTTGTAAACGGTCCTAAGGAAAAAAATACAAAGCTTGCTACAATATACATCGGTGAAAACTGCATTAAACTGCGTTTTTTTTTTAAATTTCTTAGATTTATTTTATTACCATTAGGTACACCTCAAAGTGTAAGGCCTGCATTAAAAGAATCCATTCTTATGTTCTCCGTTAAAGGCGATACGTATGTAGTTGTTCCGGGGCTCAGAACATAGTCGTTAAAATATTCTGTTATTCTTTACAGACGGATGGAATTGTTATTATCGATGTTCGCGTTTTGAAAAGACGAATAAGTGGAATACAGGAACAACGGTTTTGGCGGGGCAAAGCTGTTATTGTCGGTGTTCGCGTTATGAAAAGACGAATCTGTCGAATACACAAAGGTGTTGGCGGGGAGATGTTACTGTCGATGTTCGCGTTTTGAAAACACACATCAGTTAAATATAGGAACAACGGTTTTGGCGGGGTGAAGCTGTTATTGTCGATGTTCGCGTTTTGAAAACACGAATCGGTCGTATACAAAAAACAACGGTTTGAGGCGGGGCGGAGCAAACCTGCGAGCTAATTATTCATCAGTTACCCTAGATATTTTGTGGGACTGAAACGTTATATTTTCAGTATGCTGCAATCGTATATATGTTTTCGAGAGCTGAAATCGAAGGCGCTCAAATTATATATATTTTTTTTCAAATTCAAGACATTTAGATTTCAAGTAACATGGGTCTCAATAACCACATTACTTTGAATATGCAAACTCATGTACTTCTGGCGTGTAAAATCATCTTACAATATCTACTTTAAGAATTATATAAGATGAAAAAAATAAGAAGTTAAAAAAATAAAAACATTTGTCTAATAGTCATATGGTCAATTTTATTTTAAATAAATTTCCCGGTAAATTCCCTGAGTGCACTGGGGTAACTGATTGTATATTTTAATAGAAGAATAATATGAATTCCGCCTAAAAATTGAATCAAATCACACTATCTGTTCCGAACAAACGACGACTGACTTCGCTTCGTGTATCGTTTGTTTCGGGGCTGAGTAGTCGTCATATTCGATGTTATTTTTTTTAATGTGTGGTGCTTCTGCGCGTGCGCAGCAGCGCCACGCAGAAAATGTTTCGTCTTTCGAAAACACAATAATGGTATCGCTTGTCCAGTTGATGGTTCGCACTTCTGTTACTTTAATAACAGAGCGCGAAAGCTCAAAATAAAATTTTTTGAGTTTATCGGAGATTTCCGCACTCGTTGTGTGGTGTGTGTCTTTTTAACAGAGGATTCTTTTGATACTCTCTATCCCCGGGCGTGTTTCGTTTGTCGTGCCGCATTCGAGACCGTTTTACAAAATCTGGGTTTTACAATCTTATCTGTGGCCCTGTGATGTGAAAAGCAAACTGTCCATTGCGAACGTTCATACCGAGAGCGATTGTGCGGGAGATGCGTAAACTAATTGTGTTAGCGCATTCAGCACATTGCTCCCTGGTTGATACTGACAGTAGTTATATGTTTGTCTCAAAGATTAAGCCATGCATGTCTCAGTGCATGCCGTATTAAGTCGAAACCGCTAATGACTCAATATATCAGTAATAGTTTCTTAGACCTTACTTCGGTTACTTGGATAACTGGTATATTCTAGAGCTAATACATGCAATCATAACTCTGACCAGTGATGGGATGAGTGTTGATCTTTCAAATGTCTGCCTTAACAACTTTCGATGGTTGTTTCTGAGACTATCATAGTTGTCAAGGGTAACGAAGGAATCAGGGTTCGATTCCGGAGAAGGGAGCCTGACAAACGGCTACCACATCCAAGGAAGGCAGCAAGCCCGCAAATTACCCACTTTTTACTCGAGGCCTCGTAATCAGAATGAGAGTACACTTAAAATATTTTAACGATAAACAATTGGAGGACAAGTCTGGTGCCAGCAGCCGCGGTAATTCCAGCTCCCAATAGCGTATTCTAAAATTGTTGCCATTAAAAAGCTCGTAGTAGCATTTGTGCTGCGCGCTGTCGGTGTATCGCATTGCGTGACACGTTTGCAGAGCATATTGTCGGTGCGCCGCGACGGTAAAACCACTATCACGGTGCGCTCAGTGATTATCGAGTTGGGCCGGCAATTTTACTTTAAATTAGAGTGCTCAAAGCAGACTCAAAAAGCTGCTTGAATATTTCGTGCATGGAATAATATGATCTCGGTTCTATTTTGTTGGTTTTCAGAACTCCGAGGTAATGGTTAATAGGGATATCTGGGGGCATTCGTATTGCGACCGTAAAGGTGAAATTCTTGGATCGTCGCAAGACAAACAACAGCGAAAACATTAGCCAAAGGTGTGTTTTCATAAATCAAGAACGAAAGTTAGAGGTTCGAATGTGTATATAGATACTGCCCTAGTTCTAACAGTAAATGGCCATTTTCAATTCCGGTAACGAACGAGACTAATATGCGCAGTGATTCAATTCGCTGTGTATTCAAATCCTTCTCAGAGGGACTGGCGGCTTTGATTCAATGGGCGCTACTACTGATTGAATGATTTTAGTGAGGTCTTCGGACCGACCGACACGCGGTGGCTTCACGGCCGTCGTTGTCGTTGTCGTTGGGAAGTTGACCAAACTTGATCATTTACAAGGAAGTAAAAGTCGTAACAAAGTATCCGTAGGGGAATCTGCGGAAAGATCATTAACGTGTTTGTGTTAATCGAGACGTTACAACATCACGTTAATAAATATTTTAAGACGCAAAGATTGGTGAAAATCCGTACCATCTAGTCTTGCAATCGTAGAGCGGTATTTTTTTTTTTTCTTATTGTCTTAAAGTATTTAATTACCCTGGATGGTGGATCACTTGGCTCGTTGACCATGGTCATGTTGTCTACTGCAGGATATATTTGACCTACGTTGAACCTCAAGGAAAACTTTGAGGAAGAGCTTTCAACAGTGTGAAACTGATCAGGGGTAAACCTACGAAACCAGAATGAATGAATGAATGAACGGAGAGATTTGTTGTTGTTACGCGGCGTACGAACGAGGGCGTTTCGCAATGTTGCACCCGGTGGACTAATCAACGGGTGATGACATGCTGCACCCGCGTCGACGTTCGCGGACGGCGTGCACTTCTCTCCAAGTAATAAATCGCGACCCGTTCGGTGTATGTCTAAGCGGCGCCGCGTCGGGAGTTTGGCGGTAGTCGTTCATGCGTCTACTGTTGGACCGATGACGGTAGCTGACAGGCAGCCGGACGGTATAGTGAACTGTGTATAGGGGCGAAAGACTAATCGAACCATCTAGAAGATGGACCCGTCAGAAGTTTCCTTCAGGGATATCTGGCGTCAAATTGAAATAATCTCATCCGGTAAAGCGAATGATTGGAGGTATTGGGGCCGAAACGACCTCAACCTATTCTCAAACTATAAAACAAAGTATTGCGATGGAACTCGCTGGTTTTGACGCAATATGAATTCTGCCCAATGCTTTTGAATGCTAACATGAAGAAATTCAAGCGAGTGCATAAGCGGCGGGAGTAACTATGATTCTCTTAAGGTAGCCAAATGTCTCGTCATCTAATTAGTGACGCGCATGAATGAATTAACGAGATTCTCTCAGCCAAGAGAAAACGGGCTTTGGAGCTTGACTAGTCTGGTATTGTAAGGAGAGAGGTGTAACATTAGTGGGAGACCGTTCGCGGTCGTCGCTGAAAATCCACTATTTTCATTTATTCATAATTGGGTGGAGGCGGTGCGCTAACGATCCAATCGGTATGCGCACGGTATATCGTTCCAAGAGGTGCAGTGGCGCTCGAGGAGCGAGGAGTTTGACGGGCGCGGTACATCTCTATCAAGGAATAATAACGAAGGTGTCCTAAGAAGGCCAGCTCAGCGATGACATAAGCCTCGAAAAGAGAAAAAGAGCAAATGCGGTTCAGTAAAAAAAAAAAAAAATTAAACACAGGGAAGGCAATAAAAAAAAAAAAAAAAAAATGCCCTTAATAAAATTCCTTAGTAGCATTGAGCGAACAGGAAGGGAATAAAAAAAAAATATATAGCCGTAAGTCCGATAAACGAATACCGACAGGGAAAGTTCAAGAGCATTTAGCAGAACGTGCCCTTAATAAAATTCCTTAGTAGCATTGAGCGAACAGGAAGGCAATAAAAATAAATAAAATATGGCCTGCAAGTCAAATTAACGAAATCGAATACCGACAGGGAAAGTTCAAGAGCCATTTAGCCAGAACCTTAAGAAATTCTTTAGTAGCATTGAGCGAACAGAAAGGCAATAAAAAAAAAAAAAATTGCCGCGAGACCGATTAGCGAACAAGTACCATGAGGGAAAGTTCAATATTTAATTATAAATGAATCAACAAAATGAGATTAAAAATACCTAGAACAACTAACATATTCACTCAATAAATAACATAATTGGTTACTATTTTAATTCTAAATAGGTACAATTCACGTTTTGTTTTCATCAAAGGTTAGGTTAGGTTAGGTTAGGTTAGGTTAGGTTAGGTTAGGTTAGGTTAGGTTAGGTTAGGTTAGGTTAGGTTAGGTTAGGTTAGGTTAGGTTAGGTTAGGTTAGGTTAGGTTAGGTTAGGTTAGGTTAGGTTAGGTTAGGTTAGGTTAGGTTAGGTTAGGTTAGGTTAGGTTAGGTTAGGTTAGGTTAGGTTAGGTTAGGTTAGGTTAGGTTAGGTTAGGTTAGGTTAGGTTAGGTTAGGTTAGGTTAGGTTAGGTTAGGTTAGGTTAGGTTAGGTTAGGTTAGGTTAGGTTAGGTTAGGTTAGGTTAGGTTAGGTTAGGTTAGGTTAGGTTAGGTTAGGTTAGGTTAGGTTAGGTTAGGTTAGGTTAGGTTAGGTTAGGTTAGGTTAGGTTAGGTTAGGTTAGGTTAGGTTAGGTTAGGTTAGGTTAGGTTAGGTTAGGTTAGGTTAGGTTAGGTTAGGTTAGGTTAGGTTAGGTTAGGTTAGGTTAGGTTAGGTTAGGTTAGGTTAGGTTAGGTTAGGTTAGGTTAGGTTAGGTTAGGTTAGGTTAGGTTAGGTTAGGTTAGGTTAGGTTAGGTTAGGTTAGGTTAGGTTAGGTTAGGTTAGGTTAGGTTAGGTTAGGTTAGGTTAGGTTAGGTTAGGTTAGGTTAGGTTAGGTTAGGTTAGGTTAGGTTAGGTTAGGTTAGGTTAGGTTAGGTTAGGTTAGGTTAGGTTAGGTTAGGTTAGGTTAGGTTAGGTTAGGTTAGGTTAGGTTAGGTTAGGTTAGGTTAGGTTAGGTTAGGTTAGGTTAGGTTAGGTTAGGTTAGGTTAGGTTAGGTTAGGTTAGGTTAGGTTAGGTTAGGTTAGGTTAGGTTAGGTTAGGTTAGGTTAGGTTAGGTTAGGTTAGGTTAGGTTAGGTTAGGTTAGGTTAGGTTAGGTTAGGTTAGGTTAGGTTAGGTTAGGTTAGGTTAGGTTAGGTTAGGTTAGGTTAGGTTAGGTTAGGTTAGGTTAGGTTAGGTTAGGTTAGGTTAGGTTAGGTTAGGTTAGGTTAGGTTAGGTTAGGTTAGGTTAGGTTAGGTTAGGTTAGGTTAGGTTAGGTTAGGTTAGGTTAGGTTAGGTTAGGTTAGGTTAGGTTAGGTTAGGTTAGGTTAGGTTAGGTTAGGTTAGGTTAGGTTAGGTTAGGTTAGGTTAGGTTAGGTTAGGTTAGGTTAGGTTAGGTTAGGTTAGGTTAGGTTAGGTTAGGTTAGGTTAGGTTAGGTTAGGTTAGGTTAGGTTAGGTTAGGTTAGGTTAGGTTAGGTTAGGTTAGGTTAGGTTAGGTTAGGTTAGGTTAGGTTAGGTTAGGTTAGGTTAGGTTAGGTTAGGTTAGGTTAGGTTAGGTTAGGTTAGGTTAGGTTAGGTTAGGTTAGGTTAGGTTAGGTTAGGTTAGGTTAGGTTAGGTTAGGTTAGGTTAGGTTAGGTTAGGTTAGGTTAGGTTAGGTTAGGTTAGGTTAGGTTAGGTTAGGTTAGGTTAGGTTAGGTTAGGTTAGGTTAGGTTAGGTTAGGTTAGGTTAGGTTAGGTTAGGTTAGGTTAGGTTAGGTTAGGTTAGGTTAGGTTAGGTTAGGTTAGGTTAGGTTAGGTTAGGTTAGGTTAGGTTAGGTTAGGTTAGGTTAGGTTAGGTTAGGTTAGGTTAGGTTAGGTTAGGTTAGGTTAGGTTAGGTTAGGTTAGGTTAGGTTAGGTTAGGTTAGGTTAGGTTAGGTTAGGTTAGGTTAGGTTAGGTTAGGTTAGGTTAGGTTAGGTTAGGTTAGGTTAGGTTAGGTTAGGTTAGGTTAGGTTAGGTTAGGTTAGGTTAGGTTAGGTTAGGTTAGGTTAGGTTAGGTTAGGTTAGGTTAGGTTAGGTTAGGTTAGGTTAGGTTAGGTTAGGTTAGGTTAGGTTAGGTTAGGTTAGGTTAGGTTAGGTTAGGTTAGGTTAGGTTAGGTTAGGTTAGGTTAGGTTAGGTTAGGTTAGGTTAGGTTAGGTTAGGTTAGGTTAGGTTAGGTTAGGTTAGGTTAGGTTAGGTTAGGTTAGGTTAGGTTAGGTTAGGTTAGGTTAGGTTAGGTTAGGTTAGGTTAGGTTAGGTTAGGTTAGGTTAGGTTAGGTTAGGTTAGGTTAGGTTAGGTTAGGTTAGGTTAGGTTAGGTTAGGTTAGGTTAGGTTAGGTTAGGTTAGGTTAGGTTAGGTTAGGTTAGGTTAGGTTAGGTTAGGTTAGGTTAGGTTAGGTTAGGTTAGGTTAGGTTAGGTTAGGTTAGGTTAGGTTAGGTTAGGTTAGGTTAGGTTAGGTTAGGTTAGGTTAGGTTAGGTTAGGTTAGGTTAGGTTAGGTTAGGTTAGGTTAGGTTAGGTTAGGTTAGGTTAGGTTAGGTTAGGTTAGGTTAGGTTAGGTTAGGTTAGGTTAGGTTAGGTTAGGTTAGGTTAGGTTAGGTTAGGTTAGGTTAGGTTAGGTTAGGTTAGGTTAGGTTAGGTTAGGTTAGGTTAGGTTAGGTTAGGTTAGGTTAGGTTAGGTTAGGTTAGGTTAGGTTAGGTTAGGTTAGGTTAGGTTAGGTTAGGTTAGGTTAGGTTAGGTTAGGTTAGGTTAGGTTAGGTTAGGTTAGGTTAGGTTAGGTTAGGTTAGGTTAGGTTAGGTTAGGTTAGGTTAGGTTAGGTTAGGTTAGGTTAGGTTAGGTTAGGTTAGGTTAGGTTAGGTTAGGTTAGGTTAGGTTAGGTTAGGTTAGGTTAGGTTAGGTTAGGTTAGGTTAGGTTAGGTTAGGTTAGGTTAGGTTAGGTTAGGTTAGGTTAGGTTAGGTTAGGTTAGGTTAGGTTAGGTTAGGTTAGGTTAGGTTAGGTTAGGTTAGGTTAGGTTAGGTTAGGTTAGGTTAGGTTAGGTTAGGTTAGGTTAGGTTAGGTTAGGTTAGGTTAGGTTAGGTTAGGTTAGGTTAGGTTAGGTTAGGTTAGGTTAGGTTAGGTTAGGTTAGGTTAGGTTAGGTTAGGTTAGGTTAGGTTAGGTTAGGTTAGGTTAGGTTAGGTTAGGTTAGGTTAGGTTAGGTTAGGTTAGGTTAGGTTAGGTTAGGTTAGGTTAGGTTAGGTTAGGTTAGGTTAGGTTAGGTTAGGTTAGGTTAGGTTAGGTTAGGTTAGGTTAGGTTAGGTTAGGTTAGGTTAGGTTAGGTTAGGTTAGGTTAGGTTAGGTTAGGTTAGGTTAGGTTAGGTTAGGTTAGGTTAGGTTAGGTTAGGTTAGGTTAGGTTAGGTTAGGTTAGGTTAGGTTAGGTTAGGTTAGGTTAGGTTAGGTTAGGTTAGGTTAGGTTAGGTTAGGTTAGGTTAGGTTAGGTTAGGTTAGGTTAGGTTAGGTTAGGTTAGGTTAGGTTAGGTTAGGTTAGGTTAGGTTAGGTTAGGTTAGGTTAGGTTAGGTTAGGTTAGGTTAGGTTAGGTTAGGTTAGGTTAGGTTAGGTTAGGTTAGGTTAGGTTAGGTTAGGTTAGGTTAGGTTAGGTTAGGTTAGGTTAGGTTAGGTTAGGTTAGGTTAGGTTAGGTTAGGTTAGGTTAGGTTAGGTTAGGTTAGGTTAGGTTAGGTTAGGTTAGGTTAGGTTAGGTTAGGTTAGGTTAGGTTAGGTTAGGTTAGGTTAGGTTAGGTTAGGTTAGGTTAGGTTAGGTTAGGTTAGGTTAGGTTAGGTTAGGTTAGGTTAGGTTAGGTTAGGTTAGGTTAGGTTAGGTTAGGTTAGGTTAGGTTAGGTTAGGTTAGGTTAGGTTAGGTTAGGTTAGGTTAGGTTAGGTTAGGTTAGGTTAGGTTAGGTTAGGTTAGGTTAGGTTAGGTTAGGTTAGGTTAGGTTAGGTTAGGTTAGGTTAGGTTAGGTTAGGTTAGGTTAGGTTAGGTTAGGTTAGGTTAGGTTAGGTTAGGTTAGGTTAGGTTAGGTTAGGTTAGGTTAGGTTAGGTTAGGTTAGGTTAGGTTAGGTTAGGTTAGGTTAGGTTAGGTTAGGTTAGGTTAGGTTAGGTTAGGTTAGGTTAGGTTAGGTTAGGTTAGGTTAGGTTAGGTTAGGTTAGGTTAGGTTAGGTTAGGTTAGGTTAGGTTAGGTTAGGTTAGGTTAGGTTAGGTTAGGTTAGGTTAGGTTAGGTTAGGTTAGGTTAGGTTAGGTTAGGTTAGGTTAGGTTAGGTTAGGTTAGGTTAGGTTAGGTTAGGTTAGGTTAGGTTAGGTTAGGTTAGGTTAGGTTAGGTTAGGTTAGGTTAGGTTAGGTTAGGTTAGGTTAGGTTAGGTTAGGTTAGGTTAGGTTAGGTTAGGTTAGGTTAGGTTAGGTTAGGTTAGGTTAGGTTAGGTTAGGTTAGGTTAGGTTAGGTTAGGTTAGGTTAGGTTAGGTTAGGTTAGGTTAGGTTAGGTTAGGTTAGGTTAGGTTAGGTTAGGTTAGGTTAGGTTAGGTTAGGTTAGGTTAGGTTAGGTTAGGTTAGGTTAGGTTAGGTTAGGTTAGGTTAGGTTAGGTTAGGTTAGGTTAGGTTAGGTTAGGTTAGGTTAGGTTAGGTTAGGTTAGGTTAGGTTAGGTTAG